>JAHLSL010000054.1:0-43211 GCA_025920805.1 Petroica traversi | reverse complement strand
GGGGGGGGGCAATCACGCCTGCTGATTGGCCGCGTGCCTCGCGCCCCTACCTCCTATTGGTCTGGTTAGGGGAGGGGGCGTCTCAGCCCGTATTCGGATTGGCTGTTGATGGCCGTGGAGGGTATATTAGGGAGTGTGGGTGGGGGTCCGCCAGTCTGCCCTGTGAGGGGCAGTGGCCTGGGGTGTTTTCGGGGCTCTTCTCTCATGAGGTGTTGCTGCCCTAGGGGGATTCCAGGGGGCTCACTGGGCACAAGTCTGGCCCCGTCAGGGCAAGGCTCCTGGCTGGGTGGCCCTGAGGCTTGGTGTGGAGGGAAGTTAGGCCCTTCCCGACTTCCCTGAGGTGGTTCCATTCATGAGGGTCCCGGGGTGAGTAGTAGCAGTTGGTGCAGGTGAAAGCTGTGGGGTTCACTGCTCTCTTGACAGTAGTCTTGGTACCAAATACCTGTTCCTGTGGTCTTGTAACAAATGGATGCTTGATCCTATGGCTCTCTTGTTCCATGGGTGTTGGTGTTGAGTTGTCCTGTTTCCCCTCCTGTGCCCCAGTTCCATCAAAAGTGAGTTGATGTGAGTTTGTTAAATGGTTGAGATAAAATGGCAGAACGAGATCCTGATACTGTGCCTTTCAGAATTACTCATTCTAAAGGGATAATTCACGTTTTTAGGGTTATTTCCTTGCACAAGACCTATGTGTAGTCAACTTGTACCTCTCAGCTGTACAGTGCGGAGCCTCAGGAGGGCTCTTACTGGGTTCCGAAATTAGAATTTAAACTTGGTTTAGGCTATTGACAGTAGTTATAGTCCTGACAGTGAAATGAAGGGTCAATATTTGTGATACAATTTTGGTGCCTTGGCATCAACCTGTCTAGTGTATCACTATATTTATGGTTCTTACAGGCCTTTAACGAATGAGCAAGTGCAAAGCTTGCACTAAATGTGTCTAAAATGCCTATCAATGTTTTCCTGTGAGTTTCAGTGGGCATAGAGACTATACTGAACTTTCTTCTGTAAGATTTTTAAGAATTCAGATTTTTTTTCTTGTAGTTCAGTTAGAAGATGAGATGCTAATGAATCACCAACTGATTTTACAAGAAGATTCTTTGCATCTTTTGTAGACACAATAAAATAATTTGCAGTCTTGAGCCTTCTAATGCCTTCATTTCTAGGAAAAGTAATACAAGAGCATGCATGGCTCTAGTCTGTCCTTAAGTGGAAAACTCTCTGAAATGCTGATGGTTTTTTTGGCACTTAAGTATGTGGATGCTTCTCTTGTGTTATAAGAGACATCTTTATTACTTTGTTTGTAGGATGAGATATCAGTGTAATTCTTATTAATATTTTCTGATAGAATAATGGACAGTTTGATTTTAGAGAGAAATGGCTCTGTGGTATTGTCTGCTCTGCTCTCCTCTGGCACCCTTAGTCCTACCCCATACAGAAAATCTCTAGATGAGCTCTCCTGGGGTAAATTGCTGTGCCCTGAGCAGCCACTTCAGGTATGTTCCTGACCACCTGCAGCTGCTGGCAGCTGTGTACACTGAATTCTGATGGACTTCTAAGTGAAGCTAATTAAGGCAGCTGGTTTTGTGTGGTGAATTTTGTTTGGACTTGAACATGAGATTGGGTCTATTTGTCACCTTTGTGTCCTGCTACTAAAACATGCAGTTGTTGTATCATAGCCCTGAATTGGCTCTATATGTCTGTTTGAAGGTGCAGATAGTACATTTGTTCTCTGAGGCAGTGCAGAGCAGCAGCTATTCTGAAGGAGTCATCCTAAGTATGTGTTTATATGCACAGAAACACAGTAGTTTTATTTTTTCAAATTTTAAGACAGGTGATTTAAATTCAGAGGAGAGGTGCAGGGGGTAGGAAAGGAAGATAGGAAGCAGCACCACCCACTGTAGGAAGGGGAAGAATCCCCTTAAACTGACCGTTCTTTTGGGAGGAGTTTACTGGAGGAGGAGAAGGGATGGGAGACAAAAAATTGGCAGGAGGAAGCTGGAGGAGAATGGATTGTTTTCTTCCAGTAACCCTTAACAGAGCCATCTTGAAGGTTGTGTGGGCAGAACACATGAACAGACACTCATACAGACATTTATTTTCCTTTTGTGTCATCCTTTACTTTAAATGCATGTTTTCTCTGCTCCCTTGCTTTATCAGACTTCTCTCTGTGATTTATAAACCAAATCCTTTAGGAAGGCAGGGTCACTGACTTGAGCAGCTGGAGCCCAAGAACTTCAGTATGTGATTCAACAGCCCATGATATCACAGGGACCTCAGAGGATGAAACATTGGGAAGGCAACAACATGAGGAACATGGCCGTGGATTCAGGAAGCTGAGGGTGGGAGGAAGAAGTCAGTTGCTGGAGTGGATTTGTAAATATTGAGCAAATGAGAAGAGAGGTGACTAAAGAAGGTATTTGCATATATAGAAAGTAATGAAGTTGACTTTTTCCCCACTGAGAAAGAGGACAGTTAGTGTGAGAAACTTTTCAAGAATTAGTACTCAAGAGAGATGTCGATCAGATCTCTGAGTAGGTGTCTAAACCCAGCCCCAGTAGTCTCCAGGAGGATGTTAACCTGTGCTCAGGCTGGATTATCTCCTGTGGTCTTTGGTAGAAATGGATTTTCAGCTACTTACCTGCTAAATGGTGAGAGGTTAGTTACATCAAATTGTTGTGCTTCCAGCTTCAATGCTTGGGCACTGTCCCTTTAGCAAAAGGACTGTAACTTTTGATGGGCACAGCAGCAGAGGCCTGGCCTTGGTCTAAGCTCATTGTTGCTTTGATAATGGATGTGCCATAAGGATATGGATATAGATAGATTCATTATGCACAATTGCAGTGAAGAGTGAGTTGGTGTTTGGCTGAGCTCTTCTATTTATTATAGGACAAAATAAATTTAAGCCCTTTTTCCTTTTGTGGGAATAAATAATTCTTGCTGTCCCAGCCCTAGTATGATTTCTATTTTTAAGTCACCAGTAAAACATTAATATTGTGGTTTTACGTGACCTGATTGATAATATTCACACAAAATGCACCAGGGCCAGAGTTCCTTGAAACAGTATGTGCCTGTGATGGATGGGATTGCGGAGGAGGTGATGACAGTCCTGACTCCGTCCTCAGAGAGGTTAGAAACCTTCTTTCTGCAATGAAAGCATGTTCCTGCTAAAGGATCTCAGGAAATGCACTGGCGCTGCCTTCTAGGCAAACTGGGATAATTAACTTTAAGTGTGGGATAAAGCTTTTTGCAGGCTCATGTGATGTTCCTTTTAGGCATAATAAATAATTTTCATATTAAAAGCTGAAAGAAGACTCAGTTGTAAAACCCCTTTTGTACCAATCTTGCTGCCCTCGCGTATGGCTGGGGTGACACACAGTTGTCAGTGAGCTCAGTCGTGGGAGGATTAAGCCAATAGTCCTTCTTATTATTGCTGCAGGGAACTTCAGGCTATGGCAAGGCTCTTTTACAGTGGGGAGTAAATCACATTAGCTAGTTTATGCACCGTTATTGTAAAGTGGGTTCTCATTTGAGGTACTGAGTGGCTTTATTGCTCCCTGAGCAGGAAGGTGGTCTTTCCCCCTTGCTCAGCTTTGGAATTCCCCCTTTCTCATCCCGGAGAAGGGACAAAAACTAGTGTTTGGCAGCCACTGGCTTGGCATTTTCGGCAGAATGCCCTTAGTGAGTCTTGCAGGGGCTGCTGCAGATGAAGTCCCCAGAGACTTTTTCTCTGTATCTTCTTGTGTAGTCGCAGCATTGAATGAAATTGCCATTCTTTAATAGCAGGTTTGCCAAGAAAATATGGTTATTCGGGTTTTTTTGGTGGTACTTTTTCCTGACTTTCAGAGCTTTTGTTGGAAGCCCTAGGCAAGTTCACTGGGTTTAACTTGTGTTTAAAACACTTAGACAACAAACACAAAGCAGCAGTGACTTGGCTGTTAGTGTTTTTTTTATTTACAGCACCCTTCACTCCTGAGTGTTTGTGGGGGAGCCATGGATGCACCCCTGAGGGGCCACATGTGGAGCTGTGGTGGCTCAGAGTGTCTAATGCTGAGGCAGCAAAGCTAACAAGGACATTGCTGTTGGATAGGGAATGAGACATTTTGCCCCTCGGAGCAGTGCTTTCCTAACCTCTGGAGCTGAATGCAGTGCATGGGGAAGCTGCTGATTTCATAACACAGCTCCAGAGAAAACACCATCCCACAGGAACAGGAGGGAGGGATTGGAGAGTGTTGCCGAGATCAAAAGGAGGTTTTAAGCAAGATTAAAAAAAAACAAAAAAAACTCTCAGACAGTGACATGGAGGTACATTGCAGGCATAAGGAGCAGCAGAAGAGAAGATCTGTCATCAATGACATTTTCTGGATTGGATGTAAAATGCAAAGACTAAAGAGAGGGCTGTAGGTCTGGGACAGCAGCAGGTTCCAGAAGGTGTTGAAAAAAGGAAGGTAAATGTGAATGGTGTTCTGAGACAAAGCTGTGTTGTCCTGAAGGGATGGTTAACTTACTTGCACAGCTCAGAATGAACTAATGTTCCACTAGAGGAGATATTTCAAAGTCACAGGAGCTGTGCTGGTTCTTAGATCCTGTTGTGTCGTGATTTGCACAATATACAGTGACACTCAGGACTGTCACTGCCTCACCACTACCATACTGGAATGGTACTGGGTGCTATTTGTACTCTTTAGTTATGCCTGTTACTGTTTCAGCTTGTGTCATCACCCAGCAAAGACAGGGTGAGGCATGCTTGTTATTTAGGGAGGGAAATGCTGTGTCTGCAGTAACTGTAAATGCTCTAACATCTCCCCCTGGCATTGTTTCTTGCTTATGTTTGTGATGGTCATTGGGTTGTATGAAAGCATTGGGGTGCTGGTGGAATTTTGGGTTGCTGTTGGGTGATGTGTGTTATAATTGACTGATCTTTCAACTTCCAGAAAAGTAAATTTTCATCTTCTTCAAGTTAATGAAGTACTTGCTATGACCATACCAAAAAAGCTTTGAGCCTGGCCTCTTACATTTTATAGTGGAGATAAAATAGTTGTGACATACATAACACATAAATGTAATATGAGTTTGGATTACTGTTTTACTAAACCGGGACATGGATTTCTATTACAAAATGTAGCCTACTTTCTTCATACTGAGAAAAAACTGAGTTTATCCTATCACAATGTCTTTTATCTTCAACGATCTTTTTTTCTTTTAGGATTTCTGCAACTGAGAAATTGCAATTTCTTCAGTTTCTGTTAGTTAGATTTTTATGGTAATACCTTGGACATAGCAGAGCCTCCTGTTGAGGTGCATATCTTGGTGTTTATTTTGCTTGTCTGAAAATGTCTGATGTGTTCAATACGGTGAGAAAAATCAACAATTGTGAAGGATAATCTGTGAGCAGACAGTGCGGAGAGCAAGCAGAGAGTGTTCTCTGCATCCTACTGGTTTGGCAATGCTTATGTCCAGAGTTTCACAGTTATTTCTGCTAAAAAACTACCAAAGTTGAGAGAAGACCACAGGGAAATGGTTAAAATTTCGAGATGCTGTGGCTGTCAGTGTCAGGGCTGTAATGGGTATTTGAGAGCAGGATCTAGTGAAGGAACTAACAACCTGCAGGCTTAACAAGGAGGAGCATCCTATGGAGGACTAAGTGAGCAAAGTTAGTTTGGTCTTCTTGTCATCAGTATCAGAAAACTTGCTCAGCTGTTGGTGTTTTGTGGCAGTTCTATTGTCAGTGCCTTTGGGTCAGATTTTCCAGCTCCTGGCCTTGACTGCAGGGCTTGTTTCACAGCTGAATTTCAACACTTGCTCCTGCCTCCTGCCCTCTTTATTGCCTGTCCTTGGGACCTTTCGGTGTCACAGCCTATCTCCTCCTGCATTGTCTTTGCTCTCAGCACATCCAGCTTTCCAGGGAAATGGGCTTTTCAGTGTGTTTTTATGATTACAGACATACTAAGGGAATGCATACCAGAGGCAGATCCTAGGATGCATTTGAAAGTACAGAAGTTGAAAGCATCAGCAAATCCTGCAGCTCCTACTATTGTCCCTTATTGCTACACAGTTGGCTGGGCTGAGTTGTTTATTATTTTCATTTCTGTCAAGAACAGCAGTAACCGGACTGTTTACAGAATCTGCAGCACTGGGTCACTGAATTTGGCTCAGCCTTGCTTTTTTTCCCCCAAGATGTTAAATTAGTGCTAATTTTCAGAGCCGTGAAATTACCGTCTTCTGCTTTCCTTTCCAACTTTTGGTACTTCTTTTTTCAGAGGTGAATCTTAATACCCAGAGTTGTCTATTAAAGACACTGCCTCAATCCTTTGTTCTCTTTTGTGCTCAACTTGTACATTATCTGTGCCAAAATGATTCTGCAGGAGTGAGTCAGCATCTTCCTTCAGACCTTCAGTGTCTGCTGGTGGGGAAGGCTGGCCAAAAATTCTGCTACTTGTTGCACCATGTGGAATTAGCCAGAACTGTGCCTTTCCCTTAATTCAATTATTAGTTAATGTAATTGCATTCTTTTTAACAGGGTAATTATATATATATATATATTTAAATCAAACCACCCCGAATTGAAACTTCTAATGTTTGTTTTTATTTTTATTTTTCTAAACAGTTAGATAATTGATTAAACTACTGGCTACTGGTAGTGCAATTACCTCAATTGGCTCTTGATTAATACTGGCAGTCTAGGAAAAGAGCTGTGCTAGATAAACCAGCTGAAGAGTAGCAACAGGATAGGTGTTAAATTTTGCAAAGAAGTTGTTCACAGTGTGTTACTGACATAAATACTGTCACATTTCACATGTGTAGAGGTGATCATGTACCTGATAATAGGTATATATTTATGTATTCATACTGTGAATAAAGAACATATACCTGATAAAATGAGTGAAGGAGGTCAGTGAATGAGGTAGGATTAGATATGAGAAAATCCCTGGTTGAATCCTTAATAACAAACACGTATGTAGGTGCAAAGTTCTGTGTAGAGATGGATGGTATTTATTTATAGATCAGAGCATGTGTGCACTTGGATATATAAATAAATAATATTTATCTGTACACTGCTCTGACTTTCCACACTTGGAGAACAAAGCTGGTGTTTATGACTCCTAAATGTTTGCTGCAGTTAATTTCTTCATACTAAACTCGGGCATTGAATGCTGGTACATGGATTTAATTTCAGTTTTTCTCCTAAGTGCTTTTTGGGGATGTTTTGTGTTAAGCAATATTAATTAATTAAGAATTAATGGAGATGAGATTTCTGTCGCTGTATTCCTATAACTGGAGATATTTCAATATAAGAGGAAGTCAGAACAGCCCATGTGTGCTGGGTTGCTCAGCATGAGACAGCAAGTGTTAACTTCAGTCAGCAGTAACAGCATGACTTGGTGTCTAGCAATGCCCAGAAACATCTTTCCCACTGTTTTTCTTTGTGTATGTGTAAGTAATGTGATTTTTTTTTGCTCCACCTCGCAGTTCAGTGACGTTAGCCCAAGACTTCCCTGCCCTGGTGATTATCCATGCTGGCTGGGCCCAGTGGAACAGTCAGTCCTTGGGTCTGTGCAGCTTAGTCCTTGCTGGCAAAATCAGGAGAAGACAAAAAGTGCCTGCTGCTTTTTTTTTACCTCTCCTTATCTATTTTTCAGTTTGTTAATGTCAAGCCAAATGCTAGCATTTATAGGGATAAATTATGACTAAAATAATTTGCATTTAAAATGCAAATGAATGAAAGCATCAGCAAGGAGCCTTCTGCTTCTTTCCTGGTGCACAGATGGGTGCTGGCATTGGATCAGCCCAGCAAGGCACTGGATATAAAATGAAGATAATTTGAGTAGCTGAGAAATGAAGTGGGCTCAGCCTCATGCTAATTCCTGGCCTGTGATTTAATATGACATTAGAGATGAAGGATTGGGAAGGTGCTGTACCACTGACTAAACCTATCATCAGAGCTGTGAATTACCCTTCTGGGATCCCAATGGCAGATTGAGAGGCCCCAATAAAATTGCAAGAGGTGAATAAAACCAATCTTGGGAGCGGTTTGTCAGGATCTTTGAGAGTTTAAGTTTCCTTGTTCCTTTTTAGTAGTTGGCTGTTGTAATACTGTATTAACCTGGGACTGGGGTTTTGTCCAAGGTCAAATGTGTTGGCACATGGAAAACCAGTTGGTGCTCAAGCAAAACCTCATTCAGGCAAACTGGTGATGCATCTCTGAACCTAGTGTTTTCTTGTTGGAAGCCTCAGGTCTATTTTTTGCAATGTTAATTGATTTCTAGGCCTGTAGGTGCCAGAAGGACGATGAGGAGAAGGTGGTGTGGATGGCCTGTGGCCAAGGAAAGACATCCAGGAAGAATTCAGTGTGATCTTTTAGTGCAATTGGTGCAATGGTTGATTTGTTTCCTCCTTAATGGGACATGGAATGTGGTGTACAGCAGGATTTGACCATGATTAGTGTGATAAGGTTTCTGTTCCCTTACTCCCCTAACTTAAGGAGTTTGGGTCTTGTAGTAAGCCTTTATAAAGCCAAACCTTCTTTACTCTATTACTGAAGCGTGATAGCTGAAAATAATCAATCCTTCATAGCTCCGTGCCTTGTTTTGTGCTGGTTTTAATGTATCTGTTCTCTGTTTTTTTTACAGTCATGTTGCTCAAGATCACCTTTTCTTCTGGAAGCAGAAACACAGTGAACAGATGAATCCCTTCAGCCAGACATTCCTCCAGTAGATCTTTTTCTCCTCATGGAGCACACAGGCAGGGAGGAGATGGACTTGAAAGAGGAAACTTCTCAGGGGTGGGCTGACTCTGCAGCACAGGAACAGAACACTGCTCAGGTGAGTAGCTAGAGCTCTTGCTCTGCTTAGGCTGGATTGAAATTGGTGGCGAGGGTTAGTTCCCATTTGGGCCTGATTTAGAGTCCAGAAGCTCAGCTTTCATTTGAGCAGAAATACAAACATTTCTGCAGAGATTTGGGGTTAAAGCTTCGGAAACTGAGCTGTGCAATCTGCAGCAGTGAAGACACAGAACTCTGAAATGAGCTGAACAAAGCCAGGCAGAGGCTGTGGAAGTTTCAGTGTCCAAATATAATTTATGACCATGTGGGAGAGTGAAAGGATGTTCAGAGTAATGAACATAAACAAAATCTCTGCTCTGTGGCAGCCACTTTTGATGGCATCATTCAAATCGGCTGGAACTGTGGGTGGACCTTGGGGAAAGTAATATGAGTAATTTTTTTCCAGCCAGACATCTGGGTAGTGAGGAAGGGAGAAATGTTAATTGTGAGTAATGCAGTCAGGTTCTGCTGTATGCAGCTTGTCCCTCTGCCTTTAGACAACACAGCTGGGAATTTCTAGATTTCTGTAAATTGATTTACTCTTTTAAGTATAGTGGGAAAATGGTGCTGTGTGATATTTGACCCACAAGCTGAGAAATTCTGCTGTTCAGTAATTTCCATCTTGGAAATTTGCAAAGAAAGGCAGTTTCAAACGGCTTGTGTTCCCTTCTCTCTACAATGGGATAACCATGCTGCTGTTTGCACATGGCAGTTTTAAGGCTTAATGAGTACTTGCAGAGTGCTCTGCAAATGTCAAACTGTAGTGTCTGTGAGAGGATTTATTGTACAGAATCAACACTGGGCATCCACGGGGGGAGTACCAGGTGTCTTCTGAAGCATAAGTTAAAAAGTGAAACAAAATAAGATATGCAACTGTGGCATCGTTTTAGAATTTTATGTGACTATTAATACTAGTATTCAAACTAGGTTTCCTGCTCACTGTCCCGTTTTTCCCATACTCTGAAAATGCTTTTCAGCATGTAAAGGATGGCAAAAGCTAAACATGTTCCTGTTTTCACTGGAATTCAGTATTCTGGCTCATTTAATATAGGCCACTGATCATCAGTTATGACCATAATGTTTGGGTAAAATCAGCTTGATTAGATGTAAAGTGCTGCACTAGACATTATTTGTTCCAGTAGTCCTTGGAATTGGTGCTTAATGTTTTCAGTTACATGTTGTCTGTTTAAATAGTTGAATTTTTTAGGTTTTCTATTTTGAATAGTTGAATTTCTGTTGATGCTGCACAAACATACTATAGAGAAACAGTCTAATATGCTCTACTGCTCCCTCTAAGAATTGCAGTACTAAATCTTGAGGAGTATCACAGTTAATAAATTCTGTTACCGTCTCCTCAGACAACAAAAATTACTTCCAACTACACAGAACTAGCGGAATGAAGTCATTATCATAAATCCTGAAAGGGATATGAGCATAAAGGGAAACAGTATCCAAATAAATTTAATAGATACATCAGTTCAAGTATGAACTTGTTCCCTTACAAATTTTTGAAGTATCATGCAAGAACTAAGTATGGGTGGGTGCTCTTTGTAGCAGTTACATCTTGAGTTGCAATGCAGAATAAAACCAGAGACTGAGGGGAGTTGTGTCAAAATTTCTATTGGTAGAATAATTGAGTGAGATTTGAAGTGTGTAGTTTTTACTGCATTCGGATTAGTTGGGACACAAGTTTTCTCTACTTTCCAATGCACCCCGTGGCTCTGGTGCTGTGTCCCACTGGCCTGTGTCAGTGTGAGTCAGGATCTGTTTGTTTCCCAGGTGCACTTTGTCCCGGAGGGAGGGGCAGTGGCCCAGATCGTGTACAGTGACGAGCAGGAGCGCGGCCCCGCGCAGCAGGTGGTTTACACGGCTGACGGCACCTCCTACACCTCTGTGGACACCTCGGAGCACACCCTCGTTTACATCCACCCCGTGGAAGCTACACAGGCACGTGTGGTTCTGAGCCCACCCTGGTTTTGGCACCTAGAAAACACAACAATCTTGTTTGGGATGAAAGCCAGTTACCAGTCAAGTGGTATGACTGGAAAATAGCAGGCAGTTGCTCGCAACAGTTTTCTCTGCACACTGCTGAGCAGGGACTTCATGCTGTTCATTTTTCTGATGTGCAAATCTGCTTATCAAAGGATGGTGAGGCTATGTGTTATGAAATGCTGGTTACTTGACTGAAGGTGGATGACGTTATAATTTACTCAGAGGTGTTTTCCAGAACAAGGATAATCTCACCAGAAATTCTGCCTCCTGCGTCCAGTAAAAAACTAAGTTCTATGTTCCTTCTGGAAGAGTCTTTGTTTTGTGTAGTACAGTTGTCATAATTGATAGTTACAATAACAGTCATGTCTTTTTGCAGAGCATCTCTGTTTATTCAATGTAATTTTGTAGTCTCTGCAGAGTTGCTGATTTTATAGACCTTTTTTATTCTTTTTCTTCTGCATAATCATATCAGATAGCCTTTATTCCCTTGCAGCACATATTCATATGGGATCAATATGCTATGCATCTCTGCCTCTGTGTAGACAGACTAAAAAGGAATGGGCTCACTTTGTCGAGAGTGTTTTATAATGTCTTTGCTGACAGGGCAGATTAGCTGTCCTGCAAAGTGCACGTACCTGACACCCTCGCCATGCTGGCAGGGCCTCATGTGGCACAATGTGTCTTGTGCAGCTCTCAGCTGTCCCAGAAAACCAGCTTCTATGTGGAGGGATGTCCTGAGAGGATATTCTGAGAGACTATCTACCAGGAAGTTACTGGCCAACTAACACCAAAACTGAATGCTGTCAATGCGTCAAACTGTGTGTAGTATTCTACATCTAAGATGAAATTATCACAGTGATAAAGGAATTTGTGTTATACCATGCTTTATTTTGTTGTAGGCAGGCTGCTACAAGCTCAGATATTTAGAGTTTTGGCTAAGTAAGGCTAGCCTCAGTCAGTACTGAAGGTCAGGATTCAGTCAAGGCTGTTCTTGCAGAGTATTGAAGTTGGCATTGCTTCTATGAAATTAAACAGCACCCTGGCCATATCAAAGTCCCATGCAGGATGTGCATGATAGTTTGTCAAAAGAAAGCATGCCAGAGTCTTTTGAGTTTTCAGGAAGAAAAAGCTCACAGTTACCTTCTATCCTGCCCTTAAGTGTTACACAGTTTTGATAGAGCTATTGAATTTCATCCTGTAGATTATATCAAATCAACAATTGACCAAGTGATTTTGGTAATTAAAAAAAATAAAACCCATTAAATACTTGAGCTGTACAGAGGCAAAGTGCCACATAAATATGTCAACTCTTTATGGAGCATTACCTAATTTTTAACTTCAGTGTATATAGGTCCACTTGGGTAAGTTGAAGTAACTTGCTGTGCTAACAAGTTAGAAGGTGACAAAGCCTCAAATGTGTGTTGTTTTGTGGTGGCAGGGTAACTTTTGTGTGAGTTGTGGGAGTAAAAACCCCCAGGGCTGGTTTGATAAGCCTTTTTCACTTTGTCTAGACTCTGTTTACAGATCCATCCCAAGTGGCTTACGTCCAACAGGATGCTACCACTCAGCAGGTAAGGAAGGGATATTATTCATTTTGGGCCTAAAATGGCAAGGGAACAGTTAGGGAATGAAAAGGGACATTATTGTGGTGTGAGAGGGTAATCTCTCTAATTGAGCTATCTCTGAAGTTGTCCAGTGACAGTCTTAGTCTTGGGCTGTCACCCTGATCAAGATCAATGACCAGTTTGTACATGAATGACAATAAAAGTTAAGAATGATTTTGGGTTTATTCTCTTTAATTCATATTCAACAAGTTCTAATTTACTGCCCCAGAGAGCATGAAAAATCTTTCAAAAGTGTCCATGCAACAGATGAGGCTGATGTCATCTGAATGTGCCATTTTGGAAAGGCTGGGTTTGCAGTTGTCCTCATACTGGTTCTAATCCAAATGCCTTTAAGTCCACAAAAGGCTGTTGAGGGATAGAAAAATTGGATTAAAGTCTAGATTTACTAGAAACTTTACAGGAAATTAAGTGCAAAACCTGGAGCAGTTCAGTGACTGGCTACCTTATCAGGTGTGCTGGGCTTGCTGTGTGAGGTGGGCAAGGAAGAAATAAAACTGCAGCCTGTATTTATAAGGTTATGATGATTTTTTCCTTATTCTGTTTACATCC
Organism: Petroica traversi; assembly: GCA_025920805.1. NCBI lineage: Eukaryota > Metazoa > Chordata > Aves > Passeriformes > Petroicidae > Petroica > Petroica traversi. The sequence goes on along the minus strand of JAHLSL010000054.1, from coordinate 30,227 downwards.
ATTATGGATGGAGAAGTTTTGTCGTTAAATCTTACTGGTATCTTTGGGGACTGCACTGGGGTAATCAGATGTAGACAGGTGCTTTCAGATCTCCCTAGTTGGAGTTCTTCGCTTTAAAATCATTACTGCTTGGTGGGTCTTTAATGACATGTGTGAATGGATGTGTTAGATCTGAATCTTCACCAAAGCAATTGTTAAAATGTGTGTTTATTGACAGTCTTTTAGGCAGAGTGAGGGATTGAATGAGTGCTGAAAACAAATTTTTTTGTTAAAAGACCTAAATGGTTGAGGTACAGATGGGAAGCAATGACTGACACAACAAAACTGTTACTTGTTCTCTCATTCTTCTCGTTCTCTGGAGTTTTGTTCTGGAATTTTTTGCTCCATCAATTTTCCTGCATTAAGAAGCCCAGAATTCCTATTTAATTGTCTTAAAGCTAATTTAACAAATAGATGATTAATTAAAAATAGAGATTATTTGTGCACAGTGCAGATGGCAGTGACAAGAGAGGTGACCTGCTGTTATTATCCTAGAAGCATTTGTCTGTGTGTCCTCAGCCTGTCCTCCGTTACAACACTGTCTGACAGTAGTCCTAACACATACATTAATTTTTTGAACAGTTAATCCCTCATTATGTCAACTCCTGCCTTTGCAGCTGTTTTTACATCAGCATTTCATGTAGGACATCCCTGAACTGACAACTAATGATAAAATAATAATTAAAGCTCCTCTTGTCTTTCAGAAGAAACTTTATTGTAGAAAGAAAGTAGAGGTTTATAAAAATAATGTCCATAATCTGTGCAGTGCCTCACATGGAAGTGCAAGTAAGAGTATGTTTGATGTGATTAGTAGTAGCCAATACTAATAGTGGGTACAAATAGATCCAAGCCTGTGTTACCCTCTCCTTGCTGGCACAATGGAAGAATAATGGTGCCTCTTCTGTTGCCACTTGGCATCAGAAATATCAATACCAGACTCTCATGGTGGTTTCCTCCTCACCATCACACCATTCCCTGAAGTCTTTTTGCTGTTGTTTTTCAGGAGATTCATAAATTACTCTTAATACCTCTAAACAAAGCAACTAGTTTGGAGTTCTAAGACAGGGTGCTTACGTTATGGATTTTGTTGTCTGCTCCCTCACTACTGGCTCAGTTCACTGTTCTCAGTTTTATCTGATACTTATTAAGCACTCTGCAGAGAAGCAAGAGCTTGGATTTTAGCATAAAAGCTGCTTTACAGTCAGAGGCACAAACTAGAAGCCACATGATGTCAGCTGTAGAGAAGGATGAAAAGTCACACGGAATAATGGTGCAAATTCCTGTATAAATAAGCAGGAAACATAAGGCAAGAAAGGTGATTCCTAGGGTCTTAGTTGTGCTTTGTTTTAATGCTGAATGGATGAGAACAGTGGGGCACCACGAATTAATTTGGCTGTACAGCACAAAAAATATGTAAACAAAAATATGACCAAATGTAAAGAAAAAGAATTGTTAGGATCCTCTTGTTTGAGAACTTGATCTTCTAATGAGGTCAACACACCATCTTGTTTTTTTAATGGATCCTGGATCATAGAATCACAGAATGGTTTGGATTGGAAGGGACCTTAAAGTTTATCTAGTTCCAACCCCTCAGCCATGGGCATGGTTTACTAGAGAAAAAAAAAAGGAAAAAAAAACAGGAAACAAAAGAAAAAAAAAAGAAAATGCTCCTAAGTCCTTCTTTACCTTTTCCCTTGAAAACAAAAGTAAATTTGGATGTAGAAGAAAAGAGACACCAAATCACTCGTTTTACTAAGAGCTAAAGAGCTCCTAACTCTGTTTTTAGTGCAATTTGAAGCCAGGCTGGGTAGGACCTTAATTTAAAAATGTGTAATAGGTAATTCATAATTTGCAAAGTCTATAGATTTGAAGCCTTTCCTTTTGTCCCAGGAACTGTAGGTTCTGTCCAAGCCCATCATCCCTACTTCAACCCCAAAAATTATGGGAATGCCGCAGTTTTTGAGTGAGAGCAGGGCTCAAGGGAGCTGTACGTGCCAGGCCCTGCCCATGTGTTAAGTTACTGATGGAAATGCTGCAGTGCTAAAATGAGTGCCTGTGATTTTAGGTAACGGTGCTCTTGCCTGCTGCTGCTCAGAGCATGAATCCCACCAACCTGTCCGTGCTCGGCAGCATTGCTGACCCCCCCCCAGCCAGTGGCTTTGGAGCAGGGGCCACAAGCAGATAGAGTAAGTTGCCAGGCACCCTTTCCTTTTCCATGTATGAGTGCACTGATTCCATTGCTCCATCATCTCTGGGGATGAAATGTGGCTGAGTGATCCGGGAGGAGATGTGAGAAAGCTGTAGTGCAGATTTGTACTCTCTTCCATAGTCTCACCATGGAGTTTATGGGAGTTTAGGACAGATCATGTGTTTAATATACAGAGAAACCTGTTTCACAGATGATTCTGTGAGCAGCCACCTTAAAATTATATCAGTGTTGAGAAGTGAAGTTAACAGAAGGTGTTGTTCTGACTGTCACAGCAACATCCACTGGGTTTCCTCACCAGTGTTTTCAGGCAGCTCTGCTGGGTGTAATATTTCTTGTTCTCTATCTGAGAAACCTTTGTGGGTGATGGAATATGCACCAAACTTCAAATGTTGTGGATTTTTTAAGGAAGAAGAGGGCTAAACTTGAAAATTAGTGGAAGAATGCAGTGCCCTCAACTGTCCTTCATGTTCCATGTCCTTCTAGTTTATTTCTAGTCTCCACATTAGCTCACCCCTTATTGACCTCTGCCTTTGTACTCTGGGGATTGGTTTTGTTGGATTGTAAAGAGAAGGTCGTGTGCCAAAGTGCCGGATTCTCTCACTTGTACAAAAGAAGTTAAAATACAGCTTTAGGCTCTAGGTAATAGCCACAGAGCCTGGACTTTGTTTCAAACTTTCTGCGAGGGTCCAGAACTTCCTCTGATTTCAGTTTCCTTTGAAAACTGAGTCCTTGCCAGGGTAGAGCCAGGGAGTAACACAGGTGTCCTGAGTGAAGCCATCAGCAGCAGTGAGCCATGCAAAACGTTCCTTGGCAGTCATTTAGCATCTTCCCTTGTCCCAGAGGCAGCAGGAAGGGTAGACTAGCAAGGACCTTCATTGCTTGTCCTTGTAGTTTTTTTCATGAGTCAGCTTGATTTGTTTGTTAATTCTCTCCTCAGGCATCATTACCGGTGCATAACCAGGTATTACCTCCTATGGAGGCTGTGGATGGTTCTGATCCTTTAGCACCTCTGCAAAATCAAATGGAAAGGATAGAAACAAAAGAGGAAGATGATGAGGATGAAGATGAGGATGAAGATGGGGAAGACACTGATATGGATGAATGGGAACCAGATCCACCTCGACCCTTTGATCCCAATGATTTGTGTAAGCATGTACAGTAATATGCCTGTCCTCCCCTTTTTTTCTTCCCTCTCCATCAACCCTCTAGTAAAGAGATGGGAAAACCATTCCGAATTTAGCAGTAATGGGTAGATGTGAGTCTTTATTCCCAGAAACGTGAACTCAAATTAGGCTGCTTTACTGAAAAGACAAAATTCTGTCTTTAGTGAAGTCTCTGAGCTGCTTTGTTCTTATTTTGCTGGACACTGGCCTGTCTAATATTCTGAAATGTAAACGGACTATTGGCATAAGTGTTCCCACAATTGAGCCAAAGATGTTTAGATAGAGATGTGGCTGTCTCTGAGCTTATGCTTTTGTGTCTGCCTGAAAGTCACGTCCTCTCTGCCTTTGTGTTGCAGGGTGCGAAGAGTGTAATAATGCACATCCCTCAGTGTGTCCAAAACATGGACCTTTGCATCCTATCCCAAACCGGCCAGTGCTGACCAGGGCGAGAGCCAGCCTTCCCCTGGTGCTCTATATAGACAGGTTTTTGGGAGGTGTATTCTCCAAAAGGCGTATCCCAAAGCGTACACAGTTTGGGCCTGTGGAAGGACCCCTGGTCAGACAGACTGAGCTCAAAGACTGCTATATCCATTTGAAGGTAAGGAGGGATCAATTTATGCCTATGCTTTGATTTTTCATTAATTTATCACTCTACCTTGATCAATTCACTAGAGATGTTTTGTTATTTCCATCTCTGAATGGTGCTATTCAGGGTGACACACTAATCCTGGTGAATGTTCTGGCTTTATGGTGTTAGGATGTACGTATGTATATATGGGGCATAACGTAGAGGGCTGTGAGTCCTCACATGACCTGAAGCAGTGTCTGGACATAAGAATAGCAGCCCCATCTGAGGATGTTCTGCAGCCATTCTTTTTGTGTCATGTTGTAACCTCAGTCCAAAATATTTTTCTTACCTTTTGTTCATAAGATGTAGGGCAGAGGAGATATTTTTATCCCCTTCCTCTTGCCAAGTAATTGGCATGGGCTAAAAGGGATTTGTGTGACTTTTGTTCATTTTCTGCTGGTTCAACTGTAAAAAATTGGTCCCTTATTTGTTGGAGTTTAGATCCACAGTCTTAGGAGGGCTTTGATGGTCAGTATCTGACAAGCAAATTATGACCATAGGCAGATTCAGCAGCCCAAGAGAAGTTCAGCTAAAGAAGTGCTGCTTCCTGCTTGAGGCAACATCATGCGTCAAGAAATGAAAGGAAAAGTTGGTCTGCCAGTTAGAAACTTCTGACTGATGTTTCTGTAGCCTACTAAAGCTACAGCTACCTGTATGTAATTTGTTGTGCCTGACCCCTTTAATGAATGATTCTTGTCCCTGAATGCCTTGGAAGGATATATTGTGCCTCCCTAGTTAAATCTTTATGTGTTGCTAAATATTTTTCTGCGAGAAAATTAGCTATGCCTTCATTGCTCCCCTAATGTAACAGTTGCATGGGCACAGTAGTTTTCTTAGTAACTCAAATTCTTTTGAATGTGCTGCCAGGCAGTTACAGTCACATGTGATTGGGTTTTGCTACAGGTTTCTCTTGATAAGGGTGACAGAAAAGACAGAGACTTGCAAGAGGATCTGTGGTTTGAACTTTCCAGCGAGGCTCTGTGTAACTGGATGATGTTTGTGCGTCCAGCTCAAAACCACCTGGAGCAGAATCTGGTGGCCTATCAGTACGGTCACCACATTTATTACACCACCATTAAAAACGTGGAGCCCAAGCAGGAGCTCAAGGTATGGCATTTCTTTATGTCAGGATTCTCTTTTTCTACTGATTAAATAGTACCTTAAAAGTTGCTGCCTAATAAGTGCCAGAAACTAATGCTGTGAATAGTTTTAGTTTAATTGACAATTCATTCTGAATTGAATGTCACTGAAGTCAGTAAGTAGTTAGTCAGCAACATAGGTATTTTAATGAGCTTTGGCTCATGAGGAGGTTTAAAATAAAACTATGTAAATTATTTGTCTCTCCCTGTCATGCTTTACACAGCATATATTTTGCTGATACAATCTAATTTTTATTGCAGCAATATTACTTTTTAATTCTGCATGCCCTTTCCAGTTAGCCTTGTATGTTCTTCGCTTGTTTTCTGGTGCCGTAAGTGAATATGGATTCTCCACTTACCTGGCTTTCCTAGAGCTTTTGAAACTTTGCATGTAAAAAATGATAAAGGATATTGTGACTTCCCTATGGTTTGCTTTTTGTTCCCTCTAACTTTGAGCTCAAAGCAGCGTGGCTGACTGAGATGGCCTTAATTTTTAACAATTTTTAAGGCACTGGAGGGGGGCCAAAAATTTTTGATATCGGGAAATTGTTCTTCAAATCTCTTCTTGCATGTAAATTTCAACAATTTGGCTGGAAAAACAATTGTTTAGTAAGCATCCTTAATAAATCAGGGCAAAAGTCTATTTATACCCTTTAAGAGCAGGACTGTCTGAAATCAGTCCTTAATTTTTTTACACTGAATTACTAGAAATCTTACAAATACATTTTAAGTGTATTCAAACATCATTTTCTCAATAGTTTTAAAAACAATTTGAAATCAGACTTTAGATCTGTACAGACCTTCCTGTGGGAGCATAATTTTTCTTACTTGATGTGTTAGTAGTGTCTTTGGGGTAAAATGGTTTGCTGATAGAAAGGCTTGGTAACGTGATTTTCTCCTTAAGTGGATGTGGGGCATTCATGCACATTATGTCCAGAGATTGAAGTAGGAGGTTCAGGGAGTTGTTGAAACTGGGAAGTTCTGATTTGCCTGCAAGATGTGTAGTCCAGGAGCTCCAGGTTTTCATCTTTATCCAGCTGGTGAGATTCCTGCAGAGTAACACAGCTGTTCTGGGGAGTCCTTGAAATCCTACTCACCTCTGCCTGTTGCCCACTGCAAGTTCAAACTTGTTTGAGTTTTTCATGCTGAAAATCTGCCGTTGCCTTCTTTGAGAAATCTGTTCTAAAATTCACTCTTTTTCATCAAACAGATGAAATGATGGAACAATTCTCAGCTAAATGTGAGCATCTGCTTTTAGGTTTTAATAAACTTTGTCGTCCTGCCTCTTGTGTGGTTGTCTTTGCTGAAGCTTGAATTCCTTGAATGACAAAAGTGGGTTCATCATGCTGGTGCCTGGCAGATCTTTGTTTTGGGAAGTAGGATGATACTGCTCCAATCCTGCAGAAGCTCAGAAACATTTTAAATTAGTTTATGTGGATGGTGCTGCCTGTTGTCTAAGGTGAACTGGAAAGAAATGGGAAATTCCCCAAGTTAATAACATTTCCATTCCTCTTGATACAAGTATCAGTACTCAGCTGACATCCTTCCTATACAGTCATGCAGTTGGGTTTGAAGAGATTAATCTTACTTCCTTTAGAGCTACTCATAGCCTTGTGTGACAATAACAATCATGTTAGGAAGCTTGACCTTAAAATTAAATGGATGTACTTTCTGAGCAAAGCTCTTTCATTCCTCAGTGGGGGCACATAGATCTTACCAAACTTTATTATTGAGGATGAAAGGAGCAGTAAGAGTTAGTGGTTGAGGCAGATGAAGTAATTGTATTGCTTAAAACCTCTTTTTAAATAAATTTCCATTAGTTTTGTCTCTAGCTAAGTGTCCTGTTACCTTGTGCTCCTGCTGCAGGTGTGGTATGCTGCCTCCTACGCTGAGTTTGTGAACCAGAAGATCCATGACATAACTGAGGAGGAAAGGAAGGGTAACTTAGAATCTTCTGCTTTCAGTGTGGTAGTAGTTGCAAGTTGCACTCCTTACTTTCAAGTATATGGCTTGTATAGTGCTCCCAAATTTCTGCTAGGTTGAGAAAAGTTAAACCAGATCTAGATTGTGTTATTGGGGTTTATTTCCAATAACCCTTCTCATGAGAATATTATATTACTTTAAGCCTTTGCTTCAGTTTCTGGGAAGCATTAGGTTGCTTCCTCCCAGGAAGAGGTCTGTTTCTGTACTCAGTGTCTACTGTGTGTCATAAACTGAGGTGTGACTGCTTTAGATTTAGAAGTTTCCCGATCTCCCTTAACTTATGCCAGAGGCACAATCCTGTAGGTGCTCTTCCATACAAGGGTGAATTTCAGAATCCCCCTGAATTTCTAATAGCATTGATAGTCCATGGGAATTGTCCGAGTGATCTCTCTGTGTTTCTGTGATGAGCTATGGTCATGGCACAGTGCAGAGGACTTAAAAGCAAAGACCAGTGGAGCAGGGCTGGCTATTCTGCAGCCTCTCTATCCTCTGTGGGCCATATCTCTCCCCTGAAGGCTAGACAGGCTGCAGGAAAAAAAATCAGGTGTTTAATTGGTGATGAGTGAAATGGTGTTACTGACATTTCCAATAGTGCTTAGGGAGCAGGAAAAGAACTGGCCGTGTTATGAGTGCAATCGGCGTTTCATGAGCTCGGAGCAACTCCAGCAGCACCTCAACTCCCATGACGAGAAGCTGGACTTCTTCAGCAGGTACTGACAGCCTTAGCTTTGCTTGTGGATTGCTGTGGTGCTTCCCCAAACATGCAAAAAGGAGGGAGCTTTGTCCTGCAAATCCTAGTGACCAACTCAGGAGAGATCAGCTCAGCACCAGAAGGAAAAATCATGGCAGCAGGAGGCTGACTGGTATAAGAAACTCTGTGAAAGAAGTAGCTTGAGAGAAATAAATATTATTTTGAAATTATTTGCCTTTTTTTTGACCATAACTTTAAATACTTGTAATGGTTCTGTAGCACAGTACTGAAATACTGATGTTTCTCAGAGATACGGAAATACAGAGCTTGGAAAACAAGGCTTCTAGTGCCTCATTGGCCTGGCAAGATAGTTTATCCTGACCTGTTAAAAAACGAAATCTACAAACACCTCTCACAGAGCAGAAGACATTGATGCCTTCTTTCCCCTGAAATGTAGCAAGTGACTGTTTTGTTTTGCTTTTTTGACACAAAATTGTTCCCTTCTGTTTAGTGCCTGACATCAATGGCTGAGCACTTTTTGGGGAGGGATGCTATGGCTTCAGATGTTAAATAGGTTTCCTTGTGCACTTGTTCCATCATGCAGAAAATGCTTCCAGCACACCATAAACTGGGGTATTGGAAGTGTGAGACTTGCCATGGCAGAGGGCTGGATGGAAGCAAGTAGTCCTCTTGGTCCCATGATTACTGACAGACATTTTAATGTGTTCTGAACCTTGGTTTCTCATAAAGTACAAAATAAATAGCTACCAGGCAGAAATGCATTGTTTTTGCTGCCAGAATTTCTACCGTTTTTATTATTTACTGCATCATTGTTGCTGAGTTGAATGGGTGTGTGGGGATGCTGAGAAAGAAAGCATAAAATCAGTGGAGAATCCAAGTCCACCTTGTTTTCTATCTAACCCAGAGCACTCTTGTATTCTGCAGAGCCAGAGGCCGAGGTCGCGGGCGAGGAAAGAGGAGATTTGGACCAGGCAGGCGCCCCGGGCGCCCTCCCAAATTCATGCGCATGGAAGTAACCAGTGAAAATGGTGAAAAGTGTGAAGAAGGGAGGCAGGTATAATTTTGGAGATGGAGGGGGAAAAAATAGCACATGGAATGTAAACTCTTGACTAAAAGGATTTGGGGCATCAGTGCCAACTTAAGGTGTGCTTTGGACTTACACATGAGGAATTATTGGTTTCTAGCTGGAATTCTCTGCCAGGAGAGCAAACTACTTCCCTTCTATAAAACCTGTAAAATCACTTGGATTTCTGCAGCAAGTTTCACTCCAAAGCGTTTAGCAGTGAGGTGGGTTATTGTGGCAGTTTTGTAGCCTCACAGAAGTAATTTAGGTAGTAAAACTGTAATGGGAATTTAGCTTCTTATTTGTCCTTTCTGGAATGTGAGGTTAGCCTGCTCTTACAACTGTTGCTGGTACAATTAAATCAGTTTGAGATATGATTCTCTATGATGTTCTAATATTAACAGAAGGGCCTCCTGTAGGCAGGCTTATTGTAGCTGTTGGTTATAATCTGTAGGGACATAATATGACGCTTTTAAGTAAAAAGCTACATCCTCTGATGCTGACCATGCTTAGGTTACCACTAAGTCCTTTTATGAGCAGTGACAGAAGGGATGAATGCTCTAGTTTATGACTTAGCTGAAAGCTGATATCTGGAGCGGTAATTTTCCTCTGGCACCTCACTGGGTCATGGCTCTGTGCCGACTCAGGGGGAGGAATGTATACTCTGCCTGTGCATTCCTACTACAATGCCCTAAATGCTGCATTAGGTACAGGCAGTTGTGAGCTCACCCTCTCCGCAGGCTGACATGACACATGCCAGCCTCCTTTAGACAAACCTAATGCTAGTCTCAAACCCTTCACTCTGGGGAGATGATGCTTGCTGGGTGCAGTCTGGTGTGGGAATGGCCTCTGGACTGGAGGTGGCTTGTGTCCTGCCAGCTTGGAGCATGGCTCACGTGTGTCTGTGCATGGTGGAGCAGGGTGATACCTCAAGCTGTTGGAGGTCTGCTCACCTAGCTAATGCTGGGCACAAGTTCTGCCTAGGAACTGGAGGATCAGGATGCTGAGAGCTCAGCTGAGTGTCAGCAAGGTGGAAACTTGCCACCGAGACCTGGGCCAGACCCTGAGGTGGTGTATTGTTTGCTAAGGGTTTCTTTCTGGTAAGCAGTCACAGTCTATAAGGGCTTCAGTCCTTGGTTTTCTTCTCCCACACCCGTTTTTGTGTTTTGACTGCACCAGTTTTCAGCTGACATAATTCAAGATCAATTCTGGGGCTCTGTTTCCTAGTTCGTGCTTTTAAGTTTCTTCAGTTGCATTAAGTGGTGACAAATAAGGATCTGTATATGTTTTTTTTCATGTAATACAAGATTCCATTCCAGAGGAGTTATTGGCACTTAGAGGGAGAGAACGTAGATTTTTGGCACATGCTTCTTGCTCACAACATGCTCCCTTTTATGCTAATGCAAAAGGGGAGGAAAAACAGCTTTTTGTGGTGTGTGCAGAGCTGGAAACTGGGTATAAAAAACACATAGTGCCCAATGTGATCACCTTGTTTGTCACTTTCCAGTTCAGTACTCCAGATAGTTTGTTAGAAAGGAGGAGACACTGCAAAATGACAGACAATAATGTTTCAAAGTATCAGCAGTTTACAAGACAGAAATTCCCTCCTTTCCTGGGTCTGCACTAGTCACTTTGGTTAAACCAGAAATAGTCCTGAGTGCAGAAGAGCCTTCTTGGCTATTAACAGCAAGATAATGCTGACTGTCGGTGGCTGGTCAGACAAAGTGAGGGCCCATGGAGAGTCACTCACCTGCAGCTCTGGTGCTCTGGGTGGTGCTGCTGTAGGTGAAGGTGATGTGCTGAAAGTAGCTATGGATATAGGGGAGACCTGTAGGAGTTAATGTAGGCGCTACACTACACTGTTTTGTTTATAACTTGTGATAAAATATATACAAATCTTGTTGTCTGCTGAGTATTATCAAAGTGTTTTTTCAGTGGGTGGGGGGAATAATCACTGGTTGTGTGATTTGCGATTTCAGGACTTGCTGCATTTTTCCAGCAAGGGGCAGTTTGATGAAGCCGGACAAGCCCCACTGAACGGGCTGGAGCAGCAGGAAAAGACTCCGGTGCCACCAGAGCCGCAGGCAGCACTGGAGCAGCAGGAAAACCACACGCTCCATGTACAGCCACAGCACGAGGGGAGCACGGTGCCCACGCAGAGCACCATGACAGCAGATGACATGAGGCGAGCAAAGCGCATCAGGGTAAGCGCAGAGGATGGGCGATCACATCTGCTGTAACCCAGGGAATGCCAGACCTGCCTGCCAGGGCCAGCTGGTCCTCCTTTCACTGTTGTATCCATTTCCAATCCCAAATAAAGCATCTCATTCCTAGCAGGTTTTTTTTGCACTGAGAGGAAGACAAATCTCATATAAAGTACCAGTATATCATAGGTGCTAGTGAAAACTGGTCAGGAGCTGGAGCTGATTGAATTCCATCACAGTAATTCTTGCATGGAAACACAGTCCATCCAAGCTGGCAAGCAGGGGTGCTTCAAACAGCTGTCAGAATTGTGGTGCTGTGGCACAGACTAATGACTTACTCACAGCATTATCTGTGACTCTCAGAACTCTCTTGCAAATAATTGCCAAAGAGGAACCACAACCTCAGTTTAGATCCACTTAGATGATGATGATACTTGTGATAAAATCCTTTTTTGGGGTAGAAAACCCTGCCTTTGAAAGCAAAACCTGTGTTAAGAGCAAACTCTTTGAGCCTGAGCTCTGTGTTAACTGACTGAGCTGTTTTTTCTCTACTCTGTGTGGGAGGAAAATGATTCAATCAAATAATCTTTGAGGCTTTGTAATTGGGAGATCAGTTTATTTAGCTTAAATTTTTTTCCTTTTTCTTCCATGTGTAACTTTGGATTAAGGAAAGAAACAGCTGCAGTTGGGGGTAAGGGTTCGTTTTTAGGGGATGAGGTAGGATTAGAAAAGAGTTGAGTAACTCTTCTGTATAGGAAGATGTTGAGCCAAATTTTGCTTGCAGTTTACAGCAATATATGTTCAAGACCTATGATGGTGTTGCCCCAAAAATGCAGTGGCATGTGTTGAAGGAAGAGTTCGGCTTGAGCACATTAAGACTGCACAGTTTTTAACTGTACAAAATGCTTGTAGTCTCTGAATGACAAGTTTCTACCAGTGATTTAATTTTCATATGTTAAAAGCTTGGCAGATTTTTTACTGAATGTATTGAAGGGTGTATAATAGAGTACAGAGAGAGATGCTGAAGTTTTGACAGAGCATAGGGATGTGCTGCTTACAGTGTGCTGCAGCATCCTCAGTAAGAAAAGAAAGTGTTGGACATTTCCCTGAACTTTTGAACCCAAGATGTGAACTTAGGATCCTCTGAAATAAAGAATGTAGGAAGAAAAGGACAGAAATTCTTAAGTTACTTCTTTGTCTTGTGACTTAGTTTTTGTTCTCTGTAAATTCATCACAAATTGATGACGGCTCAGAGGAGTGCAGTGGTGGTTCAGTGACATGTTTGTATCTCAGGTCTTCCTAACTTTCCCTGTATCTGGCAGCTCGTGTTCAGCAGAGTCCTGAAGATGTTTCAAGCCAGGAGCACTGGCAGAACGGCAGATGGGTGGTTGCACAGACCTTTCCATATTGCATCAGACTGTGAGCAGTGAGCACTTGAGCTAAGACTAAACCAGCAAACATCATTTTTTAAGCACTGAAAAATCACCGTCTGAACATTCAGTTCAGCTATTCACAGTACCTGCCTACAATAACATGCACTTCATAATAAAAGCAAGCAAACATTTGGTTTTTAGATATGTGGTTACATGATTCACTTCAAAAGAACAGGTAGAAAGTCCTGACTCCTGGTTATGATTCTGAAACCTGTGCAACTCTAATTCTTCCTTATTACTTTGATAGGATTTAGTTTCCAAACTACTCTTCCTTTGTGAATTGCTTCAGCTTAAGAGCTTAAGTGGTGCTCTGAGACTGTTTTCTTGCTAGCTGGATACATTGATCTGTCCTGCCCCATGGTTCAAGTCCTGATAGGATCAGTTCATTTTTCAGCCTCTGCTTTAGAGTCTGTGGGGTTTCCTTGGAGATCACACCTTAACTATGGCAGTTGTGTCACTAGAATTGAAAAGAGATACACTCACCCTTCAAAAGAACTCTTGTACAAAATTAGAGGACTATTGTGGTCCACAGCCAAAATGAATATTTGTTCTTAGTTCAGTTCTGGGCATTATGTAGGGTGTCTGTGTGCTAATGCCAGAAACAGGAGGGTTAGGAATATGATTTGGAAAGCACAGTCACTTCCTTCATGCTGAAAGAAATGCAACTGATTGTATAACAAGGAGCACAGTCAGTAAAATGAGGTTAGAAAAAGTCCCTTCTCTTTAAATTTTTCACTCTCTTAATCCCTACCCTGTTGTCATCCTGCCCTAATTATTCCTTTCTACCAAAAGCATTTTGTTCTCACTATCGTTCTGCAGTGCACATTGCATCCTTGTTAATCAGCCCTAGGACAACAGGAAAGGTCACAAAACACCTTCAAGATTACCTGTGGTTTTTATCTTTGCCCTTTAATTCCTCTTGAGCAGTTACTAACTACAGAGTAAACCTTGAAGATCTGCTCAGTGTTTCCTGAGGCAAAAACCTCAAAGCAGTAAACACTAGTTGGAAGAGCCCTTGTAGTGACCTGCAGAAGTCAAGACTTCTGTCTTCAAGTCCATTGCATAACTTAAGTATTTTTCTCTCTCTCAATGCTGCCTGCTCAGCTGGAGCTGCAGGTAGGTTTGGGTTTTTGTTTCATTGGGTTTTTGCTGTATCTAATGCAATGGTATGTATCAACACCGCCTTCCATGTTGTTTTGTCCAACTCCTGTTTAGAGTTTCTTGATTGACTCCACACCGTAGATTGTCACATTCTTCTTTTAGGTAACCAATGTCCAGAACAAGGTGTTACCTGAATAACAATTTGAATTCTTAGTTCTTTTCATAGCAGTTCTTTGTAGATTTAAGGTAGATTTTACAGTAGTAAATTGCTTGGCTGAAGAGCTGGAATATTAATCGTAAAGTTTTGGAGGATTTGTTTGTGCAGTTGTTTGTGCCAGATCAATATTTCAAGTTAATAAGACAATACTAAGTTCTTCTGTTCTGTTTTTGTAGTTGATAGATTACCTAGGCAAAGAGCAGTAAAATATTTCACCTGCTATAGCCCTTCAGATAACAGTAGGGCTATGTTGAGTCTGGCCTGCTATATTAGCAGTCAGCTCCCTGCTAAGGTACAAGTGATCAAAACTCAAATTAATGGTGCAGTCCTGGACTTCTCACTTATGTTTAATTAGCATATCCCTGTGGTTAAGGGGGAAATTATATCCTTTGGACTCCAAGCAGCACATCAGTTTTTGCACAGCACATGGCTATCTTTCCAATTCTCAGTATGACTTACAGCAGATATGCTTCCCATTGTCTCCACTTGTGAAATGGAGAATGGTGATGACAACTCCTGGGAAGCCCTATTTGGAGCTCCTGTATTAAAGTGGTTTGGTTTTTTTTTGGTAACAAAATATTTGCTCTCCTCTTCTTTCCTGGAATGAAAATTTAGGTTTCCCTCTGCAGTTCAGATAGTGTAAAAGATCTTTCAGGCTCACAAAGTTAATTCTTATCACAGTATTTCACAGTATTCTAAAGCTGTTTCCTCATTCCAGCAGAAGAGTTCCTGACTTTACTTTTCAGTGTCAGTTGTTTGCACGCATTTAAGGGACACAGCAAATGTCAGTTGTGTCAGTTGCCATATTCCTACAAGCCAAGGAGACAGGACACCATGGAAATTTGTTTGCAGAGGTCTTGAATGCTTCTCATGGAGAAGTGTGTCATATGGAACACACGTGAGCAGAAGTGTCAGCAGTATTCTAGTGGAGTCAGAGTAGTTTGGATTGCGGGGACCTTAAAACTCATCCAGTTCTACCTCCTGCTATGGGCAGGGACATCTTCCACTGTCCCAGGTTGCTCCAAGCCCCATCCAGCCTGACCTTGAACACTTTCAGGGATGGGGCAGCCACAGCTTCTCTGGGCAACTTGTGCCAGGGCCTTGCGACCCCCACAGCTGAGAATTTTTTCCAAATATGCAATGTAATTATGCTCTTCCACATTATTTCTCTACTTCCATGATGTAGATCCTGTGTGTAATGTGAAAAGAGAAGACATCAATAAATAATGGTTTATAGAAGTATGTAGAAGATGAGTGGATATTACTTAAACTTCTGGCAGAGGAATGGAGCATTGCAGTGTACTTTGAGTGCAGTATGGATGACAATGTGCTGTGGGATTTCATAGCACTCAATTCCAGCTTTGCAACTATCCAACACGAAAGTTCTCATCCAAGATTGAAATGCAGGTGCAGGACCCCCTTCCCTCTTTACACAAGCAGTGCATCCAGCAGCATCTGGTCCTCCAGCAGAGAGTGATGGGTCAGGAGTAGGATGGCTCTATAATGTTTATCTGAAGAATAAGGGGAGAAAATGAAGAGAGAACGATCGCAAAATGTTACAGAAAAGGTGAAGGCAAACACACACCGAAACATAATAGGGGCTGAGAAGAGACATCGTCCACAGTAGGAGTGGAGAATTGCTCACAAGTTCTTACCTGCTGCTCATAAAACTGCCATTCTGCCCTTGCCATCATGTTTTGAAACACTGTTCTTCTTTTTGGCAATAGTGAAAAAGTTTAGACCAGCATCTCTTGAATTTATGTTCCAGTACATGTTCTCCAGGCAATGCTAAACCACTGCTGCACATCTCTGTGGTGATCTTTGATGCAGAAGGTGATATTGTAAAGGGCTGTGAGATTTCATAAACTGTGCTCCTGAGGGAAACACAGGGTGCTGGCTCACCATTCCTTTATATGGTGGCTGAACCTAGGACCAGATGCCAAATTACCTGTTGGCATTGCAGCTTTTTTCAGGCCTGGGTTTGTGCTTCAGAGAGGACTTAGTTTTATTTTACAGAAAAATGGCACACTAAAGATAAGTCAGCTAAATCAGAAGAAATCAGGGATGGAGAGAAAACTCCCGCACTGTGTTGCGCTAACTCAGGGTGTAGCTGCAGGTGTGTCCCCTGACTGCTGCCTGTCACAGCCTCCCCCACTCTAAATTGGAGGCAGCATATGATGGAAAATAATTTTTTGAAGTTTAGGTTCACTGATCATCCGGAATATATATGGATGTGGAATCTATACATGGTAATGAAAGCTAATGGTCTCCTGGATGTTTCTTTCAGAATGCAGCTCTACAGCACCTGTTCATCCGGAAATCCTTCCGCCCGTTCAAATGCCTGCAGTGTGGGAAGGCCTTCCGGGAGAAGGACAAGCTGGACCAGCACCTGCGGTTCCATGGGCGGGAAGGGAATTGCCCTTTGACCTGTGACATCTGCAACAAGGGCTTCATCAACAGCGGTGCCCTTGAGAGCCACATGAAGTTCCACATGGACCAGAAGACGTACTCCTGCATTTTCTGCCCCGAGTCCTTTGACCGCTTAGATCTGCTTAAGGATCACGTGGCCATCCATGTCAATGATGGCTATTTCACCTGCCCCACCTGTAAGAAACGCTTCCCAGATTTTATCCAGGTGAGATGCTGTACTGATTTGAAGTATTTCTTTGGGGCCGTGCTCTCCCTGTGTAACTGCACAGCAGTTCATTCTCACAAGGTGCAGGGATCCACCTCTCAGAAACTGAAAAGGAAGAGTGACCAAGCACTGCTAGACATTGTCTTATGACACTGAAGTGCTCTATCCACTAAATCATCATATGTGACGCTTCAGTCTGACATTAGAAGGCATTGTACTGCAGAAGGGTGGGTGCCGTAGTCCCAAAAAAATGCCTGAAGCAGAGGTCCTGACTACTACATCTCCGTGGCACAAAAAAGAGTTGCCTTTTGCTCTGTTCAGCTTGTACTTGAACACACCCTGCCCTTTGTCATTAAAGTCTGAACGAAAAGAACTCATAGTTCTACATCTTTAGTCCCTTGCCTGTTTTCTGTCAGGATAATTCATTTGTACAGCTTGAAGAAATGCCAGAACAGATCAGGATGCTCTGCTTCCTGACTTCCCCCCTGGGCTTCAGCTGGGCACTTCATTCTCCTTCCCTGCACACTGCACTGGAGCAGTGAGTAATGCAGCTATTCTGCACTACGCTGAGCACTGGGACAAGGTCATTAGTAGAATTTAAAGATTCTGTTTCCATGTCCAGTAAGAAAAAACTGAGATGGACCATGCACATATTCATTATCATTCCTAGGGACAAAGCAATTAATGTGTCTTACTGGGCTGCCTGACTGAAACTGAAATGTAGAAATCCAGTTTAGATCAGTAATAGGAATGGACACCCTATCCACTAGGCTAAAGAGGAGAGTGTGGGGAAAAGTGATTTACTAATATAATTCCATCCTGGCAGAAGTCCTTTACCTTCTGTAAATATTCAACAAGGAAGAATGTTGATGATTCAGAAACGCTGTACTGCAATCTAATTCTCTGTAAACTTTCCCATGCAAACATTTGGAAGTCCCATGACATTTTTCCAACTATTCAGTTCTATTTTTGACATTTAACAATGATTTTTTTTCTCTTCTTGCTATGTGAATAACTAAGTCTAGTCACTGCTGCCTACTGAAATACTTCTATGTGGAACAGGTAGAGATGCCAGGTTGTTCTGTGTATGATCAGTATTAGAATATGGCACGGATTTAATTAGAGATCCATTTCTTGAGTAGTGCTTGCATTTCAAATGTCAAACCTCATTAGTTCCATTATTGGAGGGAGGGAAAAAAAAACCCCTCTAGATGTTGATAAGGTCAAGAATAGTCCCAGGGTATGGAGAAGTAATTGCCATTCAGGAATCGTGTGCAAATGCTCTTCTGATTAAGATTTTTTCCTTTGCCAATTGTAATTGCAAGCTCATTGTGTCTGATTGAAAGGAATTAGTCCCCATGTTTTGGTTTCTTATAAATAAAAGGAAGATAATGAACCTCAGATGAATGTATTAACTCGAGGGTGATTCTGTGTAAATGGTACATTGTAGATGTCTGCTGCCCATTAAGTACAACTGTGCAATAGCTGATGCCTTCAAGAATCACTATTGAGGAACTCAAATCACTCATCCAAATAAGTTATAAAGATGTTACGACATTATAGAAACTATTGCTGAGAAATCAACTGTTCTGATCAAATACTTTTTAAACTAAAGCAGATTAGACACGTTCAAAACATTTTCTTTCATATTGCAAAGTTTCCTACACTGTTTTACCACTCACTTCTCTCTTGAATAAACTTCATTTTTCTGTGATCTGCCATTTTAGGTCAAGAAACATGTGCGCAGTTTCCATTCTGAGAAGATTTACCAGTGTACAGAGTGTGACAAAGCTTTCTGCCGCCCCGACAAGCTGCGACTCCATATGCTGCGGCACTCGGACCGCAAAGACTTCCTGTGCTCCACCTGTGGCAAGCAGTTCAAGGTGAGGTGGCTCTTGGCTGGATCATTACTAGTACAAAAAACACTATTCCTTACCCTCCTTCAAAGAGATAAGCTCATGTTCTGAAAGGTGAAAGAAAATAACACTTGTAAACACACTAGACTTGCCTGTGAGTTGCATGCATTGCTTGGTGTCCTGTGTGAGCTATGACATCCAGTTCTGAAGGCAAGGGGCAAGGTCACCTCAGCATCTTATTTCAAACAGCTCTTACTTAATAGCAAAGGAACTTTCTGTCTGCTCGTTAAGAACTGGGACATCATACACCTTCATTGCCAGGTGTTCAGGTTACATTGCTTATATCAGTTCAGTTAAGAAACTTATTGCTGATGCTAGTGGATTAATAATATTTCTGGCCAAGATGCCTGTGTCCATGGCATCCATCTTGTCAGCACATGTCATCCAAGATGCCTTTCCAAATCCCACCGGAACAGATGGGGCAGACTGTGATCCAGGTGGCAGCAGCCTGCTCCCTGTCACTGAGTTTGTGATGGGACACTGAGGGACTGGGTACTTCTGGGTGAAGGAACACATTGTTCTGAGTGGAAAAGCTGGGGAGAGATCCCTGGACAACTCAAACTGTGGCTCTTATGCATGACAGGTAGTATGCAGTTTCTATGGTGTTACTGACATTTTTCTCCCCAATTACTCCTTCCTAGAGGAAGGACAAGCTGCGAGAGCACATGCAGAGGATGCATAACCCAGAAAGGGAGGCCAAGAAGGCTGATCGGATTAGCCGCTCCAAAACCTTCAAGCCCCGGATCGCGTCTACTGACTATGAGAGCTTCATGTTCAAGTGCCGCCTCTGCATGATGGGCTTCCGCCGCAGGGGCATGTTGGTGAGTGCCTGGGTGCTGTTACAGCCTCTGTACTCTATTCTGATGAGTAGGTAAGGAACGAAGATGGAATTCCAGCATTGGAACACGAGGATCATAAAAGGGTTTGGGCTGGAAGCGACCATAAAGCTCATCTTGTTCTACCCCCCTGCCATGGACAGGGACACTTTTCACTGGACCAGATTGCTCCAAGTCCCATTCAGTCTGGCAAATTTTGTATCTGAGCTGAGGTGATACATACTTTTTTAAACATGTGTGTTTTACCTCTTCAGCAAATTTGCACATTTCACTGCCTGAGCTGTTCATTGGGTTGTCAGTACCATATTTCAACACTAAGTAATGCTGACTGATGTGTACTGTATTTAACACAAGATGAGATGAAAATACTGCCTTGTTCAGCCTTACTGCCTCAGTTTTCCTGTTTTTTGTTTCTCCCCCTCCTTGAGGGACTCTTCTGGCCATGTCTTGTCACTGCCTCTGGGTAAAGGCTGTTCTGCAGCAAGAGATTGTTTGCAGAAGTTTCATGGGGCTTCTGATCTGGGCAGAGGCCCTTTACACTACTTCACTCTTAAGTATCAGCTACAAGACAGTTCTGGCAAACTGTTGTATCCCTTCCTATCTAATTTTGGTTAGAGAAACTGTAAATGAGACCTAGGAAGACCACTTTTACCTTCAGCAGTTAAATGTGAGTATACAATAACCCTTGCAGCAGCAAATGCTTCCAGTGCTTCTGGCTTGCATTGTTCAGTTTTGGTTTGGCTGTTATCTATGTCTGGGAGGAGCACCAGTCGTTTGGCTTCCAGCTGTAATATGTTCTTGTTCTCTCTTTCTCCTAAGGTGAATCATTTATCAAAGAGACATCCAGACATGAAAATCGAAGAGGTGCCGGAGCTCACGTTGCCCATCATAAAACCCAACAGAGATTACTTCTGTCAATACTGCGATAAGGTGTGTAGGAAGTCACCCCTCAGAGGATAGCTCAGTCCCAGTCCTGGATGCAACCAATTTGTCTCTGCATAGAAATCTCTGGCGGGGTTTGTAGCATTTCTGAGGTGCTTGCCAGCAACATTCCTGCAGTACTGTCCAAAAAAAAAAAAATGAAGACAAAATGCACTTAGACCAAGGCAGTGGAATGCTAATTGAAAACTGCAGTTTTCCCCTATTTGCTGTGTTGGCATTGGAAAACTTGAATATTCTGATCCAGCAGGCAGTCACTGACCCTTAGTCTTGTTAGCCCAGGACTAAATATCCTGACTTAGTTCCTGGCTAGTAAACACTTCGGTTTCTGTAGCACTTCTAAAAGTTGGTTTTTAACCCCTTTTATTGTAAACTGCTTACTAGGTCATGTGCCAGTAATTCCCAGTGGTCACTGGAGCCTGAAGCTGCTCCTGCAGTGCCTTTGGGTTCTTGTTCTTATTCTCCTTTGCCTTTTATACCTGGGGGCCTTTATTTACCAGAGAGTGTATTTTGACTGTCCTTGTCTTCAGTATGTCTTTCTGTGATGCCTCTTTCATTTTGTTTTCAGGGAGAAAAAGTAGTTTTAATTATTAGGTAGTATTTTTTTTTTGTTGATAAGCCTAAAAAGGACTAAAAGATATGTTGATCACTGAATTAAAAAAGTTTGATGCTTTGTGTCAAGTAAAGACATCAAACCTCATGACAAATTAACACTGGGCATTTGATCTTCAAATATGGCAAAAAGGGTTTTCCTCTTACCTCCTTGTCCTGCTTTGGTATTTGGTTGTGGCATACAGTATGTTCTTAAAAGGCTTCTCTGTGCTACTCAAGGAGTCAGTTGCTTTTACAGGTTGATAAAACCGTGGAAGGTGTATGTTTATGCCTTTTGTTGTAATTGTTTGGGGATTTAACTAAATGTATTCTCTAAAGCAACATGCAGACCTTCCAGAGCAAGATAACTGGTAGCTGTTTCCTGTGCAGACACCAGGATTGCACCATTTAAATTCCAAATCTTTGCCCTGCAGGTGTACAAGAGTGCCAGCAAACGCAAAGCACACATCCTGAAAAACCATCCTGGTGCTGAGCTACCTCCAAGCATCCGGAAACTGCGTCCTGCAGGCCCAGGAGAGCCAGATCCCATGCTGAGCACCCACACCCAGCTGACGGGCACCATCGCCACCCCTCCAGTGTGCTGCCCTCACTGCTCCAAGCAATACAGCAGTAAGGTATGGGGGGTTCTGTCCTCAGACAGCCACTCCCTGGGGATGATCTTTCACTGTGGTCTCTGTCACCTGTCTGTCCACAAGCAGAGCTCTCAATCAGAGTGCTGGTTTGTGTGCTGACAGTGCAGGCACAGTCTGGTTGTTACGGGGCCAAAAGATTCCATGAATAGAGGGTTTGTACTGAAAGGTTACCAGAGCATGATCATGAATGGAATGGCTTGGAAACCGCTCTCTGAGAGTTACCGGTGAGATGAGAGGGGAAACAAAACACAGAAAAGATGATCTTTGGAAAAAGTCATAGAACACTTAGCTATGTTGGGGTAAAAAGCTGTTGAGGACAATACTTCAGTGTCAGCTATAACCAGCAGCAGGTTTGTGATCCTTGTTTTCATCTTTGCTGACCAGAACTCACAGTGTAAATCTTGATGCTGCTTTACTGAGGGAAACTTAAAATCTGCATTTGGTCAGACTGTTGGACTTCACGTGGCCCTGAGCAGAGTTACTGACCAGAGATCCTTCTAACACACCTTTGCTTCTCTTTGCAGACGAAGATGGTGCAGCACATCCGCAAGAAGCACCCAGAGTTTGCTCAGCTCCCCAACACGATCCACGCGCCACTGGCAACGGCCGTCATCAGTTCCGCGCCGGCTGTTCTCACCACCGACAGCACAACCGGAGAAACTGTTGTGGTAAGGGCTGGAGGCACACGAGGACAGTGCAGGGAAACACACAGAACAGGAGCCTTCTGGTATTAGTGACCCTGGTTTATTTGGCAGACATCACTGTAAAACCTGTATTAGGATATTATTTGAGATCACTTCTTGTTTTGAGCCTGTGTGGTCCAGTTTTGCACTGCCAGGAGCCGTTTATTTCTTTCTAGAGCTTTAATGATTTGTCTTTCACCCCCAAATCCATTTCCTTCTTTCATTCAGACCTACTGACTCCACATAATGAATTCAGGGATACGCATCTCATGAATTTTCACTGGGAATTTTCTCCTGAAGTGAGAGATGCAGTTCCTGGCTTGGAGAGGACAAGTTTAACAGTGATTGGGAACTGGATCAAACAATGTTCAGGGAGACAGATCTTTTTGTAATCCTTTGGACAGCTTAGCACTGAGCAAGATGAATCTCCAGTGGCTGATCTCTCTACTGTTAATACATCAGATGTCACAGAAGTGAAGCTGAGACTAGAGAATGTGTCCTTCAGTGTTGTGGGATACTATGTAGTTTTGAAAGTCCTATTGATCACAGTTTAAAACTTCCTATCCAAAGAGTAACTGATAAAAGACTGTTTTGCTTGAAAATGGAGAGATTTAATCAGGATGCTGTTGGCTTCATAAACCTGATTAAGTTATGTACTAAAATGTCTTTACACATTAGAAATACAGTTGTCCTCTGACAGGGGAGGAAGAAAGGTGGAATATGTCCATGAACCACTTTTGACTTGGAAAGGAAGTCAGCTCTTCACAAATACAGGACTTTCCTTGTTTAAAAGAATACTGGCAAGACACAATATGAAAATAGTAATATTTATTATATGTTAAGTTAGCCCTTAGTGGTCCTGACTAGTATTTAGACAGAAGGGAGCAATTCTAATCGATGATGCCTGGTGACTACTCATGACCCCAGCCTCTGCACACGTTAAGCTTTTGTAAATAAATGACCAGATCCACTGTAAGTGTAGATAAAAGAACTACAGCCCTAAAGAATTACATCAATATGTTGATGATCTGTATCTCTCTCTCCCTGCTCAGACTACAGATTTACTGACCCAAGCCATGACAGAGATATCCCAGACCCTCACTACAGACTACCGGACTCCCCAGGGAGATTACCAGCGCATCCAGTACATCCCTGTGTCTCAATCCACAACTGGCATGCAGCAGCCTCAGCACATACAGCTGCAGGTTGTTCAAGTGGCCCAGGTGAGTAACCTGGTGGGGATCTTGCTGTACTTTTGACCCCTTCCCTACCAAGCCTGTGTGTTCATGGGACTCTGGTAAGGAGTAGTTGCAAAAAGTGCTGCAGCTACTTTTTACAGATAAATCAACTGATAAGGCATAGGGTTTCCTTCTTAAGCACCTGTACCAGGCATAAATAGTCCTGCCAGCCTTGGTCAGCTTGCTGGACACACATCGACACACTCCTAACTCAGTTCTACCCATCTGGGCCGCCTTGCTCAAGTCTGCTCTAGGAATGTTTTCCAGCAACTGAAAAGGTGGGTTAGTGGGTGACCCATTTTCTGCAGTTCAAGACTGATTTGTGCTTCCTTGTCCTTAAAGAGTCGGAGACAAAATTTGGGAGTAGAGAGAGTGGTTGCTTGTTCCCTTTATGGCATCTATAAGAATATTCATTCTCTTGATGCTCAACAGCCTCCTTAAAAATGAAACCAGAGTGCAACTAGAGTTACACTACAGTCTGAGGAAAGTATCTCAGGCAGCTGTAAGATATCACTTTAGTCTTTAAATCTGTTGCCCACTGGAGGAAACTGGAACTACCATATGTTTATATTTTAATCTGAAATTGTGTTCTCTCTAGCCTCTCATTACAAATCAGATTATGAATTTGGTTAATGAAGGCCTAAATAATTGCCCCAGTTGATAGTGATCATGGCAATTCTTGCAGGTAATATTAGCAAGATCTTAATTTTATAGTTATCCAAGACTTGTAGTTCAATTACTGCAATTGATGTCATTAGCAAGTGTTGCTCAAAAAAAAAGTTTAAAAACCTCTGAGCACTTGACTTGATGCAGAGCTGTGTCAAACTACAGAACTGGATATGCAGTTCGTGAATATATATAATACGCTGTACAGAAAGATGCTTACAAAGAAGTGGTTAACACTAATCCTGGCTTTTGAACCCTTTGGTTTAGTCCAGCCATTGCCACAAATAGCATGTATGACAAGGTAAGTCCTTTCCATTGGTATCACTGAGACAGAACCATCTCAGTGCCATTACATCTATTAAATGTACTTTATCTCCCAGGCTGTGAGGGTGCAAAAAAAACTCAACAAAGTTCAACAAGTGTGGTCTACTAAGGCTCTTACTTCATTATTCCAGATCTTGTGTCCCAGAAGAGGTTTACATGGCTGCTTTTGTAAAGAATTTGAGGTATAGACCTCTGCTTTATTTTTTTTTCCCCCCCAGGCTACCTCCCCTCACCAGTCCCAGCACTCCACAGTGGATGTTGGGCAGCTCCATGACCCCCAGACATACACCCAACACGCCATCCAGGTGCAGCACATCCAGGTCACAGAGCCATCACCAGCAACTCAGTCATCATCACAGGTATTTTCCTCTTCTCTTCAGGAAACTCTTTCCCTACCAGCCTGGTCAGCTGGCATATTGCATGAGCTGATGAAGGGGATAGTGTTTTCTTTGTCATTTAAAGGATCACATCTAAAATTACTCTTGAGATCATCAAGAAGTGCCCAGATTGTTTCGGAGTATATGGGGGTGTTTTGTTAGGGTTTGTTTGGGTATTTGTTGTGTGGGTTTTAAGGTGTGGGGTTTTTTTTCCCCCCAATATTATGTACAAAGAAGAGATAAATGACTGGAAACAGACACATTTGCAGCTTAAGTTAAGTTTGTCAGTTGGAAGACTTACATGGAAACTGGCATTCCTCAAATATTTGAAGTGCAGCTGTTGAGTAGAATTTAGCCTCTAATCTCATGTCTCTGCCATAGACCCACTTTAGCAAGCAACAAAATCACTATTTCAGTTTCTGGGTCTGAGCTTTATTGACCATAGAGTGAAGCAAGTTGGAGGAGAGAGAGGAGAGTTCCTCTGCTCGATATGCTCTGGAATCCTGTGTTTTCCCTTAATGAGAAGGTTGTGGTTTTAACAGCACTGACCTGTGCAATCCTTACTACACCAAGAACACTTTGACCTTTTTTTTTCCTGTAGGTTGGGGGTCAGCCTTTGAGTCCCTCCTCGCAACAACCTCCACAGGAACTCAGCCCCTCACAGATGCAGACAACTACATCGACACCAAACCAAGCCCTCCAGCAGCAGCAAGGCTCCTCAGTCCAGCACACATATCTTCCCAGCAACTGGAACTCATTTCGGAGCTACTGTAGGTGTCAGCAGTAGCTCTACTTGTCTGGCAAGTGTGTGTGACTAACGTGTGCCCCATGTCTCCAACTACCAAATGGGATAGTGTTTTCAGAGGTCATTCAGCTTTGAAACTGTATCTTCTTGATATCTATGAATATTAACCACAGGCAAATGCAAATGGTTGTACCAGCTCTTCAACTATCATCCATACTGATCCAGTACATGGTTTGGGTGGGCACACTGGGCTCCTTTATTCCAAAGAACTTGCATACAGCAAGAATCCGTGTATTGGATAGCTACTTGTTCAAATTTGGATGCATGCTTGAAAGAATTGTATGGAAGAGGAGTGTGACATGAAGATGATTTTTCATGTCCGGGCATTTCTGGGTGGTAATTCTATGATGATTTGAGTGAGAACAGGATGTGTTTTCTCTGCATGAATTGCCAAATCTCCAGCTGGTGTTAACTGGCATAATTCTGCTGAGACCTGTAGGGTTCTACAAGGCCTTACATTGCCTGAATTTCTATTCAATACCCACTGTTTCAGACTTTAAATCTTTCTATCATAAGACAGGATCTTTGAAGGTTGTCTTTGAATTTGACTGGATATATTGATTGTCCAATTTGCATTTTTTTAGCATCCGAGATTCAGATGATGACCATCCCCCAAGGGCAGTACGTGATCACAGAGACTGCTGTGGGTACCCCGGTCACCACTGTCAACACAGGGCAAATGAAAGCAGTTACTCAGGTAAGGAAAACCATCATGGCCTTTTTTTTTCATCCAGAATACTATCAGTAATAAAGCTCTTCAGCTTGAAGGTTTAAGGAATCATGACTGGGGCACAGAGTGGAGGTACCTAAAGAGGTGCAGACTGCACAGTAACCATTTACAAGGCTCATGGGTCTGTTGTCCCTTGTATGTATGACTCCTTCCAGTTTAAAGTCTTCACTTAATCACATTTGCAGGACAAAGTATTATTTATGATTAAGCAGTGTCCATTAAACCAAATGTCAGAACAACTTCTAGTAGTATTTCAGTAGTTTTCTGTTATCTGTAAGATTAGAAAATAGGAAGAGTTCCTGCTATTCCTTGTAAGCAATTCAGCATAAGGAGGCAGGTCATTGGCCTGTGTTGATCTTGGTCATTGGGAGTACAACTTCTGCTAGAACATATGGACTATAGGAAAAAGCATTTCAGAATAGTTGAATTAAAAATGGTTATTTTAATCTGTAGTGATGGTCTAACTGCGTAATAAGTTTAACCATTTGTAAATTAACCAAAAGCCAGGTAAGTCCAATGTCCTTTGAATCAAAAGATAGGCATTATGTTGCTCTCAAATAAATTTAAATGAAATAGAGCTTAGTTTAAAAGTTCCTTGTTCACGCTAAAATGTCTGCCAGCAGACGATTAGAACAGAGAAGCTACAGAAGATACAGAGTGGTTATTAATTATTTTCCATATTTCCCACGCAGACTCACTACGTGATATCCGAAGGTCAGCCTGATCTGGATGGCAAACAAAACTCTTCACTCTCCAGCGAGGTTCAGGTGGGCGTTTCCCAGCCCACAGCCCACACAGATCCCTTGGAATCCCAGACGAGCAACCAGCAGCAAACCACCCAGTACATCATCACCACCACCACCAATGGGAGTGGCGGAAGCGAAGTGCACATCTCCAAACCCAGGACTTTCTCATCAGAGCACGAGTGAAAGAGCCTCGTGGTGCCATTTGCTTGTCCTTGTCACCTCCCTGACAGCCCAGATGTGGGGGTACCCTGGGGCTTTAATGTATATGCTCACCTTCCACTAAAATCTTGGAGCTCTTGTTAATGCTTTTAAGAGGGTTTAATTCACAGTGACCATGAAGTACCCTCAAAATCCTTCTGGGATGCTTTTCATGCAGCTTTTAAGAAAAAGGACAAGAAAAGTGGAACCTCTGCTGGCCCTGGACTTTATTTTTGGCATGTCTGCTGACCCTTATTTTTCCTTTTTGGAAGTGTGTCCAGGAAACAATTTTATTTCAACTGTATGGGAAAAAGCTTGCCTAACTGAAGGCTTCCTGGCAAATTGTTGTATGTATGGTTTTAGCAGGAGCTGTTAAACAGGAGAACATCATGTAAATTGCCAGAATATGGCAGAACTGCTTCTTGTGGCTTCTAGTAGCCAAGGTGAAGGGGAATGTCCCTGTGCCATATGAGCAGACTGCCTGGAAAAAGGAGCAGCAGCAGCCAAGCGATAGCTCCTGGTGTCCCTGTATGGGGGTGGATTGACAATGAAGCTGTGAAGATGTGCCGAAGCAGTCCATTAAATTATTATTTTTCCAACCCTCCAGAACTGTTTACATGCTGTCTGCCCTGCCCTGTTTTACCCAGCAATTCCAGAAAGCAGGAAAAGCACAGTCTTAAACCCATGTTGTTTGGAACAAACTGATAGAAATCCTAGGAGCATCTAATGGTAGTACAGAGCCACTGTTATTTTTCTCTCCAGTGTTTGCAGGGAAAATTGCTTTTTTGCCTGCAAATAATAATAAAAAAAAAGGCTCTGCACAGCAGCTTCTGCTGTGATCTAGGATAGTTGCACAGGAGAAAACAAGGATACAGAGCACACCTCTGAAGGAACAGGGTTGTTACCTCTGTGGCCACCTCAAAGTAAACATATTTCTCCTCTACAAGACTTAATGGAGAGTTGGTTACTTAGATTTTTTTTTTTTTTCCAAATAACCTTGCTAATAATGCACTGTAATCCCTTTGGACATTTCCAGAAAACAGCCAGCCCTGGACTCAGGAAACACACAAGAAACATGCTAGTGGACCACTTCTTATGGGACACAGAAAGCCATCATAAGGGTTGCTGGATGTGATGGACCTGGTCTACATACAGAATTCATGTTGCGTTTAGAGACCTAGAGAAAGGGAAAAAGAAGGTTTATGTTTTAAGGCTGTGTAGTACGTTTTTCCTTACGTAGTTCTCCTTCACAGGTTGTCTTCATTGGTTGTTTAAGGCATTCTGGTGGTTGCAAGAATATGATTAGAACTCCATTGACTCCTGATGGGATATACAGTGTATGTTTGAATTTCCATTCACTGCTGAAATACTCATCCCAGAACATCTGTGCATAATAGAATACATTTATAAATAAAACAAATGCAAAGAAGGGGGCTATGTCTTAGATGCCCTTGAGACAGAAAAACTTGAGAGGTTTTTTTGATTTATTTTCTCTTGTACTGCACTGAGTGTGAATGACTCTTTCATAGGTATTCCCATGGATTCAGGTATGGATTACCCATGTGAGTAAGCACTACACATTGCAGTATCAGGTTTTATGGAGTTAAAGCTCTTTGACATGAGAGAACTCCACACTCAGGCTGCACAAGAGCAAATGTGGTTCCTTCTGGGCAAAACCTTGTAGCAGGTATTGCTTTGGTAATTAAGATATCCGTTAATGTGGCGTGGAAATAGTATTGAGATAAATCAGTTGTCAAATACTGGCCAGCTCAGAACTGTTCTGAAGTCCCTTTGAAGTGACATGCCAAAATGCAGGTTACTTTGTTCTTGGCATTTCTCTTCTTTTGCTGTACCACCATACCAGGGCACTAATGAGCTAGGTAGAATTTACATGGACCAGAACTCCCATTTGGTCCGGTGCAGTGCTGAGTGACCTTAAATTCTGTGGTTCTGGAAGCCCAGCCACTGTGGCAGTGTGGGCAAGCAACCACAATGCCCAGTAAGTAATTTGAATTAATGTTGCTGAAGACTTTAGAATTAAGATGTCGGGCCTTGCGGTGTTGTTGTTGTGGAAAGAGAGTAGGGAGAATTTTGTCTTGGCTTTCTTCAGGCTGCTGCTGATTTAATAACAAGCCAGAAATGCTACAAGTAGTAGGAAAATAGCAGACTTGGAAATGGGAGACTAGGAATGCTGGGATACTGCCCTGCAGGAGCAATTTTAAGTGTCTTACAAGTTTGACAATAGATGAACATCAAATATGTTCCTATTAATGGTGTTGCAGATGTGGGGTTTAAAAACTATTTTGCTCTAGTCACCTTTGTTGGAATGGTTCATGAATGAGGACAGTTGCATGAGTTATTTAAAACTGAAAACTATTTAAAACAGCATTTTTGAACTCAAATCTTCCTCATCAAAATTTCTCTGCCCTGCAGCAGCAGCACGCTCAGGCTATTGGCCTGACTCCAGGTGAAGTAATTCCAAGTGTCCCAAGTTGAATGAATGCCTGTGAAAGAAGCATGCCTGGAAATGGAATTACCACAGATTTTTTCCTTCCAAAATAAGGAACTACAGTGATTGCACAGATGGCAAAGATTGCACAGACTTTTTTTCTCCATTTCTGCAGTGCAGAAGGTATAGGGTGTACATTACTGTTTTTAAACCAGAGAAACCCAAAGGTCTCTCCAAGTTGTGTCCCACAGAAGTGGAAAGCCAGAGTCCTATCAGTTGCCTGCAAGGTCTGTGTTTTGTGAGGAGATGCTGTCCCTTGGAGGCGTTTTGGGTTAGATTCTGTATTTTCCTGGAGGAAAAAGAAAACAACCCCAGCCCACACACCCTCATCTTGCACCTCTTGGACTGCTCGGGCCCCATCTATTATTTAACTGTATATGTTTCTTGTACATTTGGTGACTGTTGTTGTGTTCAGAGTCTCGTGCAACCTGGCAGGTGTGAAAAAAAAAAAACCAAACCAACCTGAAAATAATAAATCTGTTGTTTGTTT
>JAHLSL010000053.1:7945566-7955953 GCA_025920805.1 Petroica traversi | reverse complement strand
GCAGGGCAGGGCAGGGCACGGCGGGGCAGGGCACAGCACAGCAGCGGGGCCGCCGCCGACCCCTCCCGCACCGTCCCCGTAAAGCCACCGGGGAGCTGCTCTCGGGGCACTTCCAGAGGAGGATGCGCCCGGGACTGCTGTGACCAGGCGTCCCTACTGACATCGTGCACGGCTTTATCCAGGTGTCAGGCAGTGAGACTGCACCATGAAGTCTCTCTGCTCCACGGATCCTGCCATTACACGGATCTTGCAGCTCACACCATCATTTCTCTCTCTTACGAGTATCATTTGTCATTCACTTATAACAATTGACCTCTTGCTTTAGATGTTCAAGCACAGACCTTTCTCAAATTACTGCTGCTAAACCTTCTGTAACACGGGATATCTTTAATATAACTAATTTCGTTATCAGTTAATTCATAGCCAAGACAAGAAAATTAATTACAGTATGTGGCAGAATTCGATGGAATACCAAGACTTCATGAAGAAAGTGGAAGCTCTTGAACTCAAAACACTTTCCAAAAAAGTTATTTTTAAAGTTGACATTTCAAATCAAAGTCATGCACTTTTTTACATTGATACCACTTCAAATCGACCTCAAGAAACTCCCAGCTTTTGAATGCCAAATTTCCTACCAAACAGGGCTTTGATCTTTGTCAAAGTGACAATTCTCTGCTGCAACTGATCACATACATTTTGTCTCCATTCTAACTACGCCATTGACCTGTAATTCACACTAATCCCACGGTGCATTGGCAGATGAATTATTAGGTCAAACCAAATCTGAACTTAATACACTCTGTAGTGCCACGGCTGCCTAAGCACAGTAAAGAAGCAGGGACAGGAAAACAACTCCATCATATTAAATTTCTCATCTCTCTGAAATAAAAAATTACTGCAAAAAGTGCAGGTGACCTCAGGCACTGCACCCGAGACTCCTTCCTAATGAAACTGCCATGATAGGTATAGGGAGAACAAGATCAAAGAAGAGGGAACCATCATCCAATTTCATGCCGCAGTGGCAGATGGGAAAAAATCACCAAACACCAAAAGACATAAGGCTTACCAGAACAGAAACAAAGAATAGTTTGGGCTGAAAGGCATCTTTAAAATCCAACCCTCTGCAGTGAGCAGCACACTTTCCAACAGACCAGGTTGCTGAGAGCCCCGCCCAGCTTGGCCTTGGATGTTTCCAGGGATGGAGCGCCCATCACCTCTGTGGATCACTTGCGTCAGTGTTTCTGTAAACAAATTTGCTGTAAAGCATTTCTACCTTAGATCTAGTCTAAACCTACTCTAAGATATTATAAGAATAATTACAAAACCAAATATGCAAAAACTTGCTGAAAAACAATTTGAGGCTTTAGGCCTTGGCAAACTATTCTGAGGGAATCACAAAGTTCTCCACATATGTGAACAGCCTTTCTGATGAAAATGAAGGTTACAAGAATAGTTACTTCTCCCAATTATCTATACTTGGCATGATGTTCCTGGCTGTGGAAAATCCCCTGGGCGCTTGGGGTCAGCTGGCCTGGCCCTGCTCCCTCTCAGCTCCTTGTGCACCTGCTCCCTGCCACAGCCTGAGGATCTGAGCAGTCCCTGGCTGCAGGTGAGCCCTGCTCAGCACCAGCCAAGGTGTCCCTGTGGGGTCAGCATTATTCTCAGAACCCCAAAATGCAGCACTGCATTATCTGCTAGGAAAACAAATAACTTTATCCCAGCCAAAACCAGGAAACTCTGCAGTGGATGTCCTAGCTTAGTATGGAAGCACACATTTGAGTTTTGCTTATTGTATTACTCTTGTAAAGGAGAAAGAAGAGAAAGAAATAAGACCTTGCACAGAAATTCCCAGAAGACAGTATATGTTAGGCAGGCTTAGTTTATAATTCATAGACATAACAAAATGAGTAAGAATCTATCACACCAGCAAACTAAAACTTTCTGTCCAAGAACAAATAGAACTGCATCCTAGAGGCCATACAGAACAACAAACAGCAATTCTTCATCTTTATTGTCAATTTCAGAGCATAATGATTGAGTAAAAAAAGAGTATCATAATTATGAGCCATGATTTGGAGAATAACAAAAGCAATACAGCACTCTTAGCACTCTTGCTTTCCCATCTGCCTAATCCTGCAAGGTTTTCTCTGCATTACAATCAAAAAGCAATTGAACATTGTTCATTAGAAAAATGGGACGTTGGATCACCACAGACATCCTGTGCAAGGCTGCAGTCAGAACCTGCTGGGATGACAGAGCAGCAGAGCTCATTCCCAGGCCCCTGCCTGTAGCTCAGCTTTGTGGCAGTGTGGGCAGACCTGCCCTGGGACACACAGTTTCACCTCTGGAGGGAAACTGCCCAAGTTTTGGAGGTCAGGAATCAGCTGACAGCACAGTTTTGCAGCAAAGAGGCTCCCAAGAGTGCACTGAAAGCCCTGTTTGCTTCTCCAGTGGCAGGAGCAGGTGACTGGGCTGTGGTTCCTGTCCCTGCTTTCCACTGAGTGTTCCCCCATCCCACGTGAACAGCAGTTCACTCAAATGTCTCATCTCATCCTCTGCTCCCACCCTGATAATCCTGTGTCTCCTTCTGGACCTCTTGTGTAACACAGCTGAGGTTTTGGTTCACCTGTCCAGCCCTTGTTACCAGCTGCAGCACACTTCATGCTCAATGCTCTGCTCCTTCTCCATGACAAAAATCAATGGTCCCAGCAAAGCAGAATGGAGGCCTGAGAATGCTGTTGGTAAATTGTAGAAACCTTACAGAAAAGACAGAAGAAATTGCTCAGTAGCAATTTAAACCCATGTGAGAAAAGTGTTATCCCCTGATCCATCATTTTCTCAGTTAGGAGAATGTCAGCAAGCAGCACTTTAATTATTTCCTGGCATTTCAGAATCTGTGTCCCTAAAACATTTCCTAACATGACAGTGCATCAGAACTGACAGGGCACACAAAGGTCACATAAACCTGTCCAAGTGATCCTGGAACCAGAAACTCAATATACAAACTGCAGAGGCAACGCCAAGTTTGTGCTTTTTAGAATTCCAGCTTTGCAAAGCTGAAATGAATTTCTAGGAAATAAAACAGCTTTGCCACAAGAGGTATTTTTGTATCCCAATTACTCACAATGTGTATAATAAAAAATATTCCTTGATTATTCTTGAGCTGACAATGTATTCAGATGGTGTCACACTTAATTAATGCTCCCACTGATGTTTTACTTCGTAGAAGTTGTCATTACTGAAGTCTCATCTATTTTGGCAGCTGGCCCAGTGATAAAGCACGTTGGAGCTGGAACATTATTTTCACTTGGGTAACTAATGCTCGACCAAGTTGCTGAGGATGATGCTCTTATGGGACAGTTAACCAAACTGCCCCTGATCATGCCATGAAAAGATCAGACAGATTATTGTCCTTATAAATGCTATTAGAAAGATGATAACCTCTTTTCCTGAGCTAGGTAAAGCAAAAAAAAAAAAAAGCGTCTTTTAAAGCTTTCACAACCTGCCACTGTAAATGACAGATTTTATTGGATCTCTCTTCTTCTTGAGAAATATACCAGAGGTTTAATATATTCATTTTGCAATTCCAAAGCTACTGTACTCTCCAAACCTACAAAGTAGAAGGGGAAGATCATTCTTCGGACTGTCAAACTGATAAACAGTCAAGGCTTTTCAGTAAATTTCTTGTGCTTTCCATTGCCCCACCTGACACTGGTCACTGCTGCATATGCTCAGCATGGAAATCCCAGTCAGAGCTCAGCCAAGAGGGAAATCCCACTCAGAGCTGTAACTGCCCTGCTCCCCATCCCTGCTCCCATTGCTCAAACCATGGGATGCCCCAGCAGCTGCAGAGTTGTGCATCCAAACCACAGCTACACTTTAATATTGGCACAGAAACCAACATTGTCTCTACAGCAAAGATTCAGCTTTAAAATATTAAAAGGCTTCTGACTACATGCAAAAAGAGAGGTTTGATTTTGAAATTCATCTTAGGTCCTGGCATATTCGTGTTTGGGGAAACTGGAGCATGTGGGTTTGAAATGTCTTTGCAGCAGTTGCAGGTCAGCCACAACAGCAGATTTAGTGATTCAGACCTCACCAAGCTGTGTGATCAAGCTCATCCCACAGAATTAATTCAGGCTTCTCTCAGCGGCACACACAAGAATGCCTCCTACTCCATTCTGCACATACATTCCACAAGATTATGGCATATTTGACAGAGGCTCGCTTTTCAAGGAAAAATTATTATTTAAATAAGATAAAAATGAAGAGAAAATAATATAATTTACATTATTTTATACCAGAGAAGGAGTGGAAAAAGCTGGAGTAATACCCCAACCCCTTAAAGCTTGCATTCTGCTTTTCGGTGGCACAAAGATTCCTCAAGGAATCATCAACAAATATCTCAAAAATTACTTCTGATTTCAGGAAATTTCTACTTACTACAGAGCTGCAAGAATAAGGAAATTTATGCAGAGGAAAGGATATGCCAGCTGTTACTTTTTAATATCCAGCCTTAGGATAAATCATAAAATAGGACCCAGTGAAAAAGTGTTTCTTACTAAGTCGGCCAAGTTGGTGTTTGAAGTTCAAAATAAAACCCATAGATATCTGCAAGTGCTGCAGCACAAAAAGTCCTATTCAGTGGCATCAGCAGAGTGTCTCATTGTCTTTGAGTGAACATTCAATAAATTAGAAGAAAATGCCTTAGAGATGCATCATCATGGCACTGGCAGCTAAAGATTGTTTTCCCAGAAAACTGCTCAGAATTCCACCAACACACATTAGAAAAAAATCAAAGTTGAACCATAGAAAATGATGACTTAAGGAGCAAAGAAAGAGAACAATTCAGACACCATGGCTGCAACCACCCATTCATAACCTAAACTACGGGAATAAAAGCAACTGATCAAAACACGTGACAAATGGTAAGTGGCTTAAAAGATTTATTTCATCTTTTTACACCACTGAAATCTGAAAACAACGACAAAAACTGGAGAAACCCAGATAGCACCCCCTGAAAAATAGGCCCTGCTTTTTACAGAGTATCCTGCAGTTCAGTAAGGAAGCAAAAGAAGACGACACTCCTCAAACTACCCTGGAGCACTGCCAGGAACTAAATACCAAATACTCAATATCAAACAAATCATCAAACCTAAATTGTCTCCATACTGAGATACAAAACAACAAAGAACATTTTTTGGTAAAGGTATTCCAACAACACAGAAGAAATTTGGAGAATGTATACTCTGGAAATTCTCTTACACCATCCACTTTTAAGAAGTCCAAGGAGCAAGAAGGGATGTCTCTGGTCCAAGTATAATAGACTGGGAGAAATAAAATAGCAGGACATAAAGTAGAGCAGAATTAAGATTACCTCTCTACTTCAAAAACTTCTCTCCACATCATATCTCACATACCTGGAACCATCCCCTTACAGCTACTCTTGCACAAAGATTTAATCAGCTCTTTGTTAGAATCCCCTCTCCGTAGCTCTTGGTAATTCTCCATGAGGAAGAATTGAATACAAGCAGTATTCCAGCTTTTTTTTATTCCAGCCCTCAACCTTTTGTCATTCATATTTACCACTGTGATTCACAGAAGATCAAACATAATTTTGCCTATTTGAGCACTTCTAACATATTAATTTGATACACATTTGCTAAAAGACTCTCTCTATCCACAGATTTGATAATCACAATTCATAACAGAAAAGGGAACCAAGGCAAGAAACAGGAGATAATACTTACATTTTTATTATTAGTCTTTAAACATGGTTTTCTAAATGTAAATCCCCTAGAAGCACAGTTTTCAGAAAAGCTGCACATCCAATAACAGAATGTACAGACATAAAACTGTATTTTGAGTGTTTTTCCCTATTTAGGGAGAAAGTGTGGCACTGGGGTTTTTGCAGGTGAAGGAAGGGGTGCATTCCCTTCCCCCAAACACTCTTGTTTCAGAGCTTTGTATGCCTTGATTTGGAGAGCAGAAAATGTGCAAGTCTGTGCAGATCTCGAAATGGCACATGGCTGTGACACAACATTCCCATTGTTCTGGGAATACAGGATGGAGGGGGCACTCTGGCAGAATGCTCAGTTCCTCTACAGGCATTGCAGCTGCAGCCCACGTCAGCCAGCACTTTGGCACATTCCGCGTCTGGGAAGGAGCCTCTCAGATTGCTCTGTCTGAATTGGTGTTTCTTGTTTCCTCAGTGAAAGATCTGAAGATGCCACAAAAGGATGAGAAATACCACAACTCATAACTAAAAAATAAAAAAAAAGGGGATTTTCTAAACAAATAGATCACGTCAGAAAGACTTTTGAGAAAAGAGTCATTTTACAAGACTTTTGAACATAAATGACTGGATGATGTAGCACTGCCTTCTCAACCCCCCTTTCTGTGGGTGCAGCGGGCCTCCTGTGAGGAATAGATTGGGTGTAATAATTACATAGATGGCACAACATTTAGTGTGTGCAGTGTATTTGTGATCAGTAAGTAGAGTTTGTAACTAATGTTAGGATAGGTTAAATATCAATGCAATTAAACATGATTACACAAGTTTGATATCGCTTTATTGCAGACACCACATGAAAGAACACTGCAGGAGACTTGCAAAGACATCCCTGTGGCAGCAGAGCTTAAGAAAAAGGAGAAAGAAGAGTATTTAACTGAAAAAGATTCCTGTGACAATCTGAAGACTCATCCTAAGCTACTCTGAACATCTTGCACATTTTTCCATGACAAGGGAACAGATTGTCTCTCAAAGCACCTTTCTCCACTCCCCAAAATGTTGCTCTCAAATTAGTTTTATGCCCACAGACAAAGACAGAAAATCCAAGGTAGTCCTCACTAGTCCTTACACATCAAGGACAAAAATCTTCACACACCTCTTTCTTTTTCTCACCAGCTGAAATGCCAGTTCAGGAGAAGGAATAAAATGAAAACAAGTTGACCAGCTAACAAGCTGAAAGTGTGGATGCTCAGGCACTTAATAAATAGGGAGTTAGTTTTAGACAGTGCATCCATGACCTGTTCCTATAATACACCATTACAGCTCCTTCTGCCTGTGACAAGAACATGCTGTCCCCTTCTTCAAAATGGGTAGTACTTCTTGAATTAACAAGTGTGGTCTACAATAGTCTGAAGATTTGAACTTATGTAGGCAGACTAATGGGAGAAAAATATCTGTACTGTTAACTCTTTTCACTTTGACTTTCATTTTAATGCTATCCTGTCAGTCTGATACAGACAAAATGAGAAGAGTGGGTTTTGGGGCAGAAATGTGAGAGATGCACTTAGAGATTAAGACATTCTTCCTTACAGATTTGTTGTGAAAATGACCCTCAAATACCAGCTGAACCAGCCTCCTGGCTCCTGGGCACCTCCTCACACAGGGATTTTTCAGGGAAGAATGGTTGGAAGAAAGCCCAGAGCACACCAACACCATGTGAGCCCTGGTTTTAAGAAAACTAAAACCCATGCACACAAATTAAGGAGCCATATTTGGTTGCAGTTTTGCCTGCATTTGCTCCAGATAAAAGAAATCACTGAAGAGATCTTTTTGAGTGTTCAAGCCCACATGGAACACCTTTTACAAAGCTCCTTACATCAACAACATTTGCAACCAAAAAGAAACCCCACAAAAAACATAAACACCAAACCCCAAGTACCTAAAGGTGATGTCTGAAGACTTGCACCTGTCTGCAGCAGCAGAGGCAAAAAGATTTCAAGAGGCACTTATGGGCTGCTTTGTACCTGATGTGATGAACTTCTCCTAAAGCTTTCCTTTCCTTCCAGAATAAGAGCTAATGTTCTTTGCTGAAACTTTGATGCCCATGACACTGTAGATGTTGAGTACCCACATTTCCCAACACCCTCTAAAGTTTGGGGGTTTGGGCAATAAGCTAGAAAGAGAATTGTGAAGATTTGTGAAATAGAATTGCCAAACATGCCTGGTGTTAGAACTGCAAGCAGGATAAACCTTCTGAAGCTGGGCATGAAAGAAAAATCATGGGTAATATAAATGGGTTCAACCAACTACATTGATATGAGGGAAATCGGGTGATCCTTTTGAAATGGCATTAGCTGGGGAAGCCAAACTCCAGTTTGCATGAAGAAAATTCTGCTGGGGAGGCAACAAAAGTCCATCTCTGCTCCTTACAAGACACTGCACAAGAAAAATTCACATTCAAAATGTGAAATGAGTGATTTCCAACATTGTGTGTTACTAAATCCCTCAAAATACACCTGCCTACATACTCACTGTTCTTTGAGAGGGTGCATTTATGACAATGAATAGAATATTCCTGAAAATGGCTGAATGGATAACTCACAGAAACATTTGTGGAGGGGGTCTGAACAGGTTCCAGAGCGCAGTGGGTGCTGCCAAATGAAGCAGCTGTTCAGAAGCAGCACCTAGGCACCTCCCAAGGCAGCACTGGAAGTGTGGCTGGAAATAAAGGCAATGGCTAAAAGCTGATTTCCTGCAATCATTCTGCAGCACTTTGTGCTTTACTAGTTCTTTAATAACAGTGGACTCAGACTCAAAATCTGCAAGCAGTTCACTGACACAATTTTAAGGAATTGATGTGTTTATATACTCACAGTGTACCTTTGTTGGACAATTTTGCTTGCCAGTGAGAGAACCTGACAGGTTGAACCTGGTAATGAATCACCTGTTCCCTGCCTGATATACACCTAAATTATAAAGTAGCACTGGAAGTAATTGAAGACAGGTACTTGCAGTAGTCTCAGCTATCTCAGTACCTGATAATTGACTTGTTAATGGTAACAGGAAAGTAAAACATATAGGAAGTTAAAAGAAAAAGAAGAAATAAAAAGTAGTTAAATTACTACAATGTCTTTCTTTGAGCTCCTAGGAAAGACATGCAGCCATTGTTGCAGACACAGGGATGTCTAAGAGTGCCACTTTAGATTCCTTTATTTTTAGAGGAAAGGAAAGGCCCAGAGAGGAAAGTGCATACATTTGGCACATGGTTAAACTCCCCACTTGGCATCCGCTTTTGTCCAATATCCAGGATGGAGCAGCAATCTCCATGGATCTCCACAACCCTTGTGCTGACAGACCATGCTCAGATGTCTCTGCCTCCTCTTTCCTTTGCTCACACAATATCACAGACAGATGGACCAGTGGCTCTCCCTCCTCGGGGCAAAGCAAGCATTTCCCTCCCCTTGAGACTGCACTGAAACCACCAGGTCATAGAGAGAATTAAGATCTGAGCCTGATCCCATCCTACTAATCTCATAATTCTGATCCTTACACTATGATTTCATTGCCACTGATGAAATGTAGGCAATTTTCTTTCTACAGAGTTACTAGGGGAGATCCAAGCCCTGATTGCTAAAACCCAACTCCAGTCAATGTTGTCATATGAGCCACAGGATCCCTGGGAGGTTATAAACCCCTCTCTTCAACTATGAAGAGCATTTTGCATCCTTCACCCCAACAGCCTATTGTGAAATATTTAGAACAAAAAAAAAAAAAAAATCCTTGCTTTATTTTTGTTTAATGGCATAAAACCCAACTTTGTTAATTCAGTGCCTGCCTACTCAGGCTCTGAAGAATTTGTAGTATTCAAGCATAGACCTTTGTAGTGAACAAGAAGCCCAGTCATTTTAGTTGCATTATGCGAAGTTCCAGGAATTCTTTGGCATGAGAGAAAGATACATTTTCTCTGGTGTATGGAAATATTATTTGATTTAAAGTTGTATCCCACAGAAGTCAGTCTTGACAAAACATAGTTTAAATATAAACATTCATTTTCATGCCATTTTACCCATTTTGAGACTACTTCATGACCATCCTAATCAGCTTCCTACCCCTGAATTCACACACAAATTCCTTCTATCAGTAAGCAGATACATAGCACTGTCAGAAGAAGAACTTTAAGAGATTTTTTCATTTTTAGACGTGTACTTCTGGTTAAATAAATTATTGTGGAGCAAGGAATAAAAATATGTTTGTGTGAGCAACCTCATACTCACAGGAGTAAACTTACAGAAGAGGCAGCTGAGCCAGCCAAGGATTTCCCATTGAGACAATTTGGACTTGTCTTGCTTCAAACCAATAACAAGCACAAGTACCTTTTCATGCCTGTGTTAATCTCCTCTTTTAATACCACCAATACATTTTCCTATAGTCTTTGGACATTACTTTAATGTTTCCTGTAATCACATAATGCAGTTCTTCAAAACAATTTTAAGTTAAGTTTGTTTGAGTTGCCCAAAACTACAAAAAAAAAAAAAAAAAAAGAAATAAAAAAAAAAAGAGAAGCAGCAGAAAGCAGAGAAACCAACCTTAGTTTGTACAGTCATTCTGAGGAGTTGTCAACAACTGGAAACACAAAGCAGGCAGCTCATACTGAGT
>JAHLSL010000053.1:7909867-7945556 GCA_025920805.1 Petroica traversi | reverse complement strand
CCTTGCTGGTGGAAATTGAAAGTACCTTTAGATTCACTTGGCAAAGAGTTGATATAATTTCTGCTAGTTCTATCTCTGGTTAAATGACAAATCCATTTCCTGTTCAGAGCCACCAGACACAAATTATAAACTTTGTTTACTTCTCTGTTTTACTCTCCAGCCACAACTCTAATCAGCACAAGGCATGTGCCATGGGATATTTTGCAGCAGGTACACTGAGCTGTAGAGGTAAAAGTACAAAATTTTCTTTTCAAAGCAGCAGCCCCTGATCTATTACAATAAACAAACTTCCATCTCCAAGCAACTGATCTCTTAGCAACAAGAAGCACCTGCATAAAAGATGCTACAGAGAGTGATCACCAGAAAACCTATCCAGACCTGTAAGAGGAGCACACCAGGATAGCACTCTCCACTGGCAAAAATCCAGAAGTAACACGAAGACACAGGTAAATTTTCAATTCCTATTCTAGCATGTTTCTTCAAACAGTATGGGTAGGACATTGCATAAATGGGATTTATTTTTGTTTTGAGTGGGAAGTATTCCTTCTGGAGCTGCTTTGATCTGCCACTGTAATTATCTTAGTGTAAATTATATGCTGTCACTACCTAAACAGAGATTTAATTTATTTTTTCTTTCAGAGAAAATATGCCGGTCTTTGGCCAGATTCTTGGTAGTAAAACAACAGTAATATGCTATATATTTTGCAAGTATTCTACAAAGTTTCTTTTTTAAAAAACAGCACAGTGTTCTTGCAGAATAGTTATCCTAAGAAAGTGTGTTCACTTCGTGCAACCTTTCAAGCTGTTTACATGATATCAAAAAGTATTAAGTCATTTCAGTTTTTATAGATACAGGCTGCCCAGATTAAAAAAAACCAAATCTGTTCAGTGTTTCTGTGGTGTGTGATTTAATTCTTTTGACTCTCAAGTGGATTTTGTCCATGTGTACCATGACAAAGTTAATGTGGAACACACAGCATGGGACAGACACTGCCAGGTGCTGCTGCATAGCAATGTAGAATGAGTAGGGAAATGTGTGAATTCTGGACAAACTGAAATTTCCAAGCATCATTGTCAAAAAAAGGATTGTAAGTGAGGTTTAAAAAGTGAGGTTAAAAAAAATGAGGCTAAAAATCAGGTAGAACAAGTCTGGAACTGACCTGGGAATTTTTTATTCTGCCATAGCTTGATGTCTCACAGTTGGTACTTGCTGTGGAAAAGTGCTGTCTTTCTTCTAGCTGCTATATCTCAGTTAATGATATCTGATTAATAAAGTGATTTGCTAAAAGAACTGTTTGAGAATTGCCATGCATTCTTTCTTAGTCTTGTATTTTCAAATACACAAATAAACTTTTCTTCAGGATTAATTTGCATGCTTTGATAGAATACATGATATTTATAGCCAGAGGGAAAAAAATTTAAAAATTTAATTCATATTTCTTAGAGAGCTGTCCCTTCTGTGTGAACTAACTTTTTACTTAAATTGATCAAGGTACTTGCTACCAGTAAAAGTACAACAATGCAGCAGCATTTTACAAGCATCAAAGGCAGCTGACAGAACTGAAACTCTCAGAGAAGCAGGCTCTGGGGATCGATCCTATTCAGCTGTGTCTTAACGATGCTCACCAAACTTAAGAAACAAAATTCCAAATAACAGCAGAGGCATCCAAAGTAACAATCTTTCCTATGTTATTGTACAGCCGTTTTTTAAAACACCACAAAAGCATGGATATGTTCTGTATTTCTCTTTCCCCTGCTCCCTGATACAATGTTAGGCTCCTACCTCCTCATTTACTT
Organism: Petroica traversi; assembly: GCA_025920805.1. Lineage (NCBI taxonomy): Eukaryota > Metazoa > Chordata > Aves > Passeriformes > Petroicidae > Petroica > Petroica traversi. The sequence continues at coordinate 7,943,759 of JAHLSL010000053.1, read as the reverse complement.
GTCAAGAGTCCCTTTAGATTGCCAGAAGGATCTTTACTAAATTCCCACTTCCAAGCTTCTGCTGAAAGCTGTCATCTCTTGCTTCTCTCTTCCTTCTTTTCTAACCGAAACAACAGATGAAGTTTAAAGAGCTCTTTAGATTAGATTTCATAGCAATCAAGTGGTTCAGGATTATTCTATGAGGCCATAATAATCATTAACACTGCTAGAATACATTTCCATTGTAATTAAGTGTGAAAGACCTCGACAGCTACACAAATTCCAGTCCACTGACTCAAACTCTAGAAATGACTGAAAAATGAGTTTATTCCCTCATTTTCACATTTTACCATATTTATCTTCCTTTTGAAATGCAGAGGATTGAGTTAAAAGTAGAAAATAGTCCTAAACAAGGCAGAGTGTTTCAGAAGCAGAGTAATGAAATCCCCTAACTTTGAAATGTCTGCTCTGCACGTTGGGATTGCAAACCCATCTGTAATGGGAGATGACTGACAGATGCAAAGGATCAGGTCAATAAAGCACAGTGAAAAAATAACTGATAAAAATAATTAAGTAATAAAAAAATGAAAAGTAATTAAGAAAAAGCACTGTGAATCAAAGACAAAAACTATCACAAGAGGAGTGCAATAACCAATAAATTGTGATGGAGAACTCTCAGTGACATCCCCATTGCACCCTGAGAGAATGATAGAATTAGAAGAAACCAGAGACTCCAGGTGACACGAAATAAATGTGCAATCTGGTGCTTAAAGAGAAATTCACCTCTCACCTTGAAAGGAATGGTAAGCACACTCAAGTTTAAAAAAGTCTTCTGATGGAAGACTTTCAAGGAAACAAGACAACCCTTCCATCAAGGATGTGACATAAGCTATTGATAATTATCCACTTCAAATCAATTAAAATCTACTATTTTATTTTTCGGTTACTGTGTTTCTTCAGACTATATTGACATTGGCAAACGTTGTTGTACAATGGGAGCAAATCTGTAAAACAAAATGGATTTTGTGTGAAATAAATCCATTTATTTTTCCAAATTCTTTAAACCTAGATAAGTTGCTTCAGATGCTGCTAATACAGGTTACTAGTGCTTGGGAATTTATAACAAGTGGCAGATTTTTTTCTCTCCTGACAGATGAACTACTCCAAAGGAAACAAATCCAGGACACAAGAATGACTCATCAAGAGTTTTCAGGCGATTTCAGGAACTCCTCCTTCTTAAAATTACGAGAGATTTCTGGCTCAAATTCTATAATATGATTTTATGAATTTGCTCTTTTACTCTCAGTTTCATTAAGTACAAAGCTCTAACTGGAATAAGAGGTGTCAATACAGCTGTCCTTTAGAAAAATGGGCTTTTCTCTTTAATGTGGACCTTGTCATCATTCCTCACATTATCTTTAGCAAGAAAATGCTTAGCAGAACCTAGAATTTTCTCCCAGTCCTTTGTAGGCAAAACTCAAAAATCAGAAATTGGAAGGGCGCTCTGCTGGCAGCTGCTTTCTCAGGTGTTGAGATCCATTATTGCTGTCAGGCCAGGCAGCCTGGGCACATCCATCTGCTCTGCCACAAAAAGCACTTTCTTATATTAAGTCTCTTTCCCCAGAGGGATTTTAAAAGCTCTTTTTGCCCCATCCTTCCTCTGCCACAGAACAACCACAGCCAACAAACCTCTCTGATGTGAGACATCTCAACAACTGCAAGGAAAGGAGAATTGCTACAGCAGATAGGACAAAGTGAGCAAGACTAGAGAAATCTTCTTTCATGCACACTGGGCTGTAACTTGGTTCCATTTCTAACTTTTTCAGTCTTTTCAGTGACTACTTACTCTCCAAATGGCTTTGGCTGGGGTTTTATAACTGACTTAACTCGTGGGCAGCTCTTAAAAGATGCAATGGATAAAAGCAGGATAAGGAGTTGAGTTGAAATATTTTAAGGTGAATTTTCCATGGCCCAGCCGGCTTTTGCAATGAAAAAAGAGGTTCAAAATGCAAGCCCTGAAAGTCTGCTTGGATCATATTCATTGAAATGAACCACAGAACTTCTCAATAGAGGAAATGCCAGCTGTTTAAGATCTTGAAAAGCCACTTCAACTAAAGACTGTTTTAGATCAGAGCAAGAGTGTAAAAAGGATAACACTTAATACTCTGCCTTTAATACTTTTATCTACATGACAGCAAAATCCAGGATATAAAGTTATAAATGTGACAGCAAGGTGCACATTGATGTATTGGATATATCACAGAAAAAAAATTCTTTTACTGGGGCCATCAAGAATCCAAATCCCAGTCCATTGTAATCTGTATATTTTGAAAAAACAGAAACCTGTCTGCATTCCACTGTCAAAACAAAGATAAGCTTTAGCTGTGAGTATTCGAGAGCTGAACAAGATCAAAACTCAGGGCTGACTTTCAGAAAATAAAAGGGGGAGACTCATACTTGCAAAGTACACCGTGCAAACATAGCAGGACCTTCAAATCTCCCAGGGCTCACCCTGCAGATATAATATCCATAGATACACATTGGGAGGCATGAGATTGGTTCATTTCCCAGCACCCAAATGCATACACAGCTCCACACTTCTCTTCACAGGGAATATGAGGCAGTGAAACCACTGTACAACACCAAAATGTCTTGGAGATGAAAAAAAAACAGAAAAAGCACTGCACATTGGAGCCTCTCTGTGGCAATCGAGTACAAACATGAAGCTTTTGCAGATTCAGAGAGAAAGCAATATAAGAACTGAACTAAAGGTCCCAAGTGAGGCTCTTTCCCTCTAAAATGCTGTAAACTCATATTAGCGAAAGGGATGGAAGCTGATAAAATGTTTACATATACACAGGCTTTCATTTGGCAATTAATAGCACTCAAGGAAACTAATAAATACCATTGCATGATAAAGATTCTTGTGACAACAGAACTTTTTTCACAACACACAAGAAAATACAAGACCTGGATGTGGCCAGGGTGTGAGCTGTCCCTGGACACTCAGGAGAGGTGGGCTGCTCTCTACTGCAACAGCAGGGATGTTTCCAAAAGATCACCTGGCAGATGGGGCATTTTGGATCAAAAAGCCCCAGACCCTGGCACAGAAAACATCCAAAAGAGAGCACGGCGTGCACCTGCAGGGTTTTAAACCACTGCTCACCCCTTTCCCCATATTCCCTGCCCTCACTCCATGCATTCCGTACTTAGGCCATAAACACCAGGGTTCTCACTCTCTAGAAAGCATCTGTCCCATTGTTGGCTTGCTTTAACATAATTACAGCACTGACGGGCACTGCAAAAAGCTCCCATTATTTCTGCAATGTGAGACCAAAGCACAGGACAAACAAGAAAGCACTTGCTGAAAGTAAACTGTACCAAAAACCTTCCTGCTAAGTAAATAAATCCTTCAACTCTGAGATATTGCTGCAGGAAGAAACAAAACCTTCCTAGTTGTTGCCAGAGCAGAATTAAGATGTTTTCTTCAGAAAATACTGCGCTGGTTTAAGCAGTATCTTTCTGTGGTTAAATGAGTTCTCACTCATGTTCCTTCTCAGGTACGTCAACTTTTTGTATTTTATGACTTAATTAAAAAACATTGAAAAAACTTTGAATGAATCCTTCTATTCCCTTTATACATAAGAGACCTGCTGGCTATCCTTTGGTTTTCTTTCCTGTGCTGAGTGCTGGTTATAGTCTGAGTAAAAATACAATCTACGTTCCTGTTTGTTATGGCATATATTATATTTTTGGAAGTATTTAGCAGAAGAACCATAAAGAAAATCAACACATTATATTACATTGTGTTGCACTCAAAGGCTGGCAGTAAAAAAAAAAAAAGCTATAATGTCTCAAACAAAAAAAAGAAAAAAGGGGGTACAGGGATATTTTTCCTGTACAATTAAAAACTGCCATAGTTATTCTGGAAATTCAGGAACTCTGGCACTACAGGCATGCAGGAAGGGAGCAGCTAAGAGAGACAAAAGCAGGCAAGTGAACTCATTCAATGCTTCCACATGTGCTGAAAGTTTAATTTCTTGTGTTTTGGTTAGAGATTTGCAAGGAGTAAACCTCAGTGTTGGCCAGCCAAGTCGATACCAGAGATAAAAGGTCCGTCAGCCAAAATATCCCAAACTATGCCTCAACACCAAGGTCTGCTTGTTATTCTCAAGCAGAAAGAGTGCCTGCTTCATGTCTCTTTTGACTTGTGATGGAGCTTGTGCTGGCCAGCACTGCAGGCTCACTCTGGTTATAAAGCTCCCAGTCCAGAGCTGATTTCTCATTTGTAGGAGCTGCAAAGGGGCTGAGAGGTGCCCAGCGCACCTGAGCTTGGGCAGCCCCTGCCTCTCTCCCCATTTCTCCCTCTCTCTCTGAAGCAAAGCAGAACCTCTGGAAAAGATGGTCCTGGAAACTCTGATTCCGATGCACTTCAACATCAGCAGCCTGGTACCAGACACGATGCCGGTGGCCACAGTGCCCATACTCATCCTCATGTGCTTTCTCTTTCTCATATGGAATCATGAAGAGACTTCGTCAATACCAGGTAAATTAACTTCAGCTATTGTTCTCCGACAAAGTTTTCAGAGTAACTTCTGTTTGTTTCTCAAATTTAAGTGAGAAAGTAATGTTCAATAATTATGGTATGACAACAAAACTTATTATGAATCATGTATTTGTACAATACAGATTTTTTTAAAATCCTGATAAAGGAAATAAGACTTATTCTAACTTCAAAACTTCCATAATATCTGCAGCTTGGTCATAAGATGTTTAGTTTTCACCTGAATTTTTATGCTAGAAAGATATAATGCTATTTTACAAACTCTAGATGTTCACATTTTCGTGTGCATTATGAACTAGATTTTACATGTTTCACAGTGTAAGTCTTTCAAAATTGCCTTTAAACATTTATCTAAGAAGCTGTTCAGATTTTAGTAGGTTATCAATCTTTTTCTCCATCTTGAGCACTGACGACCCTCCAGAAGATAACAGCAAATTTCCTTTCCCTTCTGTAATGTTCTGTAGGGACTTGTTTAGACATTCCTGGCTCAGCTGATTTTTCACCAGGGGCAATGCCGTGCTGCATGAAGGAGGGCAGTGCACAGCCCCTCCTAAACCAGTTCGGTGGCTCCTGAGTGAAATTCTGAGAAAAGCCCCTTGCCAAAAAGAGCATTTCTCATTTCTAGGATGCAGCTACTGTCCCTCAAATGTGAGCAGCAGTTGGAAGTTGTACAAAGCAGCAACGAATGTCATTTGTTTTAGGCACCACTGAAAACCCTCCAGGCTCCCTCAGACACTGAGATTTCACCACCAGAGCTGCAGTTTGAGACAGTTCCAGGCCAGGATTGTGTGAAGTGTTCAGAGTGTGACTGTGGTGTTAAAAGCCTCCTTTCCACAGGGAGCTGCTCTGAGGTGTTTCCTTGACCCCAGCACTGCTGAGACCAAACCTCCATTCCCTTTTCCTTAGGGCCAGGATACTGCATGGGAATTGGACCCCTCCTTTCCCATGGGAGATTCCTCTGGATGGGAGTAGGGAATGCCTGCAACTACTACAACAAGACATATGGAGAATTTGTGAGAGTTTGGATCAGCGGCGAAGAAACATTTATAATTAGCAAGTAAATCCTCTTTTTCTGTCCTTAATAACTTGAATAGCCTAATATCTTTACAACCTCTTTGCTGCTTTGTTCTAAAGTAGAATTGAAGTTATTATTTTCAGAATTTGTCCTAACAAAAACCTTTTACTTTCTGCTATTCACATACCTTTTCTTAATCTTGTGTTTGTTTAAAGACTCTGCTATGGAAATTGTGGTGAATTCCCTTAACATTTTTTTGTGGAAAGGAAAGTACTGTGGCTCAATCCTAAAAGTCATTTACCATCTGTTTTACTCTTACATTTAATATTAAGATAACATTCACTTAATGGATCTAGACTGACTGTAACGTGGGATTAAGTCAAATTTTTGTTTTCTGTGCTCCTTAAAGAAGTAGTAAATGCTTGAAGGTTATTCAAATTGAGCTATTTAACTAGGCAAATACAGCATTATAGTGTCATGAGTAATTCCACTCCAATTAATGGGATTATTCATAGACCTCAATTATGCACAGTATTAAACATAATGCTAAACTTCAGTCTATCATTTTATTAGCTCCAGTGGATCATTGCTTTCTCCTTACAATGGATTATTATAAATCATGTCATGAAAAAGAAAAGAAAAAAGAGGAGTAAAATGTTTACCACACATAATTGATAAAGAATCAGAACCTTTTTAGCATCAATGTCAATCAATTCATACTTTCATTAAGTAAAAGCTTTTGAAAGACAGTGCAGCACACAGAATTATCACAGAATTTGCCACGTGGTACAAATCAGCTTCATCTCTATTTTAACCTCTGTAGAAAGAGGTAATCATGACAAGGGAACTGATTACATTCCTGTCCTATAAAGGTGTTTCAAATGTCAACTACTGCACAAAAATGTTCTGATAATGCTTTGAAAATACTACAAACTCTAGTTGCTGTCTTTCCCTGTCTGTGTTACCAATTCAGCAGAAACAAACCAGGAGTGCTGCTAAACAATGCCAGACCTATACTTAGTACATTGCTTTCCTTCAGGCATTTTTTGCCTTAAATTATTGACTGTACATAGAAAACAAGTATCTTTTTTTTTAAAGCAAGGATGTAGAATAAAATTTTCAGTGGATCCTAAATTGACTGCAAAACTAAACACAATCTGCCTTCTATAAAAGAAAACCAAAGTCAAGCTTTTTTCACCAGTGCCATCTGAACTTTTAGCACCAAATCTAATACTGAGGTGCTAATGCACAGAGGGAAGGACTTGCAGTCTTGCTTACACCAGCTGATGTGTTTTGGAGGACTTCATTCAACAGTTTCATAAGGAAAAGCTGCTTATGCAAGGTCACTCAACAGAACCTTTCCTTGAAACATTCTGATGTGTCTCCTGCATGGAGACACGTGGGGTGGGAGGAAGAAAAGTGAGCCTGCTGCACCTTTTCCTTTCTGGGGACAGCTGTCAGAATTCAACATCATCTTTGCATGGTCAGGGAAATACAGATGCTGTGCCCTGACATGGGAAAAACTTTAATGTTAACTTTGCCTCTGGGTCATGCAAAACTACAAAATCCAGAATATTTGCAGTCAATAGCAAAACTCACATTTACTTTACCTGACTGAAAAAATAAACTAAACCCACGTTAGTAGTCTGGGTCTTTGCCCACAGACTACACTACCCAGTAAAGAAAGAAGTACATTCTTTCATTTCAAATCTTTGTTCGATTCTCTTTCTTTTGGTTGGATTCTCTTTGATCAGTGTTTCATCACATCCACATTTCTGAAGTGCTGGCTCCCTCTAAAGGAAATTATATCTTAAAGCAAGAATTCTGTCTGCCAGCACCTGCAAATTAACCTTTGCAACTGTAAAAAGAATTATGCATAGCATGGATTTCCCTTATGGGTCTGTTTAAGAATATTTATTATTTATCCCACACATACCATCATATAATGATGATGCATATTTAAGTGATGTATGTATATTTATGCTTTCAGTATGTGTCTGGGAATGAGCAAAGAGCTACAAAAGTATATATAGTATAGACTATGCATAAATAAAACCAATTTAATACTCATCAAATATTTTTCCTTATCCTCTGAAACATCTGACACTGGTCACTGCCTAAGTGTATCACATATATCTCCACATTTCTATGTATACACACTAATCAGTTTAAAATTCTTCATTATCCATTTGCATTTTAATTGAAAAATAGTTTAAAATCTGAATAGAGCAATAAGTTATTGCTCTAATATAAATTCTGAAGGCATTGATCATCAAGATTTTTAATTATGTAAAAGGAACAACATTTCGTGCTAAGCATTGTGCTCCCTGCTAAATTAAGAATGCGAGTCAGCACTTGGGAGCAACTGTAAAAGGTCAGAATACAAATGTTGTATTCAGTTTTTTTATTTGGGGCTTTTTCCTCCTTCCCTTGGCAGATCCTCCAGCGTGTTCCATGTGCTGAAGCACTGGCATTACGTGTCTCGGTTTGGGAGCAAGCTTGGGCTGCAGTGCATTGGCATGTACGAGAATGGCATTATATTCAACAACAACCCAGCACACTGGAAAGAAATCCGACCCTTTTTCACCAAAGGTAACTCAGGGTGCCCTGACACCCTGCATCACTGACACACTCTGCCAGCCTTTGCTGAAACGCTCCTGTGTTTGTGTGAAATGTTGTCTTTGAAATCCTTACATTTTCCTACAAAGGATAACAAACTGCTAAGCCCCAGAATGGTTTTACACCAGCCCCCGACACAATATTGCCCTTTTACTGACACTGTTACGGCCAACTGAGGCTCTGCAGAGAAGGAACAAAAACTAACAGACCTTGTTCCCGTTTTGCGTGGCCGTTTCAGCGCTGTCGGGGCCCGGGCTGGTGCGGATGATCTCCATCTGCGTGCAGTCAACCATCGACCACCTGGACAAGCTGCAGGAGGTCACCTCGGAGCTCGGGAACATCAATGTGCTGAGCCTCATGAGGAGGATTATGCTGGACACGTCCAACAAGCTCTTCCTTGGGGTCCCTCTGGATGGTACTGACAGCTTCACTTTCTTGCCTTAAGATAGGTCTGAAATGCACATACAAGGAAAATTCATTGGTACCTCCCAGAAGTTTTGTCTCAAAAAACCAGAGCAAGAACAGACTCTTGTATCACCATATAATTAATTGAAATTGATTTATTGTCATGTTACTTATAAAAGAGAGTTTCGTGTCACCAAATGTATGCATCAGCTTGTCACCCACCTCAGTGAATTTTACCATTTAAAGCGATTTTTTTATGCACCAATTCGGTATAATTCCAGTATTATTAAGTTCATGCAAGAATCTGAGTTCTTTCCACCAAACTAAATAATTGCTCTGAAAATTTCATCTAAAAGTTTATGTTTTCTATTATTTCTTCAGCCTCAAACCCTATAACAGAAATAATTTTATCAGGAAGTCTAAATTGCCCCATTTCAGTGTTCTGCAACAGTTCTGCTTCTGCTCTCCTGTGGGGGACTCTTTGGCCTGGTGGACACAGCTCTGTGTCCTTGCAGCAAGTTACCAAGGGTTTGCACAAACGCCCAGACCTTTTTTAGTGTGCTATAAATGTTACCTGCCACTTGCTTATCAAATTCCCACGATCTTAGCAGAGTAACAAACATGACCTTATTATTAATTTTTCTGAAGGATTTCTCTTACTTGACTATTTACTTTTTCCCTTTCAGAAAATGCCATCGTGCTTAAGATTCAGAACTACTTTGATGCCTGGCAAGCCCTTTTATTAAAGCCTGACATATTTTTTAAGATTTCTTGGCTGTGCAAGAAATATGAAGATGCAGTGTAAGTATCAACAGCTCTGCAAAGCCTTTGCTATGCAAAGAACTTCTAATTTTCTTCTGATAAACTTTGCAAAGAGGACCACTTGCTATTTCTAATACATAAAATATTTATAAATACTGAGATCTTTATGGGCATTGAATTTTTAAATGCATTGATCCTACAAACACAAACTATCTAACTCAACAGTAACAAAAACACATTTGAGAAGCCTAAAGATTTCATTCAAATGCTTTTCAAAATACTTTTTAAAAAGAATTACCTTCAAATCTATAATTAATTGAAAATCACCCCAAAATTTATAACAACTGTTGAACACTGCTTTTTTCCACCACTGAAATGCAAACTGCTGACACAGTATTACTATTTAAATATGAAAAGCTTACCGCCAAAATACCAGTTTTCTAACACTCATCTACATATTTCTAAAAATCATCCCATATGTTCTCTAAATTCATTTTACTCACTGATAAAATACAGTAAAAAACATAAGGAAATAATTCTTAGATAATTCAAAAAATTCTTTGGAAATTATAATAAATTTTTAAATACTTTATTTTTTAATAGTATATACAGACACAGTTTATTCCTTTTCAGTCTATTGTCTAAAAAGAGAATAAGATTTCATTCCAGATTGAAATGCAATTATTTAAGAACAATAAGAAAATGCACATTGCCTTAGTATTACTACTTCTGCAGAGAACTATGTAACCATTCTCAGGAATACTCAATTTCTGCCATCCTTAGATCCTTTTTTTGGTATCTCTATATTTCTAGACATACCCTGGTGCATATATTTATCAACAGCCTGGATTTCTTTTATTTTCAGCAAGGATCTTAAAGGAGCCATGGAAATCTTAATAGAACAGAAACGACAAAAGCTTTCCAGTGTGGAAAAGTTGGATGAACACATGGATTTTGCATCCCAGTTGATTTTTGCACAGGTATTGGCAGTTTAGTCATAGTAAGGCTAATTTTGATTATTCTGACATTCTCCTGAACACAGGCTTTGCAATTTAAACTTGATTTGCCTCTCTGAAAGTCAGGTTATTACAAAGGGATGCTGAGTAGTTGGTGCTGTGGAGTCAGTGATTCAAAGAGGAATACTTGTATTTCAGGATCAGGTGCCTGTGATGTTTATTTCATGGCTTAAACATCCCTAAAACTCGTCCATCTATCCCTGAGTGTCCTTCAGTCTTTCCCTGTGTTTTATTTGATGTATTGCCTTTTGTTTGCAAAGGTTTCAATGCTATAGAAATCCTATCTTGTGTAACCTCTGACACTCACAAACTCTGGGAGGAAATGCAATAAACAGATAAGAACCTGAGCTAAAAACACACATTGCAGTTTTTCTGTGAGATGATACACACTCACCAAAACATGAGCGTTCTGTTTTTCTCTGAAAAACAAAACATAAATGCCATTTAGCATAGGATAGGCTGTCAAGAAATTGTGCAGTCTGTAGGACCTTTGTTGGCATCAGAGGTCAGCAACCAATATTTTCTCAAAAAATTCCTTTTTTTCTTCTTTTTTCTTTTTTTTTCAGAACAGAGGGGATCTGACTGCTGAGAACGTGAACCAGTGTGTGCTGGAGATGATGATTGCAGCTCCTGACACTCTATCTGTGACTCTCTTCTTTATGCTAATCCTGATTGCAGAGCACCCCACAGTGGAAGAGGAGATGATGAGAGAAATTGAAACTGTTGTGGGTAAGGAGCTGCAAAATCAGTGCTGTGGGAATATAGTTTTGCTTCAGCAGTGATCTAATTCCATTTATCTGAATCTGAAAATTTTAAGTTGTTTTTCCCTAACAGAAGTGTTTGCTGTAAAACATATGAAACATCTGTTTTATGTACAAGATTATATTCAAGAGCAAATGAAAAAAAAAAAATATGAGCAATTTGTAAAATAAAATAAAATAAGAATAATCAGAACTGATAATCTGTTAAAATGTGGTATATTCTCTCCTCAGGAACCACAGTGCAAATCAGCATTCACCTCAAGGTTCATTGAAATTGTTTTCCAGTTTCCTTGAAATAGCAAAAGGGGGCTCTTGTTTCAAATATTTCTAATCACCAATATTCCTCTGTGATAAAACACAGAACTTCTTTAAGTTTCATTATGACTCCAGAAGGGAAAGACTAGACAAAATTAAAATTATTTTCTGCTGTCATCCGTTTTGATCTCAAATTGGCCTCCTCTAAGTACTAATTACAAACTATTCAAAACACAATCAAGACACTCCAAATTTGTATTCTTCCCCTTCTCCAGATTTTATTCGAAGCCTGACACTGAACCAATATAGAAATTAATTTCATCTACTCTTATTTAAGATTTACTTCTGGTCTGTTAAACACTGGAAAATGTATCACATCTTTCATTCTTTTTCTGAGGTACTTTCAATAATCCTTATTTTACTGACTTCATGAGAATACTCAGTAGGCATTTTGCCTACATTTCTTGAAGCCTTTCCCTCTAGGGTAATAGAATGTTGATTTTTCTTGAAGGAAATGCCCAGCCAGGGTGGCAAATTCCCTTTTGTCTGACAAAGCTGCCACACTGACCCTGCAGCCCCCCAGCTCTCTGGGGCTTGGAGCAGCAGAGGCTCCACTGGCCGCACATCTCAGCCTTGACCCTGCTGCTGGAACTGCCCCATCCCAACTGGAATTTTCAGGGCTCAGCACGGCCTGGATGGACACCCAGACATACACAAACCCATGGTGAAAAATTAGGGTGCCCATAGAATGAGCTCCCACCTGCAGACTGTCCCCAGGTTCCTTTTGCTGCAGCTCTCAGGAAGGTTTATTCGCTATGCCTCGTTGCTCTCTCGTGCAAAGCCAGGGAAGGACTCCCAGAGATTTGTTTTGCTGGTGAGAACAAAGACTCAGAGTGTTTAGAAGAAGGTGGGAGGTCATTAATTAACAAACTAGGGTTTATGCTGATGAACAAAATGCCAGATTTCCTCAATAAGTGAGGTTACATAAAACTCCTTAGAAGCTCTTGGTCCTTCCTACAACTTCAGAGCCTGAGAATCTTCCCAAAATGTTCTGATATTTGTACAGTGAAGCTGTTATTAAATTCCCAACCAACTAATCTCCTCACCATCTGCTTTATTCCACAAGGTGACAGAGACATACAAAGTGAGGACATGCCACACCTAAAAGTCGTGGAGAATTTCATTTATGAGAGCATGAGGTACCAGCCAGTCGTGGACCTGATCATGAGGAAAGCCCTGCAGGATGATGTCATTGATGGGTACCCTGTGAAAAAGGGCACAAACATCATCCTCAACATCGGGAGGATGCACAAGCTTGAATTCTTCCCAAAGCCAAATGAGTTTTCTCTGGAGAATTTTGAGAAAAATGTAAGTTTTCCATCTTATTTTTTACAGAAATTTGAATATTATTTATTGCTAATGTCTCTTCCTCTTACTTTGCTCAAGAACTTTGTGACTGTAAGAGTGTTTCCACTTTGTCTAAGTGCCTAGTTAGCTATACAGCCTGCTTATTACTGCTGTTGTTATTATTATTATTACTATTATTATTATTATTAGAATAAGTGATGAATTTCATCAAAATTACAATTCACTGTGAATTCCTTTTTGCCACCCATTATTTATATTCTATGTATTTCTATAAAAAAAATTGATATCTCGTTTAATTTACAAGAATATTGCTAAAAATATTTCCCCTTGACCAAATATTTAACCAGACATTTTCTATCTGACTTGATGCATTCTGTTTGCCACATAATTATTCTGGCAGGCACAATTTTCCTCCAGTTCTCTGAGAGAGTAGCAATCCACTGCGTTATTTATGATAAGATGCCATTGTCAGAATCTAAACATTTTTCCATTTTCCCAGGCTGTGCATTTGCCATTGTGCTGTACTGCCAGCTGCTGTACTTCCTCTCAAAGAAACACTTGTATTTACATATCATTTTTCAAAAACAGCTCAGTTTATTTGAAAAAAAATATATAACAGAAAACACTTCTGTCAGTCTGAAAATAACAAAAAAGGGACACTTTTTTCCAAATTATTTGATATAAAGCCACCTTTTCTACTCTATTCTTGTTAAGTAGGAAATCAGAACATGGTTAATATCTCACTTTTTAAAAAATAAATTACACAGATGAAGAAAAAAATTTATTTATAACCAAACTTCCTTTTTAACTGATCTATTCAATGGCAAGAAAAGCAGCAGAAACTGGTTGTTCATTCTTTTGAAGTTCTGGGAATCCTGCATTTCATATTTCAGCTGACAGGACAGAGGACAATTATTTTATAAGTATTATCTCTCTATTAGATATCAAATAAAAACTTTTACATTTAATTTTATGACAAATCAGTTCTCAGAAACCTTAGCTTTATAATTACAAATGGAGTAGGTGTGTGGCTTAGTGATTATCTTCAGACAAGGCCTCAGCTTGTATTTCAGATATTTCTGAGCATTATAATAAACATTTCCTGAAGAACTTCTTAATGAGCTTTAATGCTTTTGAAGAGCAGAAGCTGCACTCAATTTCACAGCTTGAGGTAAAATCTCTGTAGTTCCAGGACAAACAGACAAATGCATGAACAGAATTCAATTGTTTCACTGAACAATCCCTGCTGCCTCAATTTCCAAGGGCTGGTCCATATTTCTGTCAGTGTCTGTGGCTGGGCCTGACTCGGGTGGGGTTTCCAGTGTGGAATGAGTAATTGCCCCTCAAAGATCATTTCATATATCTACTGCCAAACTCCACCGTTATTTTCACCACTTTCAAGGACAAAAATCAGTCCCTGAGCTCACTCCTCGTGTGCTCTCTGCAGGTCCCTTCCCGCTATTTCCAACCCTTCGGATTCGGCCCCCGGAGCTGCGTGGGGAAGTTCATTGCCATGGTCATGATGAAAGCCATCCTGGTGACTCTCCTGAGGAGGTGCAGAGTGCAGACAATGAAAGGAAGAGGCCTGAGCAACATCCAGAAAAACAATGACTTATCCATGCACCCCATAGAAAGGCAGCCTCTGCTGGAGATGGTTTTTACACCCAGAAGAAGCGAGAATCAGGGTGATAGAATGGAGCAGCCCTAAAGTTACAGGGCCTTCTCAGCCACTAAGAAATGCTCATCATTCCTAGTTAAACTTGTAAAGTAAAACCTTTTGTTGCCCCTAAATGACTACAGCTCCAGGTGACAACTTGTTCTGCCTGTACAGCACAGCCACAGCTGGAAAGACTAAAAGTACAGAGCAGTTCTGTTGTAGATGATGTCAGGCTGTACAATTCCTGATCTCAGACAAAGGGATGCCTTGCCTTTCAAACACTGCCATCTCAGAGGTTTGAGGGTCAGCAAAAGAACATACCTGGTGTATATTTAATTCCAGGACTACACGAGTCCCTTTCCCCCACCTCCCTGAAGCTGGACCAAGCAGTATTTGACTCCTTCAAAAGCTCTCATTATCTCTTTACAAAACAGCCGAATTAATAATATCAGTTCGTTTCAAGACGTAGAAACAATTTAAAATATTTAAGCCGTCTATAAGTTGCAAAGAAACGTTTGAACAAGAAGTCATTCAAACATTTTTCTTTACCATGTTTTGCTGTCCTGTTAAAAAGATACCAAAGATTTACAGTGTCCCATAGATTTTGCCAGTAGCAGTAATTTTCAGAGTACCAGGTAATAAGGGCAGTTCAGATAACTGTTCTATGCTTTTCAAACCCAGTGTCCCTCTGCAGGGATCTGTAAACATCTTAGCAATGAGATAAGAATGAGTTGATGAACACCAACACTACCGCCAGTATTACATGGCTGGGGTAACTCTCAGCCCCACCTCCTCACCTGATTAACCGTAGATATTTCTCACCTCACCTCAGTTTGGTGAAGAAGACCAAATTCCCTCCAAGCTGCCTAAGATGTGCCAAATCCATTTTTGACCTGGTTTTAGTTGCTCAATTCTACTCCAGAGTGTAAAAATTGGAGTTATTTCCCTCATTCCCACACTGCAGCAGGAGACCGTCCCTCCCTAAATATCCAAACAACTCCTGTTATTTCTCAGCTCTGGGCTGTGTCCTGCTATCCAGCATCTTTCTCCATGCCCAAAGGTACTGAGCAGTTGAAGACACATAGAAGTAGGATTTAATGGTAAGACTCAATGATCTTTTCCAAATTCAAGGATTCTATACTTCTAGGATTTCTATTTTTTAAGTCATGAAGTGGCACAGTGGTTTGAATCTGTGGAATATCTAATATAACCTTTGTTTCTGTGGTTTTTGTACCCTCTAAACTAGGAAATTGTCAGAGCAGTAGGGAGAAGAAAAAACAATGAACAAACCCAACCATGTTTAAAATCCTTTTACTTACTCTCTATCAGGGCACTTCAGTGAGCAAGTATTTCTTATTTGCATAAGAACTCTGAAAAGAAATCCACTGAAGTGTTTTTTTCTTGGGAATAAACTACTATTTTATACACACGGTATATATATCTTTGCTTATTTCACATACAAAACCAATCTTGTAGTGATGATTTACTCTCTGATTTTCCCACCTCCACCAAATGAAATTTTTCACAAGCTAGAAATTAATAAATTATTATTCAAATTTTGAAGTAATTCTAGGAAATCAAATAGAGGAAAAATGCATTCTGCTCTGATTTCTTGAATGTATTCTATATTGTTGAATTTGTAGGTTGGAACTTCAGACACACAATTACCACGATTATTCTATGGACAAAATAAAGCAGTACCACTTTTTACTCTCTGTCAGCAAGGCAACGGAGTTATTTGAAGTATGTTCTTTCTGATATGTTTTGAACGCAGCATTTCTGGTCCTCTGGTTCCTACAGGATTTAGTTTTGCCCACATTTGGACAGCAGAGCTGTAAGGAATCTAAGCCATCAGCTCCTCTGAGCCCTGTTCTCCCTGACTTTCCTCGTGGTGCATTTGCATGAGAATTTGCACTACCAGGTCCTTTTCCCCATCCCATAACCTCACCCATGCTTGAGAGCTGGGGAAGCAGCGTTCCAGAACTCACCTGTGGATATGAACATTTTCAACCTTCCCACTGTACAGAACAGAGCTCTGATTTTAACCAGTGTTTTCCTACCAGGTACTGTAAAAACCCTAGTGGCTTTTTAAACCCCATCAAGCCCACAGCCATCAGTGACTGCTCCATGAATGCATTGGCACACAACAAACTTGACTGTGTTCTATACATCACTGTGATTCTGGGCTGCTCTCAGCACATGGCTGTGGATGTTGTTAGAAAATCAAATAAACGTCAAATAAAGGTTGTATGCAAAGGAGTTTGAAGTCATGTTCTGTCGTGTTTTCCCAATCTGAGAATCACAAGGTAACATTAAAAGGTGTATGAGTGTGTCTGTATGCATGGACTGATTTTTAATGAAATCACTTTGTGACATCTATTTATAAAAGGGCTGGGTTTGAATGCTGTTTTAACTGTACCTTTTTCAAACTCAGTTCTTTAATTTTGCACTACAGGCAAGCAGTGGATTCCACCAGTCTGTTCTCCTCTAGCACTCACTCCCTTCAGATACACCAATGCATTAAAAAGGAACCACGGTCACTCATAAAACCCCCACTGCTGCCAGAAACCGAGACCATGTTCTGCCCTTCACGTTTTTGCTGCCACCTCTTTGGGTGCAGATAAATTTATTCAGGTACAGCTCGTGCCCAGGAGCTCTGCACGAACTCCAGCAGATGGCGAATTTCTCCTGCCTCAAGCACAGCTGGGTTTGGCCAAGCCCCTGCTGATGGGCGAGAGCTGAAAGCCAAGAAACTCCTGGTGCCACTCAGGTATTAAACACTGCTTTAGGCAGGCGTGGAGCAATTCTGGAGTCATTCAAAGTGTAGAGATAGAGAGAAAACCAGCCCGGGGGCAGAATTTATTGGCAATGAATTATTCCTCTTATTTATTGTTCCATTTATTTATCATTCCAGTTAGCACTGGCATAGAGCATTTTCCAGAACCACCTTTAGCTAAAAGTATTCTCCCAGTTTAGTCGAGTGGAATCTTTATGTATCATTTGGCATCAAGATCAGCAGAACCTTACTTGATAGGGCTCAAAATGATTTCTGAGAAACTGCAGGGCTTTGCTGGTATTTTAAGTATAATTCAATCTAACAATTAATTTGATGTATTGATACTAACATACTCTCTCTTAATATGATATCTTAATACAATATTTTTCCTCTTGCTGGCTTAATTTAATTTAATGCCTCCATGGCATTATTCCACAGCCCACAGTAGGACAGCAACCACTAAGGAAGCACTCCAGTATTTGAAGTTAGATTTTTATGAGTGATGCAGGGCCCAACACCTCATGCATCCTCACCACACTTATCAGTACCAGCTTATCAGTCCAAGAACGGAGCAGTTCTTCATAACAACTCTTTATTCTTTAATTAATTACTGGCCAAAATCAAGTCAGATGCAAAATAGGATGTATTTGGCACAATGTGCACAACTCCATTAAACTCCATTAGAGCTGAAATACCTCCCATTGGATTTCAATCATTTAATTCCTCTTTAATTTTAGAAGGACTGATTAGCATTTCACTCAGTGCCTTATAAACTTACCCTTACCTTGTAATGATATGTAGATGGAGTTGAATTTCATTCTCCATTTAGCAGCCATTGAAAGATTCTTGGCAAGTAATTATAGATCAAAATAACTATATTCAGAAACTGCACCTTCTAATACCCATATGCATATTTGTATTTATAGTCATCCTTTTTTCATTCCAACAAATGTTGGAAGATATTTTTCAGTGTTAAACAATAGTTCAAGAGAGACATGAGAGGAGTATAAATCAGTATTATTATAATATTAAGCATGGTGCTAACTGCATTAAGAAAATTGCCACTTACTGCCATTTCAGAAAGAACATAATTAAATTTTGCAAAAGAATTTGGTCCAGCTACTGAATGAATTCTAAAGCAGCTGCAAATGGATCTTTTTCTGTTTGATGTGAAATGTTTTCAAATGGAATATTACCAGCTCAGATGTATAAATACAAATGAAACTGTACATTGTCTTCCTTCTAATGTGAAGGACAACGCAAAGAAGATGAATTCATTCTAGAGAAATGTTAGCAATCCATTCTATTACTTCACCGAAAGATCTCAAAGCATGAGATGAGTATGAATTAAATCTTGAAAAGAGACTGATCTAATAAACTCCTGCCTCAAGGAAAGGTTACAGTAAAAAAAGCAATGTAACTGCAGCTCTGGACCTAAATCTGTGTGGGTGCCTTCACTCACACAAGGCTTGGCCAAAGCCCCAAGACAACGGGACCATAATCCATTTTATGTGGCTTTGCTCAGGTGCCAGGACACATCCATGAGGAAGATGTGAGTTCACAAGATTTTGTACACAGCAAACATTTTCCTGCATAAATCCTGTCATTAACATTTCAACCAAAGGTTGCAGAGCAGAACTGTCCTGGACAATGCTTTGGCTCCAACCTCCAGCAGAATTCAGAGACAGCAGAAAGTTTCAGGCTGAGGGAGATGGGAAGGGGAGGAGCTGCCACTGTGAATGTGGCTCCAGGGAACCCACAGGGGAAGGTGAGGACATCACCATCAGCAGTAACAGCTCCTTGCCAGCCGTGTGGAGACACCTGCCTGGGAAGCAACAGGGTTGGCCTTACTAATAATTATGATTGCATAACCAAGATGTAAGAACACTTCAAGAAGGATCTACACATCTTGTTAAAATATGTTGGTTGTGGTTTATTATTGCTTTTATATCATTATTAACTAGGCTGCCAGTAAATTATTGGCCCTATACCGTGTGTTTTGCATTGTTGCAGACAAATACCCCATTTGCAATAACAAGTGCAAGAACCTCGAATTTTAGTTGGCTGGTTTTTTAACAGCTACTTAAAATTCTACCAAGGAATGACAGCTCCCCATTTTCAGTTCCAGCTAGGCACTAGAGCTCTTTGTCACAACAGCAGCATGTCACCTGGCAAACACAAAAGTCTGGTAAAATTCTCTTAAATTCCTCTCTTATCAATAATAATTTCTGAAAATGCCATGGAAATTGTGGCACAAGTCCACAAAGGATAAATTATTTTGGAGAACTGCCTCCTAGAGGGTTAAAGGTTTTCATGCAGCACTCCAGGGCCAAACACTGGCATGAGCTGGTGAGGTTTGAGATTCACAGAACAAGGAAGTTTTTGCTGATGACACAAAAGAGTTGTACTCCCTAGAGAGCATTTTGTCCCAGGCTCTCACTGCGCTCAAAAACCCACGTGGAAGAATTCGACTTTCAGACAGTTAAGGCTAAGAAATTTGCTAAATCTGCCAACAGGAGAATCCAAGTACAAATATTTGTAAAAAATCCCCTAACTCACCACTGCACCAACCAACAACCCATCATGTTTCCTGAAAGGGGACAAGGATGCAATATTGACATGCAGGAATAGTGCCCAAATCTATAAACTACTGAAAACCCAGTCTTGCCCTGTCCTTTAAAGTTGTTAAGTTATGGATCATAAATTTTTCAGCAGATTTAGGCATGATAATGAACCTATTTAAATTTCAAAATACTCACCGAATTTTCTGTTTAAGCCTGGTCACACGTGTCTGTTTCCACATTGATTTTTGTTATAGTTAAATAATTAAATTCCCAAATCTCCTCTGAGAATTCAAGGAGCTCTCTGCAGAACGGAGAGCAGGAGCAGAACATGAACAGAGCAACAGGAGGCTAAACCAATCCAAAACATCACTTCAGTGTTTGGTTAATTAATGTGGTGTTTCTGTGACACCAAAATACCACAGACTGGACTTGGAACAGAATAAAAACTCTCAATGAATATTCCTGCAGTGCAGCCTTTGCAAATCCAGTGACTATTTATATATTGGTCCACAGTTTGAAAAGGTAAAAAATAAACTGACATGCGGCATTTATTCACCAAGCCTTTAGAGAACTGACAGTGTGTGGTTTACAGGAGTTCATTTCAGTTTTCTGAGCAAGTCTAATGAAATGTCATGTAAAGGCAGAGGGATTTAGAAGAGTGAGTGTTACAATTGCTCCTGAAAGCAAGGTAATTTTGATTCTAAACATATTTCAAAATTAATAGCAAAGACCCCCTGTTCTTCTAATTGGTTAGCAATAAACAGCAGTGCCCATGTACAACATAAATCCCAGACTGTCTTCCTTCAGCCTGACCTCTGAGATGCTGCATAGTTTACCTCATCTGCAGAGCTTTGCAACTATTATTTTTTATAGCATTTTAATTCTGAAATATTAAGGTTGAACTTTGTGCCACAATCTGGTTTTGTGCATGCAAAATGTGTTCAGATCCTGAATTGCCTTGGAGGAAAAAACCATTAATATCTGATATTGCCCTCAAATTAATTTCCAGTGGTTAGTAAAGAAAAAAAAAATTAAACCTTTTCAACTCTCAGAAATTTAACTTCAGGTTACATCAGTGACAGATTTTCACAGGTTCTTAGAGTAGCCAGACATCTGCATTAATTCATGTATAAAAGTTAAAACACCTATCTAGGAAAACCAAAGATTTCATTAACACCTCTTGAGAGCCATCTCTAAAATTACCATATGACCACAAGTCTTTTCTAACCCTTCACTACAATTTTGGGTGTTGGTGTTACGGAATATTCAGGAATGGATATGCAAGACTTTATTCACAGTACTTCTTTACCTCCACTTGAAATTTGACAAGTCAAACATGAAATCATTTATCTAAACACCTCAATTTCCAAGTTGGTTGAATTCAAACAGCCTCATATGGGTAAAAATTTCATGACATAATGGCTCAGGAAAAGATCAAAGTAACAATGTTCTGGAACTGGGATAAAGTTGCATTTCTTTCATAGACTGCTCTTATGCAATTAAGAGCTATGCTTCAGAGATTAAAGGTGAGCTCAATTCACTGGCAGTTATGCAAAGAAAATGGATCAGCAAATGAAATTCTGCTACAGGACAAAAATGAATGTGTTTATTGAGCTTTTTTTATCACTGTCTATTTTTATTGTGTTCCTATTTTCCTCTTTGTTCAATAATGAAGGGGAGGGGTTGCAGGCATCCAAGACTGAGCCCCGACATGCAGAACAAAGTTTCTTTTAATGTGCAAACTGGGTGTTAATTTCTACCAATTTCATTTCAACTTTGCCATGGGACATCTGTTCTTGTGTGCTGTGTTACATTATTAACATTTTCCACACAAGAACTCGGACAACAGCTTTGGAAGGATGTTCCTGTTTTAACTTAAGAATTCCAGAATGTGCTTTTTGAAAATTAAAATGCCAGCATGACTCTCCCATTCTGGTGGCAGCTGAACATATTTTTCTAAGCTGAGAATGTAAGAGAACCCAGATGTGGTGTGATCTGTGCTGCATGTCAAACTTCATCACTTCATGGTCTGAGCTACACTGCGCAAAGAGGAGATTCTCTCCCCTGCCTCAGTCCCTGGA
The DNA here is from genome assembly GCA_025920805.1 of Petroica traversi. Lineage (NCBI taxonomy): Eukaryota > Metazoa > Chordata > Aves > Passeriformes > Petroicidae > Petroica > Petroica traversi. Next base: position 7,921,937 of record JAHLSL010000053.1, on the reverse strand, counting down.
ATTTGGGAACAGTGCAGCTCCAAACCAGTCCAGTTTCTTTTTAAGAGAGAAAACCCAACTGCAGTACACTTTCCTACAGCAAAATCAGCCCCATTTGTTATTGTTTTCTTGTGGGAGATTTCCCAAAGGGAGAATCAATCATCCAGACTCCTTTTCCACTCCAATCGAAATGAACTTTAGTTTATATAATTAAGACTAAGCCGAAATTTGTCTGAATCTTCAAAATTAACAGTGCAAAGACAACCTTATGGTTTAATCCATCATATAGCATTAAGTCATAACTAGATGTCAATTTTTATAGAGTTACTTTTTAACAAAAAATGCCATTTACCTAAACTGAGCATCATCAGGACACAGCATTATTTGAGAAAAGGGAAACAGAAATCCCAAAATACCATTTATTTAAAGTTGTTCTCTCTGAAGGCAAAAGTTTAAAAGTCTTCAGCCTAAAGAGCTTTCTCATGTAGGTTTCACAGCTTAAAAAACAGTGTAAAAAGGTTTCCAGATCAACATGGGTTTCTCTAAAACTTAAAACTGGGAAAACAATCCAAAAACATTTGGATCAGATTCCTAAACATAACTGTAAAATTATAAATTATTTTCACTGATGAGGTCTGGAATAATTGCATGGTAGCTGAAATCCAAGGCTCTGTGTCACTTTGAACAGGCTCAGGGTTTATTACATCCCTTGGACCATCAATGGACTTGGGGAGGAAAGGAAACAAAGATCCTGACTTCCAAACCAGCTTTCTTAGAGTCACTCAGATCCCCAGCTCCTATGCCAGCTTGATTGTGCAGTGAAAGAGGAACTCAGGAATAAATAACCCAACCATACCCTGCCTTTCCCGTGGTACAGGAATCATCTCTGCATTACTGGGATAAGGATTCAGGAAAGGATGTTCAGTGCCTGACACACAAGCCAAGGGCTTGGTTATTGTGTTTATTATTACTGCCCAATTACACTTTGCCAAACACATACCCAGCTTTCTTATGGCACACACCCAGCAAGCATTCCTTACTGGAATTCTTGTAATATTGACAACTTCAACTGACGAAATTCATAAGAGGCTAACTCAATTTAATTTACTTTATCAGTGAGCACTTCTGTGTTGCTTCTTACCAAAGGAGTTTGATTTTAGTGGTTACCACTGAAAAGCTTGGGAAGTTTTGCAAGACTACTCTTATGCTAAAAAAAAAAAAAAACAAAAAAAAACAGAAAAAACCCAGTGCTACGAGATAAATGCAAAGAGTTAACATCTCCACCCAGAGACCATCATCCTGACACCAAACTTCTCAGATAGACATGCCTTTAACCTTGCCATCCTGCCAATAACCCAGCTGTGTTACAATGGCAGCCACAATGGCAGGGGAGTGCCATCTCCACCATAATAAACAGCTAAGACAGAGATAGTTTCATTACCAGCCAAAATGAACATTTTGTCAGCTGTTACTATAATGCACAACTGCTGAAAATAGGGTATCACAAATAATGATAAATATTCATTAGGGCATCATTACAAGGCTATGAGAGACAAGGCTCAAGCAGAGCCACCATTGCTGGCTCTACAAGTCACAATTCCTTCTATCAAGGTGCTAAACTCCCTTAACTGATGGCCAGCAATGATTTTTCCTGAACATCAGCAGGAAAGACGAGTGTTTAGGGTTTCATGGCAGCCCCTCAGTGCCTTGCAGGGGTGAGCTTTCACGGAGGAACAAAAGGAGCAGGGTCTGCAGGCAGATGGCAGGCAGCCGGGGGAGAGCCCTGCTGTGTCACTGACTAGCTAAAAAGGAACAGAGGAGATGGTCCAGCAAACCCATTGTGGGACTGACAAGGGGAAAACCTGGAGGGAACACAAACAGCTTGCTGCTGCTGCTGCCGCCCCTATTCCCTGAAGGGCAGGGATCAGAACTTGGCAAAGAATGTGTGATACCAACACCCCCTGGCACAGCTGCCTCTTTCCTTTCTGCTCTTGAGGCTCCCTGGGCTGCCACAGCTTCCACCAGGTCTTGTACTGAAATGGCTTCAGCCATCCAAGGAGTAAGCAGGTAACAAAATAAAGATACAGGAGAAAGTCTCAGGCTGAACATGCCCTAAACAGAGGGATTACTGTATCAATAATATTGTATCCCTTTGACCACATTAAACGAGGTTCTTGAGAAGTTCCAGAACTCATCTGCACTCAACAGACCCAGGAGAACTGAACTACTGTGTGCATTTATGTTCTTTCCCTGTCCCTGCAGCCTCACAGCCTATCATTAACACATCATTGCAAGGTACTGAGACTGGCAGCTCTATTTCTATTATGGACCTTTGAGTTTTCACGATGCATCCAACCCCCTTCTTTCCCCCTACTCCCACATACATGTATTTATGTCCTGGCGTTGTAAGGATCACCTGATTTCTAATGCCATCACCATCCACAGAGGTTTAAAAATCACAAACTGAGCCAAGCATCGTTGTGAAGAAAAGGTGGCTCAAACAATTATAACAGGGCCCATCTTTGGAAGCACAGATCCTTGCTTTGCAAGGAACACGAGGCATGGAAAGTGCCCGAGCTTTTTCACGGTCCAGCCCCCCCCATCTGCCGGCTGCTCCGAGGGCGTGCAGCTCCCGAGACAAACCAGGCTGGGACTGAGCTCAGGACAAGTCACCTTCGTCATTCTTCATTCAAGGAGATTTTATCACCTGGTGGACCACGCGAATTACAGGATCTGGTACTTATAATGACACAAACCCTCATTTAAAACATGCTGGAAACTTGAACAGGCTATTTCACCTCTTTACCAATCAGGACATAAATCACCACCAAAACTTTCCCTAATTTTTGCAAAAACATTCTTCATTGTATTCTAATTGGCCGCTGCTTATCAGAAAGTCTGGCAGGATAACAAAATGGGAATTTTTACTTTGGCAATATTCATGAAAAGAAATATTCATAACTTCCCTTAAAAATCTTTACCCGTGAAAACACTTTAGCAATAACATATAAAATCCAATAGAGAAGAGGGGAGGTGAGAATTCTCCATGAACTCAAGTGGATCACAAAGAAAGGGAGTGAAGAAATGAGGACCGGAAACCCAGATCACTGCCTGGGACATGAGATTGGATTTTTAACAAATATCCGAGACATAAAAAACACAGGATTGTTCCAGGAAATGAACATATTATATTCCTCACTGAGACCTTGAGCCTCACCCATCTAAGTGCACAGGAAAGAAGATATTTTCTTCGTAAATCAGAAAAAAAAAGAAGCAGTGAATAAAGGCTGAGTCATCATAACTAAAACTTCTGCTTCCACCTACACTTCTTACACATGCACACACATAGAGATGAACAGCATTGTTTATGAATACTGACACATCTTAATATCAGATGAGTCAGAACACAAGGTATTTTATCATAGCATGTTAGAGGGATACGAAAAAAGGACTGCTTCAATCCAACCCACATATGCTTTGTCCAGTGCTGTGCAAAATTGCCTTTTCATATGGAATTTTTCAATAGCAACAGCATCTCACTTTAAACAATTAAAGTCAATTTCTGAAACTGAGGCAGTTATCCCAAAGTAGGTTTGGCTAATGGTCAGTGTGATGCTGGATGCTTTGTAGTGATAATTGCAGATATCCTTGTACTGCTTACATTTATTTTCATTTCTACCTCTTAAATCCATGCTTAACGTTAAAAATTTACATGTTACATAATCAGTTAACTAAAGATTTCCTCTCCTAACAGTTACACTACTAAAATTTAGCTGCAACTGTACCCCAGCTGTGGATATTTGACTCAGTCCTCATTCCTATTGTGTGATGCTGTGAGATGAGAGCAGCAACACAGGCTCCTTGCCTCCTTCAGTGCTAAACTTTGTTAGACCTCTTACAGTCCCAGAACTCATTAGAAGATAGAATGCTGTCCCTCGGGTAAAACATGAGTAGCCAGGCTCAGTTTTACCCCAGGTAAGATATTTTTATCACCAGAATGATATCAGCTACTACTTTAGGTCCTTCTCTCTAAATTCTCTGTAGACTTGTAACTACATGGCACCTGGCTGACTCTGAAAGGCTCTGAAAGCTCTGCTCTCTGGTCTAATTTAGTAAGACTGGTGTGTTTGCTGGGCATGATTTCTTGTCAGCTATGGCAGTTCAATCAGGGTTCATCACCCTTCAAAATGGGGGGAAATTTATTTCTGTAAGCAGGGAGCTCACCTGCTTCAGCAGCCTGATGATCTCCAGCAGCATTTCAGTTCACTGACTTTGGGATGACTTTCTGTGCTTCTTCTCTTTTATAACAACACCTGCTGCAGCCACTGATCTGCCCTTGGGCTTGTGCTCTCCCGATGAGTCTCTGCAGTGACTCAGCTGCTCCTGGAGCTGTTGATGGGGAGCTGATGGTGTTACACAACCCACCCATGGACACCATCAAAATCTGTTCCTTCCCCTTGGCTCTCAGGAAGGAGCTGGGCCTCTCAGCCATGCACAGAGAGGGGTTGGGTTCTCACATTCCAAAACACCCAGTGCTGTCTCCTCTCAGATTTTGCACCCTGTGCTGCTGATCTGATCATCCCACTCCTGCACCCTTCACACCAGAACTCAGTTTCCCTGTCATTCTCCAATCCTTTGTGGTGCTCAGTGCCTCCTGGCAGGTGCTGAGCCTCCCCTTCCACCTGCTTGTCTGCAAATGGGAAAAGCTCGGCCTTCCCATGACTCAGTCTCTACTTGGCATTCTTTTCAAATACACCAGACACTGCAATTTTAATATGACAAAAGCCTTGGTAGAAACAGTTGTTACAGTAATGGCTGCATTATCATCTTTGCCTCTAAACTGCTTTCAGATAAAGATAATGGAGCTGATTCTCTCCTGCCTGCAGTTTCTGGTTTAATTCTTTAATTTTATATGTATTTCACAGGTGCAAAACAAACCAAGACAGAAGATGCTGTGCTGACAGGTGCAGCATCCTGTGACTGGCTGTCACCCCGAGGTGCCTTCCAGCCTGGACAATCCTGTGATCCCAAGGACTTCTGTACAGCCTGACTGGCAGCCACACACATCACACTGTTAAATGCAGCACCACTGCATCGTGCATTGCATAATCTTAGGTTTTCCAGCTCCTTTTCTCTGCACATCTTTCACAAATAAAGATCTGGAAGAGCAAAGAGAGTCCACCATGCAGTGAAAACAATCTGAGACTTCAAGGATTTTGATGTTGTCTCCACAAAGCAGGTCTGTCCCAAACACCCACTCTCTATTCCAGGTCCTTGACATGGAGCAGTGATGAAAGTCAGAAATTCCAGGTATTTTTCCTTCCTTCAGATTAGTATTTCTTTTTCCTGAAGGAACACAAACAGTGACCATGACCCCTCACACAAACAGCTGCAGCAGCAGGGAAACAGCTGGACATGGCACTGCAGTGCTGAGGTTTTGTTGTAAGGTGGTGTTTGGCCAAAGGTGGGACTCAGTCTTGGAGGTCTTTCCCAACCTTAATGAATCTATGATTCCATATTGGAAATAGGTAGAATTCACATTAAATTGTTGAGTAGATATTATTAGGCAGACACACCTCACAGTACTGACCCCAGTAATATTAAAAGAACATGGTCTTTTGTCTTAGCTCCAAAAAGGACCCAAAACCTACAACCGAAAAATTTAGTTATAAGAAATAAAATCTCTAGATCTTATCTAAAGCAAATTTGTGTTGTCCACATTTAATTCAAGTCGTTCATATCTTGTATTTACAGGTACTCTGAGCCTCTCCTTGTGTGCAAGAGAAATAACTCACCTGAAAGTGGCCTGGACAGCAAGTTTCTAAGTAATTTCATTCCCTTTAGTGGGATTGTTGTAGGACTACATGTAATCTAATTGCCTGTGTAGCATGTTCCCAAGACTAGCCATAAAATGCAATTTTATTCCTATGTTGATGATATTCAGTTATTTATAGATAGGTGGGCAGCAGAGTGCTTTTTGCCATGCTATTAGAGATGGTCATGAAGTAATGCCCACACACTGTCAGATGAAGATGATGTTTCCATTCTGTTCCAAAAATCCCATCAAGCTCTACAGCAACCCCAAATGAGGGCATTAACATTCTGCCATTTGAGCATTCTGCTCCATTTGCGGCTGTCACTGAATTGCTCCACAGAATATTGATTCCTGCCTCCCTGGCTGCCTCTCAGAGACCAGGATTCCTTTTAGTTCAGAGGATGCTGCACTCCTTGGCACAAACTCTACCCCAGGACCAACCCCAGCTGCTGCATCACCCTATCAGTCACAGCTGAAATGCCCACCATGTGTTCTGTCCCCTTGCCAATGTGCAGGTTCCTCTCATGGCTGTAAAGGCAGAGCCACAGCACCAAATGTAGGGAGGCATCCAGACCCAGCCAGCTGCAAAACACTGGCTGCTCTAAGACTTTGCCTGATAATTTCTAATTGATTAAATTTCTACACAAGGCCTGCATCTCTGTGGATCTATTTGTGTATTGTGGGAAAGTGTGATCTACCTGTTCTAATAAATCAGGACGCAGAGGCATCATTATGATGGGAATAAATAAGAGCTTTCCCAACAAAACCTAATTTGAAACATTAGGGAGGTTGGTTTTTGTGTGTTGGAGAATAAAGCTGTACAGAAATAACTACAGAGAGAATGCATTTTCTAGGATACAGAAGCATGTAACAAATGTCATGACTATAAAAAAGTGGATTTTTGCATAAATAACAGGATTAGAAAAGTTAATTAAACTGATGCTACCTATAAACATTCAGGAAAGACAGTACAGTATAGGTCCTCCATGGTTTCCTAGCAACAAAATTTTCTCTGCCTTCTCGGAGTATGGTGAAGTTGTGGAATCCTCCTACACACAATTTGAAATCAGGGATGAAAACAGGGATGACCCATCTTTCAGACCTGAAGCAGAAAAAAGCCTCAAAGCATCCTGAAGCACAGCTCAGTGAGAGGCACTGCTGCCTTAACTCTGTTTCATTTGCATATTAGGCACAGTCTAAGGCTTAAATGCAGCCATCAATTAAATAACCCTTGTACTGAAGGGCATAACTCAATTACACATGGAAAGTAAGGAAGCTGACATATTTTAAAATCACTTCAGTGACCACAAGAATTAAAAATAACTTCCAAAGAAAATGGCAGAAAGGAAAAAGGTTTAGACTGGCAGCTGTCCCCTTGCTTTCTCTAGACAGCATCAGAATAGGAATAAAACAGGGAAAATTCCCTGTTTTATCCTTATTTCACAGAAATTCCTTTGAGAAAAAAATCTTTACATTTTATTTCCCCATCCCCAGAACAGAGAAAGCAAAAATTTATTTCAGCTAATCAGTTTTAGCCTTTAATATTATTAGTATCCCATCTGTAATGAAATTTAAAATAGCAAGTAAAATTATTTTAAAGCCCCGATAGTTATTTATAATGCCTAAGTTCCTCATCATAAAATAAAATGAGGGCCACGGTTTAAGTAATAAAATTTCCATGCAGAAATTCCTCAAAAGAAATTTCCCACCAACGGAATTAACAGGTGCTTTTTCAATTTGGAAAGCAGCTTCCATTTCTTTAATCACTTAGAAAGCAAGGTTATTAATTCAAGAGTTTGCCAATCTACAGGTAATTGCATCTATACCTTACAAGATTTATATCTTTCTAAGCACAGGATAAATCACTGACTCACACAGGAATGGTAAAGTATCTGTAAGAAAATAAAACCCAATATCACGAAAGTAGTAGAAAACTATAAAATACCCTGGCAATCCAATTTAAAGTTTAATACAGAAAGCCTTATTCTACAGGCAAAATCCTACTAAAACTGAACAGAAAAATAACAGCAACCTCATGGCCAAAAGTGTACATGAACATTTTTACTGCTCAGTTCTCAAGGGAGCCTTGTTTCTACAAGCTGAGAGGAAATGGGACAAGTTACTACTTCACTTTTTCACTTCATTTCACTTGGAATTAAAATCTCCTAAGAGCAGCTTACAAGGCATTGAGGTGATAGGACTGAAACAGCTTCAGTCCTTATATCTGGTATTCCAAACATCCCAGCATAGGTTCACAGCAGAGCCAGGCTGCAATCTCAGCCTGTGGCTGCTTCCTCAGCACTTCTTTAAAAGCCAACACCACTGGCAGAACAGAATTCAGCAAGACCAATGGCTAAAAATATGTCCATGCTATGGTAGGTGCCCAGAACTGATGCTCTCCATCTCTTACAGTTACTTAAAAAAAAGAGGAGGGAACAGAAAATACTTAACTCTTCCATATTTATCCTCCCAACCCAGGATGTACAAGCACAGCCTACATCATGTGTCACAAAAATCCAGATCTTTGAATATCTACTGGCACATGAGGAAGAATCAAAGTAACACAGACATCTTGTTCATTATTTGAACACCAAATCAGACTCTTAGAACACAATGAATGGATTATTGCAATGAAAATCTCCTAGCAATGCATGCAGAATGTATATATTCTTCCAGACACCAGCAAGAGCCTAAGTTGCCAGCATGACAAAACTGTTGCCAGAGAATCTATTGATACCAATTATTCATGTTCTGGCCAAAATGGTACAGAATTAGAATTTAGAACAGCACATCCCAGGGTAGAATAACTTAAATAATGTTAAGAAATAATTTGTGGGGGAAAAAAGTATAACCTTACATTTTTACATTTAGAACCAAGAGGAAGATACAATCCTACCCACCCATCTGGACAGACTAAAGAGACAAGGCAAACATGAAGATGGGGGTTCTGTTAGTTGTAACAATGGAAAGAAAAGAGAGGCTGTTTCCTACAATAGGTTTGAAGGCTCAATTTTAAGGAGGAAAGCCTGAGTAGCAAACCAGTGGCAGCTTAGCAGCCTTTTATTCAGCAGAAATAAATAACTGATCAGTTCAGGTACAGCTCGTGGGATTCAGGTGAGAGTGTGTGCTCCACACTTGACTTTAAATCACAGCTTCTCAGTACCTCGTTCACTCCCTCTGAAAAAGAAAAGCCCTGCTATCCTGATTTCCCAGCAGGCCTGCGAACATAAATGTGGGACATGGATGGAAAGGTAGGCTGGGCTACCTTAGCATTTAGAATACAATGAAATGGTATTTTATGTGGACATGCAAGTGAGATTTCCCAACAGATCAGTGCAAAAGCACGAGTCCCAAAAGCTGTCAGAGGCAGATCTCCAGCACTCACACAAGGAGTGGGCAGAGAAGGGTTTCAGCTCAGTTCCATATGGAATGAAGATCAAGACCAGATGCAGCTGAAATGTGAATGGAGAAGTCACACAGTGATGTAGCATCACATAACTGGGAATTCATGGGGCACTTCCAGCCTTACCAGCTCCCCTGCTACAGCCTACTGGTAGAGATTTATAGACAGATATATTAACTGAGCCTTGAGAAAAAACATTCCAGATTCTAAACATCCCCGCCTTTAGGAAGGAATAAAGGGAATGGTTGCAGAGCTACAGTCACAGAGATTCATTTTACACAATGAATATGTAATTATACTATTTGTCCCAAATACAAAAAATAAATCATGAAATGTCAGCTTTCTCCATGTGGAGTTTCACTGAGCAGGCATCTAGATAAGTGCATATATTGCTGTTAATAAACTTTTGGTGCTTTTCTCTGCACCAGGATTGTAATGAGTGGAAACTATGAAGTTCAGAGCCCCAAGCATATGGAATTTTTCAGGTCACGTGTTAGAGCAGGACTGCGCTGGGCAGAGAACACTGAGAGGAAAAAACCCTGAATTCCAACCATATGTTTTGAAATGAAACAATACGCTCATTCTGTTACAGCTGAAAACTTTTCTAACTGCTTTAAAGTTAGCAACAATGAAAAGGGAAAGTAATTTTGAGGCAGCATTTGCTGTCAAGTAGCAAGTAATTACAGCAGAGTAATGAGAATACCCAATGTATATATCACAAGCATGATGCAATACAATATTGATTAAGTTATACTGTTTCTATCATTATATTTATTAGTGTGGTTATACAAGGATAAAAAAACTGACAAGAATTAAAATGAGTGGGGCTTGGGTTTTCCTTTTAACTATTCCATGCTGAGACTTTCATCTTTCAGAGGACCATGAAAAAGAACTTTTCTTTCTACTAACTGAGCTGTGGTGAGTAGCAGAGAAGTGGGACTATTCGAGAGTTTAACATTTAATTCCAATTACAGCAAAGGCTATAAACTCAGAAAAGAAAATATCTCACACCAAAACCAGGGTATGGCCAGTGCCTGGAACACACCTTGGAGAGGCACCCACAACTGCACTGGGTCAGCTCAGTGCATCACCCAAAATTCATTGTTCAGGCAGCCCCTTTGCCACAGAGGGAGCTGGAAGGATTCTGCTGGACACGTCCCTTCAAAAAAAACACCATGTTCCTTTGCTTATCTGGTAACAGCCAGTACCACTAAAAAGTCAGAATTTTTCCAGGTTAGAAATTATCATAAATTAATTAATTAATTGCACTCAAATACAAATTTGCTCTTCCTACTAAACAGTGTTCTTAATTAGGGAGGTGGTTTAGGTGGCATTTATGCTTGTCAAAAGCAAACAAGAACAACAACAAAAAAAGAGAGACTAAAATCCTTTCAGCTCTCAGACTCTGTGCTTGGTGTGGTGTCTGGAATGATTTCTGTGACTTAATACTGAGACTTTTCTGTTGCTACCTTTTTTCTGTTGCTATGTTGTTTATATCACGACTCTAGATTCCCCACACATTCTGCAGTCAAATGTTGCATTGGCTTTTCATAACAGGATTCTAGAATCACTTTGGTTTAGATGTTTTTTTCTACACAATACTAATTTATGAATGAGATTATAATCAGCAGTATTTGGAATGCCATTTTAAATTCAATGAAAACACCTACAAACAAAAGTCAAAATTTGTTTTCATGGAATAAAACCCCTAAATTTCTTAACAGTATGGGCTCAGGTTATGAGAGCAATGTTCCAAATTACTTTTCAGCTAACTTTTCACTCTCGAGGTTGAAGGGCTTTGTGTCTAAACTGACCATAGCAATTCCAGGTTCAGAAACCTTGAGGTCTTTCTCTCTTCAGGCTCAGCCTGGTTTGAAGGCAGGGAACCAACCTTAGAACATAAGACAAATTGGCCTCATTTTTTGTATTGCAGGATTGCACAGGATAAGTCATTACTGGGAAAAATTTGACAGGGCCCTTTGAGTTTAAAAAAAAATTTTTTTTTTTGAAGTTCACACTCTATGTCAAGAAAAAGTCTTCATGCTTGTCATGAGTTTCAGGCTTAATCCAATGCAATAGAAAATTTGCTACATGCAGCCTGAACACAGCATCCAGAAATTGCTTTTCCAGCAACAAGGGTGTAAGGTTTTGGGGGAGTTCCAGAATAAAGCCGTCTGCAGCTACAGGTAAGGTACAGAGGGCTGCAGGTAGGGGTTGAAGGATGTGACACGTCCACACATCCATCAGATCTCCAAGGCCTGTTTTAGGGTGGCATTTGGTTCCCAGTTAGAAAAGCACTTTTTATTACTACTGTCCTGAGATTTTTGTGCTGGAATTCAAGGCAACGTTGGTCTATAACAGCAAGAAAAAACAGAAAGGAATAAAAACAAAGGGAAAGATCTGCCTAACCTCAGAGCTGAACAAGTGACATCAATCATTGACAGATGGCTCATGACTGTAGTAGCTTGTAGGACAGAAGCAAAGCCTGCAGAACGTACTTAACATGTTTTTCAGTTCAGAACAATCTAATGGCATGGCCATTTACCAGATATCGCACTGTCTCCCTCACAAGAACATACAAACAGGGAACAGTGTTCAGACCTTTATTACCCTTTTGGGCTCTAACACCCAACAAGAACTGGCGCTTCCCCACTAAACTCCTCTCTTTGACTTTCGAGGGCACTCATTATTAGGGAGACAGAGCCGGTGAAAAGAGACAAGGCGACTGAAGCTCAGGGGAGCCGCGCACAAGAAGAGTGATGGAGAAGAGAGACGGGAGACGCGATGGCACTGCCCAGGACTGACATTCCGATATTTTGGCGCCCGGGAGCGGTCCCGAGCCGTGCGGGGCGGAGGAGCCGGACAGCCCGGTC
>JAHLSL010000053.1:7891831-7904867 GCA_025920805.1 Petroica traversi | reverse complement strand
CTGCAGGGGTGTCACACACACAGGACGGGGCTGCAGGGGTGTCACACTCACGGCTGGCACACCACAGATGCTTGGCTGTCACTGCCACCAGGTGCAGAAGGGACCTGTTTGACCTCCAGCTGCCCACAGTGAAAGTCAGAGACATCTTTCTCTGAAGCCATTTAACTGGCTTCAGATGCAAGTGAGTGCAATTGGAATCATGCCTGAAATAGTCCTAGTGGTCATAATAAATCCAAATAGAAAATTGCCATGCTATGCTATTAGATATTCTTTGAGAAAAATCTTTTCACCATGACCAGTCTGGTTCAGACATGAACTTTATCACAGTTAACACTTCCCTGCATCCCCAAAAAGAAAGATTTGAACACCAGAAAATGTTCTAACTACAAAGGCAGAAAAGCACCATATATTTGTGAAGTAGTTCGCCTGTCCTATTAATACAACAGTGATAAACAACGGTAGGAGGTCATAAGATAAATGTGTTATCTTGTCTAGTCTCCAGCAGAACATTTTACAGCATAATCTTAAATCTAATTCAGTTTTAAATACTAGAGGCATTTACTCTTGATATCTTGCTTTGTATTTTCTTACTTGAGATCTGGAGAATTAAAGAAGACCAGCAACAGGTCACAGAGCTCCTTCTATTCACAGAGCTCTGTTAGGCTGAGCTTATTTGCAAAGACCACCAACAGCTATAATTTATCGACCAAATAAATCTTCCAAGCCATGCATGAAGAGCAAGTTACAAACACTACATTTATAGACAAATAATATAATAGAGCTCCTGCCAACAACTTACTTCTGTTCTGAATAGGATTTTCTTTTAAATAAATTAAAAATAACCATGCTTAGAGATTGCCATAAGTGCTTTTTATGTCATCACTTGCTCGCTGCCAAGAGTTGATGTTCATCAGTCTCCTCTCCTCTTTTCTATTCCTTCTTTGTACTGTCTAAGAGAAGAAAAATCTGGTATTTTGGCCATACATGACAGATACCTATGTGGTAGAATAAAACTGGAATAGAGAGAAAACTTGGATGTTTTGCCTTAACCAGCTGCACTCTTTTTCTCTGCACTAAAGAATTACTTGCTCTTTATATCCCCATCGTCTTCTGATAAATAGATTTTTTTTTTTTTGCTAGATTTCCTTTGGTCTTTTTTCTGTACTCTGCCATATGTGTGGTGCAGCCTCTCTGTACGTGGGTGTTCAGCAGGCTGGCTGTCAGTCACTGCTGCAGGCACAGCAGCTCAGGGCTGCAGTGTGGGATTCACCACCACCCTGTCTGAGGAGCTGCACAGCCCACAGGTCCCAGTGACCCACAGTTCATAGGGCAAGCTCGGAGGAGAATTTGGGGTGATGGCTTGATTTTGGCCACTGATTTTAGAACAGCTGGAGTTTTATCCTAGAACTGACAGCAACCTGAATGGTTCTGCTTGCTCCCCTCATTACCAGTCCTCACATTGCCCGGGCTGCAGCTGGCACAGCTCAAACTCACTCCCTGCAGCCCCTGCCAGTGCTGGGGCACAGCCAAACTCCTACAGCCCCTGCCAGTGCTGGGGCACAGCTCAAACTCAAACTCACTCCCTGCCAGTGCTGGGTTTGGCCAATTGTTGCAGCCCAGTGGGATGCAGTTTGCTTTATCTCCAGGGCTCCACGATGCTGATGCAGCACAGATGTTTAAAGCTCAGTGTCAGGGTTTGTTCTGGGCTCTCCCAGACTTTGCTCTGTCCCAGTGGAATGGCACCCCTGCCATTCCTGGACTCCCATGGGGGTGCAGGAGGCTCCCTAGAGCACCCCCACCATCTGCCAGACACACGTGGCTTCCAAGAACCAGCTGGAATCTTGCTCCAACATCCCAGCAGCCTCATTTCCTTTAAGAGCCCACTTAAAACTTGAGTCTCGAAGGAGGCAGAAGTATTTTTCCTGTATTTATTCTGAGCACGTTGTCACAATAGCATCTTCATATTCCTTTGGTGCAAACAAAAGGCTCCTTATGTGTGAGCAGTGCAAGATGTTAGCTGTACTTTAAAGCAAACAAGCAGCAAAAACCACCACACCTCTAAGAATATTCAGCTCCACAGCCTTGGTTCCCCCAAGGCTCCACACCCATCCATTACTGCTTTGCACTTGAGTTGTCTACAGGGCCAAAAGGCTTTGGTTTTCCAAAAAAGGTTACTTGTGAGACAGGCTCCTATTAAGAACATTAAACAGCTCTTCATGATTCTGAAAAAATTATAGATTGTGGTGCAAAAGAAGAAAAGTTACATGCTTACTAGCTAAGGAAATTTCCAGTTTTACTGTACAGATGGCTAGTCACATTCTTTCTCCTGTCCTACAGAAAAGCTTTTGAGAGCTGAACAGGTAATCTTAAAATAGAAAATTGTTCTCATTTTTTAATGTCCACCTATTGAGAGGTTTGGTTTAAAAAAAACCCCTCTTCAATACAGTAGTGGTCTCCTTTTCCTCAGCTCTTTCATAGTCATCCTGCCACATGAAAGAATGATCCTCCATGTCATCTTTCACATTTCCCAGAAATTCAGGTCAGCACCAACAGAAACGATTTTGCAGTGGGTTTGGAAATTCCGCACAGAGGAGATAAAGGTGTCAGACCTTCATTTGGAGAGCCTTGTCCTGGGTTCCCTGGCTGAAACAGGCAGGAATTTGGCCATATAACTTTTATGTGATACTGACTGAAACCTTAAGTCACAACATGGATTTTCATGTTAGTTTTAATGGAACTACACTGTAACATTCGATAACCAGAGGCAAATGGCCTGGATGGTCTCTGAAACAATACAGATCATCCTCATGAAGTTTAACATCCTGTGGAGAACCAGCTGCTGCTGGTCCCTTCTCTGGGTTTCCTTCCACAGAAGTCAGAAGACGCTTGGCCTGGGAAGGAGAGCAGCTTGTGCTCCAAGCAGAGCTCTGAACTGGTGACAGGGGTTTTGGTTTGGCTGGGTTTTTTAAAAGAATTTAGAGTGTGAAGCCCACAGCTTTGTGTAATGGCAAGGGTAACACAATGAAGATGCCTTATCCCCAGGCCTGCATCCCTAAGAGCAGTGGGAGCCTGATTATGACATCTGAACATCTTCAACAGAGCCAAGATCTCACCCTGGAACTCTGAGCACAAACATGTTAATGCATTTTAAAGTATTTGATAAATTATTTGAGCTCTACCTTGGACAATAAATATATACTGAGCAAAAAAACCAATGGATTTAAACATTATTTACTGGTGTAAAACGTCCTCTGTAGACATGAATAATTTTTCTAGAGCTGCAGTATGATTTGATTTGCCATGCTTAGCAAGTAATTTTTTCTGCAAATTATTTATCATGCTACGTGAACTGTCTGTAGTTTTGTGATGTTGGTCTTTGAAGCCTGTTAGGTTTTTAATCACTGTTCTATAGAGTTAAATGCCATTCAAGAGCTAATATATTAATGTAAATACAAAAAGGATTAGAAAGTTTAATGAGGACATTTAAGAATTATTATTTGAGACATCAGTAACATGGTTATGTGATATATTGTGCAAGTAGGGGTTCTTCAACCTTTTGCAGCATCACACCATTTGAAAAATATCACAATAAAAGGTTTACTTTGCCTCAAGGAATACTTGTGTGAAGAAGGAGGGGCTTGTTTTGATTCTATGTAGAAAGTTCCAAATCAGAAAAACAAAAATATTTATTAGACTTCAGACAAGCCAGAAGAAGTGGTAGATAACATTCTAGGTATGAAAACCAGAAAAAAATTTAAAAGAAAAAAGTTTTTTATTAAGTTCTTTCTAGCAACTCTCTAACAAAGGGCTCTCCCTTCCCATTCTGCTGGAAAACAAAGGGAAAACAAAGCTAATTGTAAAAAAGATGAAAAGACAACAGACATGAGGTCACTGCCATGGGACCCATGGACCAAACTGTGACCGGGCTTTCTGGATCCCTGTGCAAAGCAAAGGTCCAGGTCTCTGCCAGGAGATGCTTTGGGATGAGCAGGCAGCAGCAGCCAGGGCAAGGATGGGAGCCAAGAGCCTGGTTGGGTGAATTATTTTTTAATCTTTAGTGTTCCCTCCAGGAATCACCTGAGCTGCTGATGTGCATGCAGACCCCTCATTAGCATAGCAGCTGCCAGTTAGTTGTCCAGCAGGAGAAAAAAAAGAGTAAAAACTTCAAAGGGAAAAAACTCTGATCACACTGTGATGATAGTAGAGATCATAAATAATCCCACTTTTGTCAAATTGACAGGACACCTTGGGTAAACAGAATAAATAATTTAGTTGAACAAGTCAGGCTTCTGTTCTTAAAATCAAGTGGGAATATGAACTTGGTGAAGCCCTGGATGGAAGCCCAAGATCACTTGCTTGTGCAAGATCATGACCAAGCTGTTCCCCCACCTGAAATTCTGATGCTGCTGGCAGTCAGTGAGCAGGAAGCCTCCAGTCCTCCTAATACATGGATATGGACAAGGAATTTATAATGGCAGAGTAAGTTCACAAGTAGGAAGGTGAAGCAATTGCTGCCTCACAGCAATTATTTGCCATTCCTGTCTGCCTTGCCAAAGGTCTGGGGTGAGACCAAGTGCTATTTATGTGATATTTTTGCAGTTGTGAATGACCTGCACAAAGCAACAAGGGCATCTCCTCAAAAACTCAACTTCCCCTTTGAAGAAATAAATCTTTTAGCCTTTCAGGTCCTATCCAAGACTAAAAAGTCATGGTGCGAAGAGTAAGCCACCTTGTTTAGCTGCTAACAGAACAATCAAGCTGTAAATCCCAGGTAAAAAGGACAACAGTAGCCCAGAAAGATGGGAGAGTTTTCCAGAAGACCTGGCCTGTGTGAGAAGCCTTTGGTATTTGCATTCTCCCCTCAGCATCAGCCTGGGGGTGACAGGCCCTCCCAGGAAGGGAGAAGAACCAAGTAACTTTCTAGGAGACCTCAGTGGTTTATCTGGTGAACTAAGCAGGGCCTGGCTGTGAGCCCAAGCAGTGGTGCACAATCCTCTAAACTGTTTATCTATTAATACACTCCCTGGCACTGCTTCAGCCCATCCAGATAGGCTCCCACTGAATGTCCTGGCATGAGACAGAGCCCAGCAGGGGCCACTGTGAATTTGGAGTGTGGGAAAGGATTCAGCCTGCAGCCAGATGGCATCACCAGTCATGGACAGTGGGTTCTGTGCTGCTTCATTCACAGACAGCCCCTGTGGTCAGAGCAGAGGTTCCTCACTCTCCCTGCGGCTCTGGTGCCCTGCTTAAGGCTGTCCTGGCTCCTGGGGACCCTGCCCAGGGCAGCTTCCCTGGGCTGACACCTGGCTTTGGAGCCTTGCCCAATTAAAAGTGCGTTATTTGCTGTTTGCCTGCAGAAATCTCTCTGCCAGTTCCTTGTGGGAGGTCATTTCATGGGCTGACAGGGCTGGAGGGGATTCATGGGAGGCTCAGACTTGCTGCAATAACCACAACTCTACCCAAGCCTCAGACATCATCCTGGAAGGCAGGCTGAGCTCAGAGCCTGGCTGGTGGCCAGTGAGGTTTTCTGCTCTTTAGGGCAGACATCTGTAATGAAAAAGGCTGAGAAGAAGCAAGAGTCACTTTTATGTCCTTTCAGGGGTCACTAATCCCTCCTGGTACAGATGCTGGTTTACGCTGGGTGCAGCAGCTGGCTCTGCCCACTCTCTGCAGAGGGGCAGCCTGAGCAGTCCCTCTGCACAGGTGGACATGTGGCTGACATCTGTCGATAAAACAACACAAAGTAGAGCAGGAAGATGATGCCCTCTGTGAAACAAACACTTCACCATGGAGACGTCTTACTAGTGCTACTTTAATACAGAAGGTAATCTTCTGAAACACTAATAGTAAAAATTAGCATAATACCTCACTTATCACCATCTCATTCTGGCATTAATTTTGTTTATCCAAGCAGTTTGTGTTGCAGGAAAAACTAAATTTGTTCTTTCTTTCTCTTTGATGAAATGTATTAACACTTTTATTGTGTTAGCGTTTCCTTTCCCAACAGCTTTCCATTTACTTTTAGAGCATATAGTTTACACGGTCAAATCACTGAGAGATGCAGATCAAACAAATACAAGCTTCTTAGACTTTTCAAAGTCAGGGGCATTTTTATTTTTTTAAATTAATATAAACATCTTTCAGATGATTTTTCCAAGAGAAGCTCTGTGCCATATAGTGTTATGCCAGGTGAATGTAGCTTTTGTTTACTTGCATTTAATTTTAGCTTTGTGTTTTTGTGCAGCATTTCCCTCTAACTCCCAGAAGTGAGAAGGAAGTAGGCTAAAGGTATCAGGAGTGACCTTCATGGTCACTTCAAAGCAAGTTATAGTTGGTGCCTCACTATTTTTATTCATTATTAATCATCTCCACTGTTAGGAGGAATGTTTACTAGTAGATACAAAAGTAATCAGCACAGTCATTATTATGCACGGCTTCTGGATTAATTGAAAAGGGATTGGTGAGGAAAAATATTGATTGGAACCACAGGTTTAAGAGTGGGATAAAAAGTTCAGGCTTAAGTATATGTCAAGACCACTTCCACAAACTTTGTACAGTGCCAGCATTTCCCCTCCTTATCCCTTGGATTAATTTTAAATACACCACAGGGAATGGGGTCTGTTTAACTAAGAGAGGAAGTTTTGTTCAGTGATTAAACCTCCCCTGTATCAGAAACCAGCTCCTGTTGTATAAACCTACCCTGACCTCAGCTGGGGTTTCTCTGTCTCCTCTCTCACCTGCATTTGTTTTTAAGAGTCTATTTCTATACCAGCTCTTACCGGCCGCTATCAGATTATCCTGCATTAGAAGGAAGGATGTAACACTTTGCATCCTTGGGCAGATGTAACTGAGTGTTTACCTTGCCTGCAGCCCTGTCCACTCCTCTCCCCCCAAACAAAACAAACCCACAATCTAAAGCAAAAGCAACAACAGGAAAAGAGGAACCAGTGAGAGCCCCCAGACCTGTACACTCATCCCAAACAGTCACCACTGGCATTTCTCTGCAAAGCACTTCCCCTTACAGACATCACGCTGAACTGATGGAAAGCCAAGAACAGACTGTCTTAAGGACAGATGAACACCAGTGTTTTCCACAGTGCCATGATTTAACTGCATAGTTCGGATTAAATCAGCTGCTGGAGGGCTTAGAGCAGTTCCAGTACTGAGCTGTTTATCTGCTGGCATCTGTTTATCCTCCAGACCAGGAGATCTCTGCAGCTCTGAAGCCAAACTGTGAGCTAGGGCTCTGAACTAGCTGGTGTCGTTCACTTCTGCACAACTTTCTCCTGAACTTGTTGGTTTTGCTCTGTGCTGGGTTTGAAAGCCCAGCTGGGAGCAGCCAGTAAACAGCCACTTTTCAGGGCTGTGTTATCACACACTTGTGCTGGTGTAAATGGATGTTTCCTCTCCATCAGGAGCAGTGAGTGTCACTGCCTGGGAGCACAGGCAGAAACTCCTTCTGCTTTGGGAAAAGGCACATGCGGGGCACAAAGAAAGTCTAAAGTCTTCTTGTACCCTCCCTTTGCCTCCAAAGGGGCTAAGGCCCTTTGCAGCAAGGCAGGTACCCAGATATTCTCCATCTTCTCACCTCTTACCTTCTGATTCTCTCTTTTCATATCCATCCCCATATCTTTTGCTAACACTTTCCTTCTCCAGATACCCATGTATTTCCAGTCTATAACTGATCTCTCACTTCTCTGTGCCCCAGCAAATATGGCGTTCTCCTCAAGCCTCAGTTCTTTATTGATCTGATTCTCCTCCCTTAACTCATTTCTTCTCAAATGCTCTTGGGTTTATGATTTCTACCACTAAAAATGGGAGTAAGTGCTGTTAGGTTATATTTCAAGAAAAGGGAAATTGATGGAAGTAAGATATCAACTTGTCTTTGTAACTGAAGGTTCTAGGAACAGGAACAAACCTGCCTCCTGGCAAACAAAAAATACAGTGGGCTTGCAAGTGGCATCAGGAAAATTAATTTGATTTTGAAATACTGAAACAGAGAGATGCAGTATTTGCCAGACAGTGAGAACACAACAGCATCTTCACAGATAACAAGAGCTTCCCTGCTGTTTCCAGAATGCATTCCTGAACAAACAACTCCTTGAAGAACCAATGGATCCCCAGCCTTCAGTAGCAGAGCAGGAGAGAATTGCACCTGTCAGCAGTGTGTGGCTGTCACGGACCAAACCAGGTCACAGGAGGACACTGTTTTCTAGTGACACAGCTTAACTACAAGGAATAAAGGGAGATAGAGCCTTGGCATTTTGCAGGGTATTGTGTTGAACCACAGCATGCAGATCTCCCTCACATGAGGTTACAAATAGATATTTCTTTAAAAGTGACAGTATACTTCCACTAAAAAAAAATATTAGAAGAGAATTCACAGAATTTGCCTCTTGAAAGCAATTGAAAGCTTTAAACAGCTCTGAAAAGGCAGTGAAGGTGAAAGATTCTTCTGTAAACTAAAGTCTTCCTCACTTGGGACAAGAATGTCTCTTGCAATTTCCTTTCGCAATGAGGCAAGGATGAGAGCCCAGAAATGCTCTGAGGGAAAGGGCTGAAGCACAGGAATTGCCAAGCCCCAGCAGAACACACCAGCACAGTGTCTGCATCCACCTTTCCCTCTGCTGCTGACCTGCCTGAGCTGAACCAAACTAAAACTGGGCCAAGTGTGCCCTTTGGGGGGTCAGCAGCCACCTTGACCCCCAGGTTTCATCTTCCATCCCCGGGGAAGAAAAACAGGGTTCCCAGAAATGTCCCCCTTTTCCCAGCCCAGCTTCTCTCTCTGATCTGTGACTGCCTGAGCATCCCCAGCCAGCAGCCCCTGGGGTCTGCCCAGCCAGGGGACACTGCCCAGCACGCAGGGAGAGCCCAGCTCTGCCCTGCCCTGCCTGGCACCTGCAGCAGGACATCCTCCCTCTGCACATTCTGCAGGCAGGGTATCTGTGCAGCTCTCAGATCCCCAGGAGCTGGGTCTGCACTTGCCCATCCACGGCAGGAGGATGAGTAGCAGCTGCTCTTGCTCTGCTTGCAGCTCTGTGTGTTTACCTTCCAGGACTTTGCCAGAGAAGCGCTGCCTTAGCAACAGCTGAGGAGCATTGAAAAAGAGACAAGTGACGTGTAGGAAGAGAATTTAGGGCAATGGTGGGGGAGAGATTATTCAATGTTTTCCATATTTTCATGTAACAGAATTTAATTTCCTTGAAATTGCTGCAGTCAATGACAAGCAGAAGTGTGCATGTGAAATACCTCTGGCTGAGCACTGAAATAAAGCATGACTAGACATCCCAAAAAACCCATGCAGACTGCAAGAGGTTGTTTAAAAAATAATTATATACTTGTCACTGAAGAAGCTTTTCTACATTTATAATTCCTTTTTCCTCGTAGCCTCATCTGATGGAATTCAGATAGCATGCATGCCATTATGTTAAACACACAATTCTGGAATACTTCACTTCTTTCCTCTCTTTTACAGGCATTAAAGCAGTAGCTACACTTCTTAATAGGGATTATTTTAGGGACAGTTAGAGTCTATGCTTAGTCAGTTCATCATTGACTAAAACACAAACTCTGCTCATATGCCATTAAAGTTACTGAAAACAAATCTTTAAATAAGTGCTTAGCTTGCTTTTAAAGCAGTGTGGTTTCTTTACCATGATAAAGTGATAAAAATACATATGAGATCATAAAGCTCACAGTAATTTTGTTGCTGAAGAAGTTTTACAGCCATCTACTTCAATTTATTTGGTTTGAAACTTGACTTGGTCTAGCTTTTTTTTTTTTTAGTTGTAAACATTTTTTGTACAAACAGCATGTGATTGAATATAACTAAGATTCTTTATACATATGTAAAGTGGAGAAAAAAGATTCTCCCTAATAAGGAAATGCTATATATAGAAAAAAGACTAAAGACTTTCAAGTCACAGACCTCAGTAGGTTCGTTAGCACCATCCCCAGGGAGGCAGAAAGACAAACAATAAAAAGGCAATTTCCTTCACAGGAACATCCAGAACATCAGAACAGCAAGTAAAGAGAGCAGTGTTGTGCAGAGTGGAAGTCCTTTATCCTGTTGGCTCACGTTTTTCACTCATCATAATTTCCTGGTACCATGAATGGGAGGTGCACTCACATCAGTGGGTAACTGAGTTCTGGGTATTCTTAGCAATTGTCACAACCTGAATAAACAGAGAAGGTGCGGCCTCCACAACTCCTGAGATGTGCAGTGTGAAATAACAGCTACGGGGAAGGGAGAATGCCACAGAGCACTTCTGTGCCACCAGAGCTGCAGGGACAGAGCAGCCTCTGCCCTCCAGAGCTGCCCCAGGGAGCAGCATGGCCAGGAAATGCAGGAAATGCAGGAAATGCAGGAAATGCAGGAAATGCAGGAAATGCATCCCTCGGGGACACAGTGCTGCTGCTGCTGCTGCTGCTGCTGCTCAGGGGAAAATCTGCATCTTGTCCTTCTGCAAGCTCTTCTCAGACCTTGAGGGTGCCAGACCTGGACTGTGGTAGGAGCTGGACAAGATGGTCTCATTTGGTTTTTCCCCTCTCTCTCTCTTTTTTTTTTTTTAGCAGATACACCACAAAAGAGTTGATATTGATGCATACACACAAAATTTATATTTAAAGTTACTTTCACTTGGGCTCACAGACACTCAGCTTTCACAGGGGGAGCCAGAAGTTTGTCTAAACCAAATAAAAATTAATCCAGGACAGGGCTGCCTGAGCCACTGAAAGCAGGGGACTGACTGTGCAGCACCACAGACATCACAGAGGAAATGTTGGGTGGCTGCACTGAAAGGGCTCAGGAAGGAGGCTGGGATGAGCATGGATGTGTCAGATTTCAACAGATGGAATGCTGATTTGGGGTTTATGTAATTCAGAGCTGTTCTGACAGAGTACTCAGGGACAGGCATGCAGAATAACAGAGAATGGCAGTGTTTAAGGAGCTTCACCACATTTTCACATGCTCGTTTGGAAGAAAACGGAAAGAAAATATCCAAATAAGTTTTTTCTTCATTAAAAAACCCCAAACATATACACAAAAATAACCCCAAAACAACAGAAAACCCCCCCAATCTTTCAAAATACACTTTGCCACTTTGGATTTCTGTTAAATAATACCTTCCTGAATTTCAAAGCAAATAAAACTGGAAATTTAAGGACACTATAAAAATAGTGGGCAATTTTTTTGTGCAACCTCCCATGTGATAACTTTGCAAAATCTAGTGGGTGAAGTACTGGGCTGACAGCAGGATCTTAATGACAGCCTTAAGCAAGTTTTTCAGTTGTATCTATTTCTCCTCCCATTCCTGTCTTCTTTGTCTGTTTTTACCTTTACTATTTTTAGGTGAGGAATACTTTCCATTACATTTGTGCTGTAAGAACCCTGAGATATTTTATGAAAAGCACGAATACCAGTGCAGGGCATGGTAACTGATCATACAAGTTTTTTATGGAAAAGACTGCAGTTTGTGCACTGTTTTATCCTAACCAGCCTTTACTTTTTGTCACATTAAACAGATGACTGCAATTATTTTTTTCTGCTACTGCAGATCCCTCTCTCAGTTAACACCAAAATATATCTCCCATATATAGTTGCAGATGCAACTAAACTTGTAGTTGCCTAATGCCTACTAGAAGCACTTTATGGGTATAAATTACACCTGGAAAAAAAGGAAGGTGGATTTTAATAAAAAATACACCACCTACTCCCAGCCTACAGACTGGTTATACATTGATTTACAGCTCAACAGAGCAGTGAGGCCAGGAGACAAATTAATACCAAGTGTAGGTGCTCAGGAACAGACACACATTCTGTCAAACTGGACAATGTAACTTTATACATTAAACATCTGGGGGTTTTATTTTAGTCTTCTCATAACAAAGCCATATATAGCAGGAAAAAAAAGTCTTTCTAAAGTGGAATTGTTCCTGAAGTGATCCAAGATAGACTAAACAGGCTATCTGTCTTAGGAATCTGATTTTTAACCAGAAATAAAAAGGAATGTCAGAACCTATGAGTTATAGTTAGATTTAGTCCTTTTTTCATAGTGCTCTTGCTTTCTCCTGGAAAAATTTAAACAGGCTGAAAGAGGGGGAAAGAAAAATTTTCTTGAGTTTTATTGCCAAGAGGGAATACAAGGAGAAAAGAAATATTTCCTCTCAAGGAAGGAGCTACAAAGTCACTCTGAGCTATGCAAGAAAAGCACTTCAGAGCAGAATTACTGAACAAGACAATATAACAAAGTGATCAACATCATGTTCAGCTATGCTGCTGCCAGAAATAAACTTATCAAGCCTTGATGATATTCATTTGAATATTAAAGGAGTTCACATTCATTGCTCTTTTAGATGAAAATAAAATACCTCAACAGAAAGCAGCTAAAATTATAATAGAACAGAATTCCCAAGGACCATGTTTGGTTGCATTACAAGAAAATACCCTTTCTGTGGACTCCTCTTGAACATGGAGAATGTACTTACACTGATTAATCCAATAGTTTCCTCTCTTTTCTTTCAGACTACTAATCAATATCTGTGCTTTAAAAAAGCAACAAACTAACCAGCAGCAAAAAGAAAAGCCAAAACCAAACACAACAAAAAAGAAAAGCACATAACTTAAACGAGTAAAAATGCAAACATTGCCAAACTAGGTTTAATTTTAAAGTCACAGAGTGAAGAGGTGTCCTTGGTCAGGCAGGCTGGTGATGTTACCACACACAGAGCCAGTGGAATTGACTCCTTGGCCAGGACTTCACCAAATGCCCTGCCAGACACCACTGTAAATGTGTGACTAAAGAATTACAACGGCAGATTTTAAAGTTTAGGTTCTTTCAGCAAAAACAATGAAAAATTTGCACAAGTAGTTGGATCTATTCTCAGTTCCATGAGATACTGAAACAAAACTACAGCAACCACGCAGACAACCCCGGGTTCAACCTGCACCTGCTGCCAGAGCAACAAAAAGCAACAAAAAGCAACAAAAGGCAACAAAAAGCAACAAAAAGCAACAAAAAGCAACAAAAAGCAACAA
>JAHLSL010000053.1:7850211-7891821 GCA_025920805.1 Petroica traversi | reverse complement strand
AAAAGCAACAAAAAGCAACAAAAAGCAACAAAAAGCAACAAAAAGCATCAAAAGCCCTGCTCTGAGCAGACCTGGTGGCCCTGTGACAAAGCCTCCACCCCTCACAGAGGTTTTGCCTGCAGCCCCAGGTGGGAGCAGGGCTCCTTCCAGCCCAGCACTCGATGCCAGACAGCAAAAAAAAACCCCAGACAACTGAGTTGTGGTAGCAGCAAAACAATTTCTCACAACCAAGGGCCAGCAGCACCCAGGAGCTGCACACTCACACTGAAAAGTTGTGTCCCATTTCCCGCCTCCCATAGCCACCTTCCCCTCTGCCAAACAGAAATCTAAAATTCATTTTCTGCCCCGCTCATAGGTTGGTCTAGGTGGAAGTTCTCAGTCTGGAAATGATGTTATTTGGGTCTCTGTCTCACCATATCTTTCCTGGTTGCTAAGAAACAGCAGCATTCAGCAGAGTAATCATCCGTACTTCAGTCTAAATCGTGGTTAATTAGCCCATGTGTGAAGTGGGATCCCCACCATGGGAAGAAGGAGGCACCATTTATGTTTAAAAGCACAAACCAACACAACTGACAAGCCGAGCATTCGCTCTCAATCAAAATGTTCAAATGGTAAAAAGCTTTGGAAAGTTTGCATTTCCTGGGGTGGTTTGTAATACATGGGTAGAGTAAAGGAATCAGGATTAGCTGTGTTCCAAAATCTGTCCTTTTGCAGGCCTTAATGAAAATTCTCAGCTTGAGTGTGAAATCTGATGGGTATGAAACCAAAGACGATGGGATTGGATAAATTAAAACAAAAGGAATTTTGTTTCTGACATGGGGAGCATATATAGCAGGACAAGGTTTACAGCTTAGAAGGTGGGAAGTAAAATGTGCTACTGGGATTTTTTAGAAGATTTGAAGGTATGATTTCATGTGGAAATTAGAAAAATAGAACCAAGTACAAATTATTTGGGACTAAAAATAGATGATTATCCTTGTTTTCTGTATTTCTTATTTACCCAAACAAGGTAAACATCATGGTCTTGAACAGAAATAAGTCTTGGCTGTGTCGTTTTTCAGGGAATTTTCTAATTTGTACCTTTGTTGTACATGGCTGTAGTCAAACGATTTTGTCATTTGATTTCCAAATAGGAGTGAAAATTTAGTATTTCATTAGAAAGAACAATGAACAAGTGCTTGATATTTGAAGTGCAGGACAGATCTGTCATTGTCATTCTAGCAAATTTGAGGTAGCAGTGATATTGTTTTTTAACCAAGTCAAGTAAAAGAATTTTAAATACCTCAGAAAGTGATTGCAGTGAAAGGGTGTTTTCCCTTTGTACAATTTTAGATAATATACAATTTTCTTAAGTTCTGCTTGGAGAGGGAGACAATAATTTCTTTAATGTCTTTTCTTATTTCTTTTCCAAATATGGATATTATGGGGAGACATTTCTAAGACAAGTGCAATGAACTTCTCAGTCTTACTGAGCAGAGACTGACAGACTATCTAGGAGCTGTTAGCATTCATTAATTAATTACCATTCAATCTATGCTCTGTAGACAGCCTTCATTTTAGAAATTATTTTTAAGAGCCAAAACGCTTTGTGAGATGATTTATTAAGCAGGATATACACTGCAAACAAAAAAGATATTTGTGTTCATTATGCTTTGAGAGCTTTCAAATTATAAAAATGTAGAAAATATGTTTTAGATCTTTATATGTTAAAAATGTCTATTTTTGTGTGTGTTGCTATTTCCAGACTAGGATTCAGGATTACTCTGATTGTCTCTAAAGCCTCTCTCCCTTTCCTTCCTCTCCACAATGGTAGAAAGATTCATACATCTTGTAACAAATCAATGTTTATTTCATTTTACTACTGATTGGGATGTCACAGGGCTTTTAAGATGCATTGTAAATAAATAGTTTGACTGAGGCCACATTGGCTGTGCCCCAGGGGAGAAGCCATGGTAATTTTTGGAGAGCTCAGTGCTATTTTGGACATGAGCTGAACAAGCAGCTGTTGTGACTGGGGTGGAAGAGGTTAAAGCAGGGTGGGTGCGGTCTGACCCAGGAGAGGGGGAGACACAGAAGCAGATAATGAAATGAATGAACTGAGCAGAGTTGGGAGTGAAAGGGGGATAAAACTTCCCTTTCTCCCATTCCTTCATCTGTCGATCCCAGCTCAGACTGTGAAATTCAAATGAGTAAAAAAGACACCCATAAACCACATTTTAACAAGGACCTAAAGAATGTCTATTGCTAACGGCTTGTGTTGGTCTCCAGCACAAGAGTTCTACAGGAATTCTTTATATATCCTATTCCCCCCAGATCATACAGGATTAAGAAAACCTTCAGTCCTATCCAGGAAGGATTGCACATCTTTTCTTTACTGAGAACAGCAGAAAGGTCTGTGAGTGCCAGTCCCTGAGGAGAGGGGCACGAAATTCCACTCTGGGGAGGAGAGTGTGAGCCCAGCCCTCTCTACCTGCAGGACAGCTGCCCTTTGTCTCCGGGTACTCTCAGAGAGGGGCTGGGAATGCAGACAGACAGACAGACAGACGGATTTGGCTTCCCAAATGCTCTGTCTGAAGCTCCTGTGGATGGGCAGCCACTGCTGCAGCACCTGAGCTGTCCCAGCAGGAAGGGAGGAGCTGCAGGAGCTGCAGGAGCTGCAGGAGCTGCAGGAGCTGCAGGAGCTGCAGGAGCTGCAGGAGCTGCAGGAGCTGCAGGAGCTGCAGGAGCTGCAGGAGCTGCAGGAGCTGCAGGAGCTGCAGGCTGGGCAGGGCTGCACCCCTGCATCCCCTGTCAGGCTCTGGCACAGCTTGTGCCCCAGTGCCCCAGCTTTCAAACGAAGCTTTTGGGAAAAGGCTGTGGAACAGCCACTCAGTTCCCACTTGACAGAAAGCAGCAGTTCAGCCCCACTAACTGTGGATTCTTTTTAGAGAACAAGCCTAGAAATGAATCAGTGAAAGGCACAAAATAGGCTGCTGCTTCAACTGCGGAATGCACTTGTGTTGGGCTATTTCTGTCTTCCTTGTACAGGAATAATTTCCATCATTTTAAATCGTTTTTCCAAGTTACACAAGCTGGTTTCATTTTCCAGCACTGATTGAGGAGAAACCTTCATTGAAACCTTGTAAAGGGTCATGGGTGAGGAGATGAACCTGAAACAAAGCTAAATAAAAATCCCAGATAACCGAAGGAGCTTGTTATCTACTGCAGGAAACAATAAACAATTCTGATTTGATCTCGGAGTGGCAAACTTCCAATCCCAGCAATAAAGGCAGCCCCTATGTACTCTGGAGCTGAGATATTTCTCCAGCACAGAACAAAGTGAACTCTGCAGCCACGATGGCCATAGCCTGCTATGGAAAGGAATGAGCACTTCCAAGGAATAAGCACTCAATGCTCTGCCGCAGTGCTTTCAGTGTTCTGTTTCATTTTGCACATTACATAACTCTTTTTCAGTTCAGAGTGCTTACAGTAAATTTAGGCTTATAAAGGCTTGACTGGGCTTTCATGATTAACTTTTTCACGGACATCTGGGGAAAAGTTCATGGGCTGCTGTGGTCTGGGGGCATCCCCTAGCTCTGCAGCCCAGCACTCAGCCTGGATATGTAACTCTCTATAATATGCTTCATCCAGGAAATAAGCCTGCAGAGAATTGTGGAATTTTTTCTCCATCAAGAGCTGGTACCAGAGATACCACATGTGAGCAGTGGTGCATGGCCTCCCTGTGAACATCTGAGCTTCATCCAGTGCAAGGAGGAGAGGGAGTACTTTGGGGCTTAGTGAAATTTTTTGTTCAGGATTTTTCTTTTTAATTAATTTTTCTTTATTTCCCTGCAAATAAATTAGACATCACGGGCTTTCATCTGTCTCTTTGTATAACCTGAGCTGCACAGGCACTGCTGTGGAAGTCAAAGCTGTCAGCTCTGCACTCTTTACTCAGGTTTTTTAACACAGTCCTTATCAAAGACTGAACACTGCAAATATAAATAAGCTATCAGAAGTTATGAGCTTTGAAGCTTTCTATGACAAATGGTGCTAAATAACAGCAAGGAGTGAAGCAGCAGCACTTACATGGACAAGAAAGGCACCTTTCATGTAGTGAGCACCTACAGAGAGACTCTACAGCTCTCCAGCACATGAAAGGAGAGCAGAGAGGAGACGTGTGAGACTTCACTTGCACGAGGTTAATGCATTGTCTTTGGATCATGAAAAAACAGAAGCAAGAGCACAGGACACTGAGAAGTTTAAAAAAAACCAAACAACTCAGCCTGATTTAATTGGAAAGCATCACTTGGCTGGCTTCTTTTGTAATTGTTGGAAGCTGTCCCAACTCTTTATATATTTAGAAGTGATACAATTCAACTCATAAATAATTTTTCAATAAGCGACAGTGCTCCCAAAGTATGTGAGTTAACCCTTCAGTGTGTCTGAGAAATAGGGTTGTTCCCTTCGTGCTTCATACATTTAGAACATTCTATGAGAACAATAATTTTTCTGTTGTATAAGTTAGAGGTAGGATATCACAGTAACTGCATTTGCTGTCTGGTGAAATGACAGAGACTTTGGACAGTCGGAAATAATAAATGCTGGAAAAATTGGTATTGTCAGTCCCATGGTGTCACAGAGATGAAATTATCATTAGGGAGATCTACATAAGTGTGTGCAAGATTAGACTTGATTGAAAGGCAGCCTTTGCAAAAATCCAGTGGTGCTGTGTTGTCATTGAGAATTAAAAACCTCCTAAATATATATATATACATGTTTAACATACTTATGCATAAATATATATATTTTCTGGGGGTTTTGGTCTGTTTTGATGGTTTTGTTTGGGATTTTCATTGAAAAGGACACCAAGTCTACATGACCAAGATCAGTATCAGCTCTGTTAGTCTGAAGAGGAGCATTGAGCTGGATTCCCTATTGCACAGGGGAACAATTCCCTTTTTCAGCCAAAATCCAGCTAACTCAAATGGCAGACATGAGAAGAAAGGGCAGACAGCCTGGGAGATTGGCAGGAAATCTCTAGGAATTTTATAAAAAATACAGGCACTTCCAACAGCATTTCAGCCAGCCATCATTTTCTATCAAAACAGCTTAATAATTCCAGCCTTTATGCATGCTAGAGACAGCCCATAACCGGTGATTTTCCCCGTTCTCAGCTGCATAAGTAGATACAGCCACAGCATTTGTCCAGTCTCAGGTCTCAGTAGGTGCAGAGGGGTTATTGTTGTTCAGCCAACCTATTAGAAATAAATTTGATGTGCTCCCTCAGGGGGTGTGGAACTGGACCAGTTGTCAGTGCAGGTGGAACTGTGCTGGTGCACAGAGGATTTACCTTCTTATTTTAAAGAAAAGCAAACCATTTCAGAGGCTGGTTCTGTACCTTGGGACAGAGGATATAGGAAAGACCACAAATTCCTTTTGATTCAGGGCTTATGTTTTTCTATGACCTCAGTGCAAATTTCAGCCATCCTCTGACTCATCTTTGGGATATTATTCAATTAAATATTAAATATTAGATTGCATGAACAGGGCCACCTTAGATCTGGCAAAAATTTAGGGCATATTTGGAAAGATAAAAGGAAGGGGAGAAATCAACATTTTCAAATTCATTTTCCCAGTAAGGTCTGCTCACTTAACTAGAACATACCCTATAAAATGACAGAGCTATTTACATTACTGCCTTTAAGTAGCACTTGGCTGCGAAATCCCTGGCTGTTAAAGAAGCGTGTTTTCATTAGTTTCAACTGGCTTTGGGTTTAAAAAAAGTAACAAATAGTGCTGAAAAGCAGCAAGGTGCCAAGGCTGGCAGCAGGGAGTCCCCTGAGCCTCAGCCATTCCAGTCAGGGCAGTGCTGAAAAGCTCTGCCCTGGGAGTGTTCTCTGGCTCTGAGAATGAAACCTCTTTTCATTCACTGCTCCCTCTCCAGTGGCTCAGGCAGGAGGAACCCAGGGGAAAAGGCTCCTGTGGCAGCTGTTCAAGGACAGGGATTTTGTGTTTTTACGTGGGGGTGGCTGTGGTATTACCAACCCCTCTCGTTTGTTCAGGGGTTCCTTTGCTCCACTTTGTGCAGTTCATATCTGCAGCTTTGCTCTCTGGGATGTTGCAAACTCTGCAAGCAATCAGAGGGAAATTTCTTCTCACAATCTTTTAAAGGTCCCAGGAAATCCTTTGAGGGTGAAAGTCCATTTTCCTCGTACGGCAAAGAAAGGGGAAAAGATTGCACAAGCAGGACTGGAAGAACCAACTGTGGTTAAAGCTGCCCGTATTTAACCAAAATACATTAAATAGCCTACACCATGAAAATTACAGCCAAGAAGTGACACAGAACTAAAAATTTCAGAGATCTTGTAAATCATGAGAAATTGGTAGATTTAGCCTTTTATAGTGCAAAATATCAGGGGTTTTTAAGCATCCACTGCACACATTTCTCCATTCCTGTCTCTGAAGTTTCTTTCATTTACTGCTTTACTGACCTAGGCCTGTGGTCTCTTTGCTTCTGAAGCAATGTAAAGATAGCACCATTAAAAGTCATTCCTAAATCTAGCCATTGACACAAATAATTTATATCCCATGTTCCAGATGATTCCTATTATTTTGTGGTGAGAAAAAAAAAGAGGAATGAGGCAAGAGCAGACACAGCGAGATTTCAGCTTGTTCCCTGAGAAGTTGTCATAGTGAAAAACAAACATAACTAAAAGAAATCAGAAAACAGTCCTTCTCCTCATTTGCTGGTTCAGTCCCCAGTGGGGAGGATGAGAGCCTGAGTGTGAGACAGACACACTTTAAATTCAGGACATTCAGGCTGCAGCCACTGTGCAATGCAGGGTTATGCTCTGGTGGCTGTGGGAAATCAGAAGGATAACACCACGTACACAAACAATACATTCTGGGAAAGGTGGTGAATTCCATCCTATAACATTCCTTTTAAATAGTGAGCTCCCTCTAAAAGAATCGGGAAGGAGGAGCTGCTGGAGGTTCAGTCAGTTTGGGGTGAGAAATGGTTGGAATCCAACCCAAGTACGGGAAAAGAAAACTCTGTGTCATCATACATGACATCATCATTTTACCTGGCCAGTTTGGGCCATTATCACTGACATGAGTAAAGACTTTCTCTCATGAAACTCTGATTATTGCAGAAGAATTCTTATGTGTGCTAAAGGAGGTAGAATGGAGTCCTGAATCTTGTTCAGGTGCAGCCTTGGAATCTCCAGCTATTTCAGATCTCCATACAGCAGATGCTACTCCTCAAGGCAGCATTTTCTCCACCTTTGTGAAGAAAAAAGGGCAAGTGTTTTCTTTAAGCATTTTGTGTTCTGTTATCTGAGGAGATATCTAGATAACTTGTTCTTACCACAACATCTTGGTATTGAACATATTTCAATTTCTGTAAATTTCTCTTTGGAAAGACAATGAAGGAAAAAAGCTGCCTCCAAATGCACATTGTCTCATTGATGGCAAAATAAAGAACTTTTATGGGTGAATGTAAAATAAGAAAGCAATTAAATGATATTAAAAGAAGCCATTACAGGAATATCCAAATTAAGACATCCAAGTGTACACCTTTAGAATATTGAAATATGCTACATTCCTTTTATAGTGTTGGATCAAGTTTTGTTCTATAATAAAGCAGATTGCTGTACAATTGCCAAGCATATCTAGAATTTTACAAACCACACTGATCAGATTGTTCACGGGATTTATCAGTTCCATTTGACCAGTTTACAAAGCACTGTCATTATTGTAATCACCTCAATTAAGAAACTCAGTGCTGCCATGAACAAATCGTGGCAAATCATCACATTTACAGACTTGTGTTCAGAGCACTGATGGCCTCACTTAACCAGAAGTCACTGGACGCAAATCTCTCTTCAGCTGCTGTCTTAAGATGGATCCTCTGTGAGTTCCAGGAAGAAACAGCACCACCCAGCCAGGGGCATGGACGTGGGACCAGAACACACACAATGACTGCTGACTTTCTTATTCTCACCCCACTCTTTCCATTTGTCAGAAATCTCACAAACTCCACCTCACTGCCTGGATTTACAGGCTATCTCTCACCAGATAAGAGACAGAGTTCTGGTGTCTAGGGTTTTATTTCTTTGATAAAAGCTTTCCACAAGCAATTTCTGAGTATATTAAAGTCAAATAAATGTCCACTGAAGCATCATTACCCTGGCACCACTGGCCTGCACTTAATGAGAGCTCACTCGTTGGGGAGTGAGCCTGAGAGGCTCTCTGGGCAGCCTGTGTGCTGTAAGAAAATGCAATTTCATCACAGACATGTTTTGCACTGATTGTTAAGCTAGCCAAAAGGGTAAATCTTCTGCCTGTGCTTTCTCTGTCAGCAGGAGAGTATTTAATATTTGGGGAGAAAATATTGACAAGTGGCAAATCATCTTCTGGCTTTTCCTTGAAGAAAGGACAGAGAGCTGAGTGATGGGAGGTGCTGCTGCTGAAACCGACCTTGGGCAGGGAGGGAGCAGCTCTGCCAGGAGCTGCAGAAATGCAGCTGAGCAAAGGCCTGGAGAGCTCCGTGCCAAGGGAAACTCAGCAGCAGCAGCAGCAGCCTCAGAGGAAGAGAACAGATTGCTGCAAAAGAAACCATTTGAATAGACTTGGGTGGGAGAAAGAGAGGGGAAAAAAAAAAAACTTAAAAAGCAAAGCAGGCCAGCACTCCTTGGCAGCAAACCCAGCTTCACCAAGGTGAGGCCCGCTGGGTTAAAATGCTGCTCAGGTTTTTGCCAAGGGAAGCTTCAGCTGTTCTGGAGTGCAGGGCTTAACAGCAGGAGCCCAGAAGCTCAGATTAGCATTGGCTAAAAGGAAATAAGAATAAACAAAAGGGCTCCTCTCCCAAACCTTTCCTGTTGAATATGTAATGTGTGATGTCTCTGTGCACAGGACTGCAAACACCCTCTCCTTTGGCTTAAAGCATCCTGGGAAACTTCATTCAATCAATAATGGCTGTCAGTAAAAGTTAAACAATTATTTTAAAGTATCATTCAGCTTAATGATAGAGTTTATTGGAGGGTTCCTGCCAGCAGTTTATTCTCCATGAGTAACACCTATAATCAGAGCACAAACACTGGATTATCACCCTCCAGGTTTTCTGGTGCAAACCCATAGGAATCCTGAGATTATTTTGGTTTATGAAATAACAGTAATGAATGACACATATACAGTCATTCCTTTCTGAGGCTGCTGTCTCCATTTAAAAGTACAGAAACGTCTCATTTGATCAAAGGCTCTCTGCTTTCTGCTCTTTCCTTGTGTGCTTAGATGTGAATATCCCTGGTTATGCTGTGGCAACAGCAGGGCCCGAGCAGGAACTGCAGATAGACTTTGTAGGAAAATCTGAATCCTACAAAAGCAGGAGCTTGGGAATCTTATTTCTCTGACAAGTGTGTGATGGGGTTGTTAAACCCCCCAGTAAAGGGAATTGGGCCAGTTATCAGCCCTGGGCTCCAGGTGATCTGGCCCATCTGCAGCAGTAATGCCAGAACTGCTCAGATCCCTCTTCAAGAAAGGAATAACACTTTTCTCTGTTGTATAAAAGGTTGAATGGGAAACATAAGATCGGACAAAATCCAGTTTTATTTCCCTACAGGACTGATGAGAGCTGAGCAAGAAGTGGATTTTGTCACATTTCTTCAGGCAGAAAGAGCTCTGTAGAGTCCTCAAGTAGGACTAAGAAATGCAAGATTAATTCTCCAGGAAAGAAAGATTTAGCAAGTCCTACAAAGCAGTGAGAGAAAAGTAAGCACTGTCCTCCCTCAGGGGGCTGCTGGTCTGTCTGAGAAGGTTCCACAGGGACTCTGAATACCAAACCAGGAGAGATGAGATGGTCTGACTGACCTCTGGACACTTTCTAGGTCAGCCCGGAGAAGCTGCCAGTGCTTGGAATGGCTCCAGGAGGAGAAGTAACAGGCCAGAGCCTCTAAAAGCACAGAGACACTAAAAACTCATGCTGGGGATCAAGAAAGGGCTGCATTCACCAAGCTGCCTTCAGGGGCAGCAGTGGATTGGGTGGAAGGAGTTGGTGTTGGTGAGCAGAGTTCCCTGGGAACCCTGGGCTGTCTGCAGCTCCATCACTGCTGCAGCTGGAGCAGGAGATGAGAACAGCCTGTGCTGCTTTCCTCTCTCAGCATCAGCTGGGCCAGATTCTGCTCCTGGGCAGCCTCTCCAGGGGCTGATGTTGCTGCTGCTCTCAGAGGTTTCGTTTCAGCTCTCAGGGCACGTGTGGGCAGCAGCACAAATCTGCTGTGTGTGCTCAGATTCCACTGAACTGAAACCATGAGGGATGGCACATTCTGTCTGCGTGTGCTTCTTTTTCAGGCTTGTCCTGTTAGGCTTTTCCTTAGGTAATGTAAAGGCAGTGATTTTTGGGGTTTTTTCCTATGCAAATTCAATCCTGACTCCCTGGAGCCGCAATGTTATGTAATGAAGATACATGTGCATACATTATATATATATATATAAACTCCCACAGAACACATTGCTGTTACTCACATGCCTCAGAATAATCAAACAGACCTTCTAAGAACTGGTTTGACCATTTCAGTGCTTTTCCAGCATCTTATCCATCTCTGCTTTGCTGAAATAAAGAGTTGTACTCAGAGCCATGCGTGGTCACAGCCACTGCTGTTGCAGTGTTATTAGAGACTGATGACAGAGAAGCATCCCTGTTATCAGCATTTCCCTCCTGGCATGATGTTTTTTGCAATGTGTATACACACAGTGAACAAGGTGAAAGTACAAAGCCAGATTATCTCCATTAGTGTTTATCCTCTGCAGGAGCTCTGCCTGTCAGGTGTTATTTATGCTGCTTGGGTCAGGTACCTCACTGGGAAGATATTGATGCCATGCTTAGCAGTTGAGTTTAAACCCATAACAAGGAAACCATCATCAGTAGTCAGGTTTTTCCTCCTCCCCCCCCCCCCCCCCCAGTAAAAATTCAGGATTTTTTCTTTCATTGGTGTAAGACATTGTCAGTTTTGGCTGAAAATATTCGTGCAGATTCTGAACCAAGGAGGAACAGAATTGACCTGCAATTCTACCTTCCCAGGTTTTCTGTCCTTCCAAAGGAAATAACTTTTCCCTTGTACTGTAAGGCTCAGCTTTATTAGCCTAGACTTAGGTTTCCACAGTGCTCATTCCTTATGGGAGGATTGGAGAGTACAGCTGGTGGTCTGGTTCTTGGGGAATAGAGAGCTCTATTAGCCTGTGTCTCTTTTTTCCACAGGGATGGAAATCATCACATATTCATTCCTTCTGTTTGTGCATCTTGATCAGGTGCTTGCCCTGACTGCAGACAAGCAGTGCAGAGCAGATCACCCAAAGGATGTATTAAAGTCCAAATCAGACTTCATTTTAAATGAAAACAGGGTTATAGATCACATCTGAGGCAGAAGGCAACGTGTCCCTACCAATAAATCCCCAATCAGCTGCACAAAAACTTGTAAGACATGGAGAGCATGATGAATCCCAGCTGCATTGACCAGCATTCATTTTTCCTTTGGTCAGGAGTTTTCCATTCAGAATCTGGGTTGGCCATCTCCCCAGCAACTAATCCTTCTCTAGGGACAGGGGGAAGGAAAAGAAAGGAAAAAAAATGACCCAAGGATTCTACACAGCCTAATGTTCTACAACTGTAAAAATGTCTTTTCTTTTCTTTTGAATAACCAGGCAAACAGAAAAACATTGTTTAAAACAATAAGGAAATCGAGACTCTTCTGGTTGTGTTGTCCTCTTTGGGGAACAACTCTGAACAGTGAACTCTTCTTCTTTCTAAGTGTTCATGTCTTCTGTCTTTTCAGTTTCAGCTTTGCTGTTGTTAACAAATACTATTCCAGCACTTTGAGACAGAAAACAAGGCATTGGTCTCACCCTGCCTGCAGGACATTGACACTTGGGGTCAGATTTTCCTGTAAAGGTGTGCAGAGCTCCAGAGCTCATTTGTGGGCAGCTATTTCAGTATTGCATGGGCCTAATTTCCTCTCAGTTGAAGAAGGGGGAATCCCTAAACTACAAGGAAAAGGAATTTACTCATTAGCCTGTCAACGAGGAGAAGCGGATGACATTTAAAAATTAATTTTGTATTTTAAACTTGCAGCACCACTAGTTCATTTATAACCACACCATTGATCTGACTCACTGTAGGTGGATTCTGCAATATCAACCCTGGTGGTTACAATCAAACAGAAAGCAGGGTTTGTTTCAGCAAGGCCACCACGGGATTGTCTGTTAGAAGTCTATAAGGAAATTGGTTTTAAAAAAATCCCAAAAACTTCAAATGAGTTAAAAGAAACCAGAGCAGGCATCATTCAGAGACTGATATTATCAACAGCTCTTGCCCAGAAAGGAAGGATGCCCTTAGGTGCTTTAGGAACTTGCACAAGCCACATTCCCATCTGTCTTTGTGCTGGGCTGTAAAGCTGCAGCACAATCAACAATAATTGGGGCTGGATGGAGCAAAACTGCTCCAAGCAGCCCTGAAAGCCTCATTGGAACACTGGTCTGACTAAACCTGCTGGTTTTTTAGGCTCAGAAAGGTTGCTGGCCTCTCTACCCTGCAGAGGGGCAGGGGATGCTCTGGAAGGAGCAAGGAGGGCACTGCCAGTGGCAGAATTAATTCATCCAGAGCGTTTTCTTTACCCCAAAAGACTTCACAAGTTGCAGCAACTCTTCCAAATCTGTTTGAGTCCTTTTTTGCCTCCTGCACATTCTCAGAATAGGAGCTAAAATTTTGGACTGCAGTCAGTGATAAATTAGATGCCTTTACAAATCCAGGCCTTTGCTTTCATGGAGGGAGTGAAAACTGTTATAAATACAGAGACAAGTGCACCCACATAGGCTGCAAGTAATGATTCTGTGACACAGACAATATAACTAAGCATGACTCAAGGGGAGGGTTCAGAAAAGTATTTCTTTAGTAATAGACATACACATCTGCAGAGGCTCTGGGTTGGGGATTTTAGTGGGATTTTCTGTTTGCTTAGGGGTTTTTGTTTGTTTTGTTTGTCCAAATGGGTTATAACCTCTAAGCCCTCATCTTCCAGAGTTGTGAGCACAAATCAGCATCTTCAAAGTATTTTTTTTTATTTGACCCCCCCAAAACAAATACGCAGAGAATAAAAATTAGACAATAAATAGTCCATGCAAAAAATTAAGGAAACCTTCTTTCATTAATAGTTTTAAACATGTTGTGATCAGTCTACAGTGTCTGCTCCTGAGTTGGGAAAGTGAACTGCTCCCAGACATTTCTTGCCATTATTGTCCTCTTCTCCTTCCCCTCATTTGACTTTGTTCTCTGGTATAAACAGAGTTTGGCAGCACGGCTGGAATTAAATGTGGAAATTAACAGCTCCTCTGGTGTTTTTATTTAGGGACCAAGAGTGTGTTTTTCCAGTTGTACTTGATATCTGGCACTGGTTTATTCCCCTTCCATCCATCACCTTCCTCATTCAGAACCAAGTGGTAACAACCAAGTATCAAATTAGGAAAGCAATAGCATAAAGAAGTGTCCATAAAGAAGTACCTCCCTCACTTGGCATTAACTGCAATCGAGCCTCAGCAGCCTTTCCCTGCACTGCCCTTCCCATCTGCACCCACTCTGCCAGGTGTTACCCTGCACTCTCAAAGCCCTGCAGGCAGATCAGGCACAATGCTGCTGCCAGGGGTTTACCTGTTTCTAAAACCCAAGGCAAAACCCTTGAATTAAAGGTGAATTCCAAGAGTGAATTCCAGTTGTGCTGCTCAAACCCAAAGAGCCTCCCTTGCCCCCCAGAGGGAATCTCTGAGCATGGCTGGGATGGAGCTGTGACCCCATCCTCTCCCCTGGACATGGCACAGGTCAGCTCACACAGCCACCTGGGCACTCCTGCAGCTGCTTCCTGGTGTGGGTTCTGGCAGTTTATTCACCTTGACCTGGTTGAGCAGAAACACTTCCCCTTTCCCATTTGCTTCAGCCTCACATTCTGCTACAGAGAAATCTCAGATTCACAGCATCTTCAGACCAGCCACCCCTAGGGTCCCAATTGCTTGCTTTCTCATGGAATTTTGTACATCCCTAGAGCATAGACGTGGTTATTTTTCATGCCACTCTTAATATATTAGAGTCAAAAATAGAATTATTCTATGTAAAAGGCAAGGACGTTTTATCTCCGGAGAAAGAGCAATGCAGTGCTACAGCAAGCAATTTGGAGGCACAAAAATAAACCCTCAAAATTTTCTTCCTGAGAGGATGAGAAATGGGTGGGTGAAAAAAATAGAAATTGGTGAAGCAGTACCCAATAGCCTTTTTCATAGCTGCACTTTAACTATTTAAAGCACACAGATTGCACGGAGGCCTTGATTAATATTTAGGGCTGATATTGCCCGTGCCTGCTTTACTAACAGCAAATTATTTTGTTCCTGCTGGGAACAGCCAGCTCCTGCATGCTAAAGAGACTTCTTTGGAAGGGACAGAAAGCATTTGGGCTGCAGAATCACAGGGAAATCTGACCCTCCTGCTAGCCAGGAGTGCTGCCTGGGGGAACTGCCAAGCACCGAGCCCACAAAAGAACAGATGCCTCCAGAGCCTTCCTCTCTCCTCATCCTGACAGGGGAGAGGATAAAAGAATCCATGAAAACCATACACATCCTGATGGGGAATTCGAGTCGTTCATGAAAGCCCCCAAGACCTGTGCAGATGCCACAGTGTTCAAACAGTTTTTCAAGTTTTTGCTCAGAACAGAATCTGCCAGCCTGGAGCCACTGCAAGCAACTTCTACAGATCAACAATTGCATCTGGATAAAACAGGACAGCTGCAAGATCCTGAAAGGTTTCACAAGGCTTTTAGGTCTCTGTGGCAAACAACACTTTGTTAAGGAAATCCTTTCTTTCCTGGACAATTGTTACTTTGGTGTGGAAGAACGTGATGGTTGAATCCTTGCAGAGAAGCCCACGAGCCTTCACTCCTTAACAAGATAATTGTTTATCATTCATTATGTGCCTGGTGCTCCCCAAGAGCCTCTGTCCCTTCTAAGCAATAAACAGCCCCTTGGCACATATCAAAGAGCTCATTACTATCCTGTTGAGAAAATTACATGGCCAGACATTAAAACAAGCATAATTTTCCTATAGAGATAATAATTATTTGACTAATTGGGTATTTTTGCCACATAGTCCCCATGATAGCTTCTTTTTCCCTGCTGTGTCTTCTAGAAAGGACAGAGTAAGAAATGTGGTAATTGTGGAAAAGGCAAAGGACATTAAACACAAAATGTTTCAGAGACTGAAGTTAAATGCTTCAATGGTTCCTGCCCAGGATTTTCTATAGACATAAAAATGGGGGAAGAACCCTCACAGACAATTTGAAGGCCAAAAACTCCTCGCCAATTAAAGAAGCCTCCAAGTGCCACCAGGGCATGGACTGCTGGGTTTGTGAGCTGTCCATGCTTAAGTAAGATCTGGCTGGAGAGTTTTGGTTATGCCACTGTGCCTCTTGGGGAAAAAAACGGCTTTAGAGTAAAACTAGCATTTAAAAAAACCCCACACTAATATAGCCATAAACACCTGCCTCAAAATCCAAGAACAGGATCAACAGGTCATTGCAAGGGGCAGTAACCAATCTTCCCTTGTCAAAACTCTCTGTCAGTGGGGAAGCTTTTTGTCTGGCAGTGTCAGACAGAGCCAAACAAGCTTTTCCTGGGAGAGGGCTGTTCACTCTTTTTTTAATGCATTTTGCCACATACATAAACTGACATCAAAGGACTTTAAACCTGTTTATAAAATACAGTGGTCAGTTTATCAAAACCTCTTTCAGTTGTGTAGTAAAGCTTAGGAACTCAAACCCCACAATATTTTACTGGCATTCCTGGCAGGCAGGCTTTAGCTCCTGGGCAGTTCACTGGAGAGCAGAGCCTTGCTCCCACTCTGGGTGCACCTCAGGGTGCTGTGCAAGCTCTGCACTGCTCGCACTCACTGCCAGGAGCCAGCCAGAAGCGTTTGCTGCCTTGGCAGAGCTTCCCCTGTGCTACAACGTGCAAGGTGCAGGGTTGAACACCTGGAAGTCACCATTCCCTGAGCTGCAGCCTGGCTTAGGCTTTGGTTCTGATTTGCACCGTCAGGTTAATAAAATTAAAAGCCTTGGTAGCCACTTTCAGAGCAGTGACTGCTGCTTGCCTGTGCCCAGCTGGTCCCTGGGCTGGGCCCTGGCCAGAGCAGCTCTGCCTGCTCCAGGTTTGTGGGACACAAGGGCAGAGAAGATCCTCCCTGAGCCCTTTGGCAGGGAGTGGTTTCCTCTCCCTGAGCTGGGTGTGAATTCACAGGATATGACCAGGAGCAGTGGCTCATTTGTGATGTCAAACAGCAGCCCTGCAGAACCCAGCGTGGTGCAGCTGTGCCATAAATCCAGGGGAGTGCCTGGGAGGTTCCCACCCTGTGAGCAGCCTCAGCCCTGGGTCGGTGCTGCCATCCCCACAGCCCCTGCCAGCTGCTGCTTCCAGCACAGGAGAGGAGCTCAGGGCTCAGCTCAGCTCCCTGCCAGCTACCAGGAGCAAACCTCAGCCAGTCCCTTTCTTGGCAGCTCCACCAGAGCTGATGGAAACTGCAGCTGAGCTCCTGGAGGCATTGCCCAGGGGACAGCAGTTTCCCCACTCACCCTGCACTGCTCCTCTTCCCTCTACAGGAGAGGCCCCCCAGCCTCCCACCACCTCCTCCAGGTACTGAAAGGCAACTCCAGGATGTAGCAAAAAGAGAGCACTATAAAAGTAAATGCCAGACACAAACCAGCAGCTGAAATAAGACTGGAATCTCCAGTCCCCATGTTCCCAGACAGAGGTTTTTTTGTGGCACAGTTGCTGCTCATCTAAAGCACTGAGAGGAAAAATGGTCTTTTTTTCCATTCAGTCCTATTTCCTCTGTACAGGGCTGCTGCTGCCATTTCCAGCATGTCCCAGTCCTGCTTTCAGACATTTGCATACTGGTACATTCTCCCAGGATCGTATAATTATCAGTCTGTAATCTCCTGTTCCACTGTGGCTATGAGCAACCCTTTTATGCTCACAGCAACAATTCAGAAGTGTTAGAGTTTGAGCCCTGGGCCCCTGGTGCTTACACATGTTTAAATTGGCCCTCCCTGAAAGCTGATGTATTCCATCTGCTCCACTGGATTTCTTGGCTTAAAGTCACTGGAAACACTGAATGTTCCTTCTGAAGTGATGCTGTGGCTGCCCAAGGGTAACACGCACCCAGAGCTCCTGCCTGGCTGCTCAGGACTCAAACACTGCAGGACAAGTGCCTTTAGTGGACTTTTTCTCCTGTCTGCTTTTAGAGCTGTTTTGAAATCCTAAATCCTGTGGTTCATGTTTCTGATCAACCTTGTAACAGATAAGTGAGACTTGATGGATAAATAAAATATACACATTTACAGCTCATTTCCTCTCACATTTTGCCTGAAAGGTGGAAAAGAAGCAACTAGATATTTTTATATTTATGTGAAGAAAATGAGCCATTACAGGCAAATCTTCAGGTTGTAAAGAAAATAAACTACAACACAGTAAATTATCAACACGAGCAGCAGTGCTGGATTAACCATTCAGGTATCCACTGCAAGATCTGTGCAATCCAACTGCCTCTGCCATCCCCAGGCTCTCTCTCCATGCTCAGGGGCAGCTGTGTCAGAGTAAAGTACACAGATGCACCCAAACTGGGTCACACAAGCCATTAAAACTGCACATTCCTACAATTTTCACAACCCACTGTCTCACCCCGCAGCAGACTCTGAGAGCGCCTGGCCCTTGGTTTGGGCCATCTCCCACAGCCCTGAGCAACTGCTGGCACCTGGAGGGGCTGCCACACTTCCAGCAGCACTGCTGACTCCCTGAAGCCTGGGCTGCATTTTAAAAGCGAAGATTCAGGAGTATTAAAAATATTTCAGCCTCTTCATCATCTTTACTTTCTGAGGCATTTCCATCTTGTTTGGTTAGGATTCAGCCCTTTGCTCACTTCCAGGCCAGCTGGAGCACAGATGCAGGGAACCTTTCCTGGTCCCATCACCTCCCATTCCTGCCAAACTGCAGGAACCCCCTCCAGACCTGCAGCCTCTTCACAGCTTTAGCTCAGACCTTTAACTTAAAAACAGCTCAACTCACCTCTCCAGGACGCTCTCAAGCCTGCTCAGAAGCCCCACCATGAGCACTCCTTGGCTGGAGAACGCAGCACCTCGACTGCTGGGAGCTGGGGTGGCTCTCAGGGCTGTGGGAATCGGGCAGGGGCTCCAGGTGTCTCTCTTTGGAACAGGTGAAGCCGCTTTTCCTGATTGCTCAGGCACTGGGCTAACGGCTCCCAGTGCCAGCTCAAATTCCTTTCACCTGTACAATTAAAAACGCACTGGACAACTTGCACAGAAACCCTTCAGCTCAGCTCCTCCTCTCTGTTTTTGTGGTGAAGCCACACTCCCTCCAGAGTTCACTTCCACTCAACTTTCAGCCATCAGCCAAGGGAGAAAATATCCTGGCTGCAAAAATGGAATTATGGCTTTGGCTAATGGCTGACTGGGAGGGAAAATGGATTCACGGGCTCAGGAGGCTGCTTTCCATATCCTCATAACTGCTTCCAGCAAATGCTGACCATTCTCGCTCCTCACCATAGTGGGAGCATCTTCTGGTTGACTGGATTTGCCATGTGTTTTGTACAGAGTGGCTGAATGGGGATTTACATAAAAATAGTATTGCTGAGCATTTAGTTCTGACCATTTTGTACTTGGTACAGCCGTCTGCAATCAAAATATTTGGAGAATATTACAGATGTTCTTGCATTTTAGTCTCAAAAAACTCCCCAAATATAAAACTCTTACATCCGCCCGCTGGAGCTGCCAAACTTTTCCTGCACTTCTGTTATTAAGCAACTCTGTTATTAAGCAATCTTGTTATTAA
The DNA here is from genome assembly GCA_025920805.1 of Petroica traversi. Classification (NCBI taxonomy): domain Eukaryota; kingdom Metazoa; phylum Chordata; class Aves; order Passeriformes; family Petroicidae; genus Petroica; species Petroica traversi. The sequence continues at coordinate 7,872,906 of JAHLSL010000053.1, read as the reverse complement.
GCTCAGTGGATGTGAGACATCTTTGCCATGCTCAGCCAGGAGCTGGGTGGTCACTGAGGGACTCCCTGGGCACTCGCAGCAGGGGGAACCCAGGGCTGCAGAAGGGTGGGAGATGCCTGTGGGATCAATCCCATCACAGGGGCTTTGGAAACAGCCTTTATCACACACAGCTCTCTAGATGACAGACAGAGAAAGGGTGAGAGCAGATCTGAGGGAGAACTGGCCCTTTCTTAAGTAAAAACTAAAATGTCTGATTTTCCATAATGGAAGCGAATCACTACCCAACACAGCAGTGTGCTTGGAGGGTGGTTTTTCATTTTTAGGCTTGGTGTAATGTTCCTGAAAGCTAATAGCATCTATAAAGCCGTTGCTGATTTGTTTTGCTGTATGAAAGAAAGCAGAAAATAGAATTGCTGTATGTAGGAGGTGAAGATGTATTTTGTGTAGTGAGCAATGTGCTGCAGTAAGAAAAGGCTGCCACGGTAAACATGCTGTCCCCACCAAAGCCTGAATGCAGTCATGCGGCTGAGCACTTGTGATCTTTGAAAGGCAAGGCGTCACCTGGGTGTCTGAGCACAGTGTGATTTTGGAGGCAGGAATGCAAACAATCCATGCAAACAGGCTCTCCCACTGCAAACCTGCACACCCCGAACCCGAGCCCTTTGTGAGCAGCCCCCACGCTGCTGTCTGGGTGCACGGGTGGGCTGCTGGCTGCCTCTTGCATCCCACACAGAGTGTGGGGCCAGCAGCAGCAGCTGGGGCAAGGCTGAGGCTCTGCAGAGTGCCCCTGGCACTGCCCGGGCTGGCAGCTGCCTGGGCAGGTGGGATGCTGCCCTTCACCTCCTGAGCTGTCAGCATTTCCTGGCACGGTGGAGGGGCCGTGGCAGCAGCCCTGTGTTTGACAGCCAGCACAGGGACCACGATCTGTGTCCCACCAGCTCTGCCCTGCCCCTGGAACCTGCTCTGCCTGGCACAGCTGATGGCACAAAGCCACGGTGGTGAAACCAATTCCAGCTCCTGCAGATTGGGCAGAAGAGAGAGCACAGGCCACAGAGGGAGCTGGAAAAGGAGCAGCACAGAGGATTTGGATCTGCCTGGTCTCTGAGGGCTGGGGGGCTGCAGATGCCAGGGTAGGACAGGATGGAGATACAGGAGCACAGAGGGGGAGGGAGCCACAGCAGCAATGCAAAAACACACGTCTTTATTTCACTTTTAGAAAGACGAGGAGGAGCTCAGTCTCATGCTCCTAAATAGCAGATCCCACACTTGGGACAGGCCATGGAAAAGCAGCCTCAGCCTTCAGTTAAACTGGGCCTGATGGTTTCCAGCTGTGCTGCCCCTCTCATGGGGAGCTGTGGTAGCACTGTCTGAGCTACAAACTCAGGGCTGTCCCAGGAAGAGACCATGTCTGCGGGTCACACTGCTCACTTTTGTGGGTAAGAGACAGGACTTTGCATACACGAACATCTATCACACTGTTTTTCCTGTGCCTTCTGAAAAGTTCATTAGAAGTTTATGTGCTAATTCAGCATCAGCTTTGCCTCAGAGACCCCAGAGGTGGGAGGGCAGCTGGATGTCTGTGACTGAGAAGGTGCTGGTGGCTCTGCTGGTCCCAGCTCCCCTGGGGTGGGTGTTGGGGACGGGATGTTTTGTCACCCCAACTGCAGGCTTTGCTTTGAGCCCCAGCAGTGCAGCAGCCCTGCAGAGCTGTCCCTGCAGCAGAGCCTGGCAGGGCAGGATCCAGCTGGGCTCTCACCTGGGCAAAGGGACACGAGGCTGAAGTGTAAGGAACTTCAGTAAAATTAATACTCTAAAAATCAACTGCAGTTATTTTCAGTTTTCGATCAAACCAGATACTGAACAACTGCATCCACTTGATTAATAGCAAACACCTACTACAGAAACAGACACCAACAATCTCCCATTTCAGTGTGTCAAATGCATGTAATTACTCATCACGGGTACTATTTATATACCCATGTACTGCTAAGTGAAAGAATGCTTTCATCCTGGTTTTATCATTTCTAGATTAAATCACGGTTTTTCCTATTTCCTCGAGACAGCAGCTCAGCCCCACAATTTTCTCTCCAAAAGACAGGCAATTCTTTTAAGCACATTGAATTATTTTTTCCAGGTGTCGGTTCAGTTGAAATTAAATGTTACTCTTTAACATTACTGCTCAGCAGTACAGCTGTGGCACACAGAGATGACAACTTTAATATTCCAGCCAACTCGAAAATCAGAATTAAAAAGAGGACTTTGAATTCAGAGTGGTCCTTACTTCAACTGAGCACTGGCACCCCTTTTTCCTGGAGTGATGGGGCACGGGGAAGTGACAACTCTTGTGGGCCTTGGAGCTTAAAGACTCACTCGGGCTCCACAATCAAATAAGCACTGGAAGATTTGACTTTGATTGTCATTTCTATCCATATTTCCTTTACTTTGTCCATAGAGGGTCAGTTAGAAGCCAACATTAATGTGAAGAACAGAGGAAGGTCACAGAAATCTCTACCAAGAATTAGAGAAGCTCATGGGATAACGCCCAGCAGGAGTAGCCACGTGCTCAGGTGCTCTGCTGAGTGAAATGTGCAGATATGAATAAAAGATAAAAAATCCAAAATATTTGTTTGGGAAGTGTGGAGCAAATAGCTTAGATATTTTTGTCTGGCAGGAACTGCAATCACTGAGGCACCAACATTTTATAAAAATCTTATTCTATAATTTTGCAAATTGATAACAAAAGGAGAAGGCATTGATACTACAGATTAAGGCAAAATAAATCCATGCTTGTGAATCTGCTTAGCCTAACCATGGAACAACAGTGCCTCCCAATGAGCAGAGTGTACCTCTGAAGGTTCAGATATTGCTGTCACTATCTCTTTTTGCTTGTCTCTGATACTTTATTATTTCAGCCAGAACATCTCAGCAGATCTCTCTGCCAAGAAAGCTTTCATTTTGAACTACAAAATTAAAAGGCTATCAAAAAATCAGCATATACCTCCCCTGCCAGAATATTCTGTTCTCTATTTGCAAGCAAAAGCCCTCAGTGACAGCAAGACCTGACACAGGGATGTGTGAAACACCAGGAGCACCTGGCAGTGGTGTGTGGGGAGTGTTCCTGCAGTGTGACTGCTCTGGTCAGCAGCACATGCGAGGTCTCAGTTAAGCATGCAGGTACTACTTCTCTTAACTGATTGCAAAAATAACTCACTGAATAAAATTAACATTTCCCCTTTTTTCTATCCAAAACCAGGCCCCGACTATTTCAGCTCCAAGAATCTTGCACTGCAAGCCCAGAAAAAGATCCTGAGTAAAATGGCAACCAAAACCATGGCCAACATGCTGATCGACGACACAAGCAGCGAGATCTTCGACGAGCTGTACAAAGTGACAAAGGAGCACACCAGAAACAAAAAGGAAGCCCATAAAATCATGAAAGACCTGATCAAAGTGGCAATAAAAATCGGGATCCTCTATCGGAATAACCAGTTCAACCAGGAAGAGCTGGAGATCGTGGACAAGTTCCGGAAGAAGCTGAACCAAACTGCCATGACAATCGTCAGCTTCTATGAGGTGGAGTACACGTTTGACAGGCACGTGCTGGCAGAACTGCTGCACGAGTGCAAGGAGCTGGTGCACGAGCTGGTGGGGAGGCACCTGACGGCACGGTCCCACGGCCGCATCAACCACGTCTTCAACCACTTTGCAGACCTGGAGTTCCTGTCTGCCCTGTACAGCCTGGACGGGGACTGCCGGCCCTACCTCTCAAAGATCTGCCACGGCATCAACAAACTGCTGGATGAGAAGGTGCTCTGAAACTGCGCCCCAAGGCACGGCACCGACCAAAAACTTCTCTGGAGAACTGGCCACCCTTCACAAGCCATGGTAGGCAAGAAGCTTCCTTCCCATCAGTCTTAATGCAGTCCCCAGCAGGGCCCAGAAGGTGCTCACCAGGCTCATGATGAAGTGGAAAGCTTGAATCAGAAAGCTATCGATTTTACTGTTTTGTTCAGATAATTCAGTGTTCTTCAAGGAGCAGAGTGAAGAAGGCTGCTGATAAATATTGTTCAGACATAGATTGCTATTTACCGTGATCTCGCTAGCTTTGTGTTCCAGGCTGAACATGAGAGCAGAAAGTAAACTCAGATGCATGGCTCTGTAAAAACAGACAGATGAAGGCAAGAGCAATGCATGGAATTTACCCCCAAGGCCCTTGGTGTGTATATTTTTATTATTTCCACACCAAATGAAAAAGATTTGACAGAAAGTAGGGCTGTAATAGATTAAGTTCACTTCATTCAAAAGGATCAGGAATCAATATGAGAAAACATCTCTGATTTTACATGGTAAATAGATCTGACAGGAGAGTAACAAATCATACAAACTGGAGAAACTCTAAAGAACTGCTCTATGAATCAACAGTTTCATCAGTTTTGTTTTATACCTGCTAACCACAGAGAGAGGGTTTTATTTTAATTTGAAAAGCAGCTCAGTGGTTCAAGCTCAAAGGTAGATAAAGTAGTACAGCAGTTCCCCTACTCAGAGCTTGTGTTTTGGGTAACACCAGGTGGGTTCAGGATGCAGGTTGTGCTGCTGCTTCTGTTCTGCCGACAGAACAAAATACTCTTTGTGAAGATTTGAAATTGCCCTTGTGAGGAGCAGCACATTTGAGACACCAACATTTACATCCCTGATCCTCAAACACTCAGCCTAGGTAACACTCCTGGTTTAATGTGCCCATGATATTTGTGCCTACAGTAAATCAGAGGTGGGATGCAAAGGAACCCCATCCACTCTTCTTGCAGTGCCTCCGAGTGTAGCATATCCACAGCAGTCAAAAGAGAACAGCCTTAGTGACTCTGGTGAGTCTCTGAAGTGAGTTTTTGTTCAGAATGTTTTCAGTGACTTTTCCCCTTTTTTTTTTGAAACTAAATATAGTGATGTCTTCAAACTGAAAACATTTTGCCAAGAGTGGGTTCTGTGGTCGTGGTTGGACACGGGGAGGGCAGGAGCAGAGCAGATGCTCCAGCTGCCACTCACAGAACCTGGGTAGGTGCAGACTGGCCCAGAGTAAAAAACACATGTTCAGAAATCTCTCCTCTCCTTGTCCTCTCCATCTTCTCCTCCAGACTCACCTCACTGCAGCATCAGGACCCTTCTCCTTTCAGCTGACACAGAGAGCAGGCAGTGCCATCACCTGGGGGTAACACCTTCCATTTCATGTGTATTGTAACAGAGAGATGCATGTATCTGAAAGCTGACAAAGACAAGAAAATATATTTGAAAGCCATTCCGCTCTAAGGGAAGTTTACAGCGCTGATCACTCATTACTTTAGGATAAGAAAAAACCACATTTCTCATTTAAATGAATTCTTGAATATTATGGTATTAAGAGAAAACTGTTCAAAATTCTTAATGTCCTTGTCTTTCCTCACCCCAGAATATTATATTTTATCTCTTACAACAACAGTTTTTACTGCCACACCTTTATACAGTTGAGAATACACATACTCAAGTCATGTACTCACTTGGGTTGTCCTAGATGGATTTTTACCTTTTCCCAGGAGAACTCATTTGAAGCACAGTAAAAATGGAAGACATTGGCGGAACAGTTTTTAATGGTGTAAATTTCCCCCACATGTTCCCTTTAACCATTAGGAGTAGATTTAGTAGCAGTGAAGATGGACAACTCCCTTGCAACACAGAAGTGAAACAGCAACATTTGGGGTTGCAAGTTCAGCCAGTTGCAGAGCCATATTTACATGCATCATTACCTGCATTTCTTCCAAGCATGTACTTGTCAACTGCTGCTTTTGAACAGTATTTCTTGTATCCAATGCTCCTGTCCCAGTGCACATGTCAGATTTTGTGTGTTTCATTTGTGGCAAACAAATTTAAGTTCTTCTTTTCAAGCCAGAAAAAGAAATTATTCAACATTCAAGATGTCCAAAGGAAAGGGATATCCTGTATTTGTGACTTTTTGTGTGTTGCAAGTATCAATATCCAGATTCTGGTATTTTAAACACACCAGCTGAACATCTGTTGTTTTATTTAAAAATAATCTGAGTAGCCTTAAGGAAAGATATGTTTTCAAGTATTTCTCATACTTGCATATCCTGTATATTCATTGTTTACTTTTGTACTTGTAGCTTGGTATGTAACAACATTGCTAAAATACGGGCAATGTTCAGGTCACCTTAAGTATATTATGTATTATCACCTTTGTGGATTAAAAATGTGTGATTACTGCCATTTCTGTTTCCTTTTGATTTATTTATCCTACCACCTCTATTGTATCACAAGCACCTGTCAGAGCAGATGCCACAGCCAAAAATCTCACTCATCCAGGACCTTCTTGCAAGTTTCCCATTACATTTTCAGCCCAGTTTAGCTCAATGTGATTTAAGGTAGATGGAAGACAAATCCCTGACAGATTTCACAGTCCTGTGCTAAGCATGGAGATGCTGGAAACTACCAGAACATTTTAACAGCAAGCATTTATTTTCCTGTCCTTATTCCGAGAAAAGGCAAACTATTTTGGCTGAGAGAGCTCAGGATTTGCAAACCACTCACATGGCAATTACACTGAAAGCAATGAAATACTGGCACAAAGAGAAAACTGACAACCACCTTGAAATCAAAGTTTAAAGCAATCTTCCTAAGTGGTGCTTTGAGCCTTCCTGCTACTAAAACATTGCTGTCAGGTTAATTTTATGAATCATATCATGGCAGGACACAATATTCTTTTCTTCATCACTGCCAGCTTTATTATATAAAGACAAAAATGTTAATGTTCAAGAAACTCTCATGGGAGTGACCACTTCTGACATGTTAATGAAATGGTGCCTTTACCACAGAGCTGCACATGATCTGATTTGTGCTACATTCTCAGAGACAGGCACATAAATAGCTGGCCCTGAAGAGAACCAAGCAGTAAAGCACAATTAATTTCACCACAGCAATAGAAATGCAAAAACAAGTTTTAACTGGATGACTTAAGCAGGTCTATTTTTGTTTCTACATAAACCAATGCCAGAAAAAGACCACGCACAGTCTTACCCACACAGAAAAAGATAATACAGCTTTTTATGTTGAAAAACTACTGGTGGGACTCTATAGGAGAGAAACATTTTTCCAATACTTAGAAACCATCAATGTCATTTATGAGCTACTTTCAAGAGCAGGAAAACCTCAGGTCAGTACCATCCATTCCACAAATTCACTCTTTTGGGCCCTTACAGGATGAGGAGAGTTTGGGAATACTTAGCAGAAAGTAATATAACCCAATAGGAAATTTAGTCTGTATCCAGGAAAACGTCCTGTACCATACTGCCATGTTGCATTTCCTCCAATTTTCCTACCAAAGTGTTTGTTTCAAAAAAAAAAATACCTGAAAATACTTGGGGTAAGAAGGCAGAAGCTGACAAAACAGCAGAAATATGGATCCAATACAGTCACTCTCCTGCTGACTGCCAAACGTCCAGCAGGCCCAGGGCACAGAGCAGTAGAACAGTGAGGTCCCCAAGGGTTTGGTCTGCTCTCTGTTAACTGCCAGCTCAGCAAGGCCAGCTCAGACTGACTGGCCCCTGGCTGCCTCTTGAACAAACTCCCTCCAGGGCTCTCTTCCTTCCAGCCTGCTTCTCTGCACCCTAAATCCCTTCCTGGAGAACAGGCTCATCCTTCAAGATCTACCAAGTTACAAGGAAAAGCAAGTGTAACACTGTGGAAGATGAGGATACTCAGGACAAAATTTTCAATACCAACCAGATGGAATAGTAACTTTTAGAGTTGCCTCTGCAGCAGTTTCCGAGACAACTGGATATGGATCAGGATCAGAAGGACATTTAAATTAATGGATCAAGACTTCTGTGATGTCTTCATCCCTGTTCAGATGCAATGAGAAATAATTAAAATATAAACTAATTCTTAATATGCAGAAATACAGCACCACGTGGTAGGAAAGAATATTTAACAAGTATCAAACTAATTTTTTTTTAATAAAACTGAATTTTATTAAACTGCAAGAAATGCAAACATGATGATAGATTCAGAACAATATTTGTTGGGCAATCAAAAAATAAAGACTGACACAGGTACAATTCCCTGCAAACTCCTTTAAGTGATGTTACCATAAAGCAATTAGAATCAGAATACTGACACCTTAACATACACTATTCATACAGTGAAAAAGGTTACAGAGAACATTTGATTAACAACAGAAGGCATTATTGTCTTTTCTGTTCTTCAAACACCAGGACACTGAACATCTCCTTGCTGAAATGGTTTAAATGCATAGGCCACAAACAGATATTTGTATTAGAGTTCCTATGATTACAGAAGTCCAATTGCATAACACAAGTCTGATTTACCAGCAGGGAAATCATCTGCTGGAAATTATTCCACTCTAAAGCAGTTCTCATTTATATAAACTGTCTTGAAGTGCCAAGTAAACATTAATGCAGAACATTAAATATATTTACAGGTTCAGTGCACTTTAAATTCCTCAGTAAGAGGGTACTGGAACAACAATAAAAAAGGAACCTTGCTTGGATGATTATACTTGTGATAACACAAGTAGCTTGTCTTTTAAAAAAAAAAAAAGCTATCAGCACATTAACATTCTTACAATTTCATGTACATTTACCAAAACATCAGCAAAATAAAAGAATATTTTCCTTTACAACCAGTGCTTACCAGGTGAGAATCAGTAATGCTGAAATATGAGTTTCCTTGTTACTATTACACACACGAAGTAGAGAATTCCACCACAGAATCCATTATACCATGTCTGAATTGTGAGTACAGTCTTGGATGCTTAAATAGAAAACATGACCAGCTATAAATAATATTAACCAGTATTATTTTTCATTTGGCATTGAAATAAACTAAGATTGCTGGATTTTCAAGACTGTGAGGTTACTTCAGGAAGAGGAGACAATCTGCTCAGGCACATTTTCCACGTTTGCTGCTCTGATTTAATCTCTCATGCCTTGCTGCAGCTCCCAGCCATGCACACACAACACAGCCACATCTCTGCAAGTCAGACGTTTGATGAGTCATACTGAGGCTATAAATAATTACAAGTAAAAATAAATGGAAGTTTTCCCCTTGTGAATTTTCATGTGCAGGGATTTTGGCCACATTAAATTTACAGGATGGACTGGAAAGCAATGAACACGTTCACATCCATCAATCAAAGGGTCAACGTGTCCCAGCTAAGTCACCTCACACTTGATCCACATGGCACTTCATTTGAGACATGCACCAACACCCAGTGACTGTCACAGCCCTTCTGGAAGGGGAATGAGACTGAAACATGGGGCAGGAAGAACTGCAGACAGAAACTAACCTGAAGAGCCTTAGATAATCCCCCAGGAGGTGCCTCCACACAATTCCACATGCCTGACTCCCATCAAAAAGCTGTTTAGATGTTATCCCTTCCACAGAAACATCAAAGATCGTGGGAAGTGTTTTGCTCCCTAGAATCTTCTGTTTTAAAACCATGCATTTGCTGCTACATAAATTATTTTATATAACCAACAATATGGGTCTTGTTGCCAGCAGTGCTTAAAAACAGCTTTAGAAAAGATATCAAAATAAAATTAGATAACTGATCCAGTCTGACCTCGTAATGGAAATATGTTTTCTTCAAAATCATATTTAAGTAGTTGCAATGAAGAATAAGTGTTGGCATCTATAAAAGCTGTGTAATAAAAATAAATACTTTCAGTCATTTACAACAAAATTAATATACATTTCACTTACACAGGTAACAATACTTAATGTACTGTACAGTCCTGAGCATGTTTTTGCAGGGGTAATTTAGGTCATCATTCTTCCCCCACAAATCCACTTGGACATTGCCAGCTGGAAGAAAACTTCTAATACTTCAAGAAGCAGTATCTTAGTTTAGCTTTGGTAATTATCTGTGCAACCGTGTAAATCTTTGATTTGCCTTCACACACCAAGCAGATTAAGGCAGGCAATTGTTCTCAGGATTCCTCCATCACCTTCTGACACTGATAGAGCAAACCATCTGGCAGAGCAGCACAAGGGGACCTGAACCACAGGGCCAGCAGCCCTGAGTGAGCACGGCAGTGCAGCAGGCAGGGCACAGAGGGAAGGAGCTGGCACGCCAGGATTCCCTCATTACCTGAGAGACCACAGAAAAAATGAACTGTTAACAACTGCTAGAGAAGCCTTCACAGAAAATGCACCTTTCACACTCCATGGCTGCTGTTTTCCCCTACTCTTACCTCCAACTCAGAGAACATATCATCACAAACCACACCAAAGTCCCAGCTTTGTACTTGTCATGCAGCTTCACTCCCTTTTTTTCCTACCCAAAACTCTTCACAATGCAAGTTTTCTCCCTTGTAAAACCCACTGTTTGCTGAACAATGAACTTGTACCTTTCATCACCTTTCCACAGACCCCTGAGTGAGGCACACAAAGTCCAAGGGACACCAGTCCTGTGTTTACCACCCCAAACATTCCCTGCCTTCACCTGTAAGACACTCACTTCCCATGCCCTTGTTTTCCTGGGACAGATTATCCTGTGAGCAGCCCTCCAGTATTGTTCCACTTACCTATAATGTCAACTCTGTGGAGTTTCAGCTTCTGCTGCAGGGTATCCAGGGCTGCAGAAAGGGGATCTTGGCAAGATGACATCTTTATATTCTGTTTCACATCATTGGAAAGGGACAACCACAGCTTCCCAAAGTCTTCTGTAGTCATTTCCATCGGCCTAAAAGGAAGCTCACATTTCTTAGCCAAACAATATATTTAATCAGAATATATCTGATCTCAAAAAATCCCATATACAGAGGCAACTGGACAACAGAGTAATAAGTAAATATATGTTAATTTAAACAAACCCCGCCTCTTTCCACCTTAACATAAAAAAATGTTTATGTTTCTTGCTTTATATTTCTAAACTCAAAATTAATTTACAAATTTCACTTCAAAAGAAAATTCTGCTGGACAAAGGACACTTGTTTTTCCCTACTCCTAAAATAAAAGCAGTGTTTAAAAGTGAAAAGGATGGGCTTTGTTCTTTCTCTGCAAATGTTGTCAGCATTTTCAAACAATGTCTCCACACTCAAACCACTTGATTCCTCTTGACATGTTTACATTATGCTATATTAAAGCAGCATGTCCTTCTGTTTTCTGTTCTGTTGGTCTCCTCAAAAACAGCTACTGTCAATATTCTCCCTGCATTTGTACTTCTTGCTGGAATTTTGCCCCTTTTTTGCAAGTGTGAAACAATCCTTTATTATCTTTAACAGTCATCTTGGATTTGAATTAGCTGCTCAAGGTGAAGCCTTATGTTTTCATGTTAAATACCCAAATCATCCTACCCTTGTCTAATACTGATTTGAACTCAAGTGTTTTTAAAAACTACAGCTTATTTTATTTACCTGATGAAGTCCATCAATGATAAAGTTACTGAAAATTCAAGGCCAGTTTCCATCTCTGACTGGTAATTAACAGAGCCAGGAAGAATTCCCTGTGTGCAGACTTTGTTCATCCTCACACATTTCTGGCAATGTTCCACACTCTGAGCTTCAATTACAGGAAACTGGAAGGTGGCACTCTCCAAAATCTATATAATGTCATAAAAGGAATAAAGACTATAAGTCTTGCTGTCAAGTTGTGCAAGTGATTCAGATACAGCTACAAAACTGTGTAAATGCCTTTCCTTTCTGTTGATTTTTCTTCGAATATTTGACAAGGTGAACAGAGCTAGCATTGCTCAGCCCTCATGAAGGATAAATCAATCATTAACACCTTACAAACATTCTATGAGATGCATAACACCAGTGAAATTGATCTCTGGCTTGACAACTGGCTTCTTCCAACTCTGAATAACTGCACTAAGATCCTGAATTCTGTAGCTCAGTCCTAAGGTTTTCATTGGTTTAGTCTTTGCATTCAGAATGGAAAAAAAATCACACGTATTTGTTATACAGAGTCAAACAAAAACCAAGGTGAACTGAGAAAGTGAGAGGCTAACTTTTATAACTAATGACACCAATGGGATTTCTTTCACCTACTTTTAAAAATGTGTGTAACGGATAATGTAGGTTTTGAGGAAATACCTTGGAAAAAGGCAGGGCTATTACATTAAACCAAACGCTGCACACTTAAATGCAAGCAAAAAAAGCAAGAAGTTGCAAGTGAATTTCAAATACAATGGAAACAAAGTTTCTTACCTGAAAGTGTTCTGTTTCTTCAAACACTAAGTTCACAGCATTAAGTGCAGAAGTGGTTTTATTTGACACAAAAACAATGAGCAACAGAGAGTCATCTGTCCAAACCTTACATAAATGCAGAGATAAGGCATCACTCTGACAAAGTCCCACGACCTCAGAGTGAGGAAGCTCTTCAAGTTTGTCTGGTAAGGAAGGGACCAATGGTGTTTCACTGGCACTTTCACATTGAGCACTTGGAGAAGGCTGAAGAATTTCAATATTGCTATCAGCAAACAAAGGTGACTGTGAGAGCCTGCTTGCTGAAAGTCTGTCATCCAGCACAGATTTTATGAGGGACTGAGGTGTTTCAAATGCTAAATTATCTTCTACAATATCTGAAGAAGAAAGAGAGGCTTTCCTTAACCTTGCGTGTGTACTTCCCTCACAGTCTTCCAGGTTACCAGGTACTGTATCAAGTAAGGGACCAAAATCTGAAGCAGCACTGTTTTGGAAGTCTGATGTCTCCCCACTCTGTTGAGTTTCATTTATCTTTGATTTCCTTTTGAACTTCTGAGTAGCTGCGTCTGCTTTCCCCATCTGAAAAGACAAAAAAAAGGGTAGAAATGTTTCTAGCAATCAGTTGTGTTACTGTTACTACCACGGTAGTAACTGCAGTCTTATATCCAAATGAAACCCGATACTAAAACTTGGAGCACAACATGTAAACAAGGGGAAAGTTCTAGTTACCAAATCAGATCTGCTGCAGAGGTTGCTTCATAAAGCTGTTTCAGGTTTCAATAAATTTCAATTGCAAAAGTACTTCTCAATAGTTTTTCAATTACTTGGGGGAGGTTGTCTTACCACTAACTTGATTTCCATTTGCATACAAGTATCTATAATTTTAAATAAAACTATATGTAAACTTCAAATTGTTAAATCTCAAAGGAATCACTTACCAGGCTGACACCAGCACTTGATCCCAGCCCAATGAACAAAGTTGATGCTAGCTGCTGCTTCTCTTTGTCCTCCTCAGACAGGCTGGCACCTTGGTCAGGCTGCAATGCAGGAGGCTCCCCCACCTGCCCTGCCAACAAGCTGCCACAAGGCACTGTCTGTGGCTCATTCCCTTTCCCTGCTTTGCTTTCTTTCTTTGGAAGGTACCCTTCTTTCCCCCACAGCTTGCGTACTCCCTCAAGTTTCAGGGTATTTGTCCTAAAAAAGCAACGAAACAAAGCAGGATCAGCCATGAGAACATGTTCATAAAAACATGCCAGCACTCAAACACCATCCACTGCTTTGGTACTTTGACAGACAAGAGTGAGCAGTAAAATATAAACATTCTGTCAAGGTTTCCTGCATACCAATTTAGCAGAGTTATTAATGAAGTTATTAATTTATATGAAACTGTGGATATGGAATTAATGTGTAGTGCACTAAAAATAAAAGGAGAATTTTACACTGCAAATCATAGCCTCACTTTTATCTAAAAAGAGTATCCTAAAGGCACTTTATTTTAATGTCATTAGAAGTGCACCCTGTAAGAAAAAGAAAGACAGCAGAAAAAATAGTAAAGAATGTAATCATCAGGCAATTCTGTCCCAATTTGACTGCATTAACTATCACCTAAGCTGTAGTCTGTGGAGAAAGTGGAAGAAGAATCTGACCCCATCAGCTGTTTTCCTAGTTATTACACAGATGCCCCCACCTGATTTTCTTCTTATATGACAGAGATTTTCAGGTTCAACCACATTCTTTCTAGTGCCATGCAAGGAAGCAGCAAAGACCCATGATAGTGACAAGAACAGAAGCTTGAATGTACTTCACTTCAAACACAACTGAACTCACTCTTTGTGCCCCGTCTCAGCACTGTTCCCAGATGTATCAGAGCCAAAAGACAAACCAGTGGGGGACTGCCTGCCAGTGACACCAGATGAGGACACACTTGAAGCAAAGGACAATCCATATGGCTCAAAATTCAGAGCTGCAAGACAGCCAATCTTAAATTACAAGGAAGCATAAAAAAAAAGTAGGAATGAAATCTGTTTTCTGAAAGTAGATATCCCTGTACTGCTGGATTTGTCAGGCTTTCACTTTAATAATCCCCATAAATTTTAAATCCTATAGACCAGCAAGGATTACAATAACACTTTCTCACCTGCAGAACAACAATCTACATAAATCAGCTAGACAGAGGTGGGACTAAAATTTAAATCAAACTTAGCTCTCGTATACAGACAAGAGCTAAATAAGACACTATTATTTTAAGAAGATAAATTAACTGTATACCTAAATTGTTAATACTTATCAGGTAATTTACCAGTGCTAAATAAATGCAGCAAACTGTCACCTTTTTCCTGAGAAAGTTTCTCCTCTTGTCTCTGGTGATGAGGCTTGTATGGTGCTGCACCACGACCAAGTCCCTCAGCCACAAACCCATCCAGAAAAGATAAGGAAGCATCTACCTACAAAGAATTAAAAGGAATGAAAAGACAATGGAAATATTTACTCTATGTGAGCATGATGTTACCAGGAGAATATTGTGTCTTATCAGCAAATCAGGATCTTCATCTCACATCTCCCATATCTACCAGTAAAGATGCTGCATGGACAGAATCTTTTCTGTCATTTACTCTGGAAATTTCATGGTCAAAATCTGTTGTTTTCAAATACGAGGAAAACCCTTTGAATTCAAAAGCAGTATGTATTGAATTTAGTAAAGCAGGCCTACCTCATCTCTGAAAAAACAAAAGACAACCAAAAATAAACCAGCGTATGAGACTGTAATTTTGCTAACAGATACTCCATTTCCTTTAGCTAGAACACCAGGGTTCTTTATATCTTGCCATACAGAAAACTATTATTCATCCCATACGTCTGAAAAAGTGTTTCTGAAAACTCAGTTTGAGCAGACTTGCACCCAGTGAGAACTGCACATACTATTCATTTAGAAAACACCTTTTCACTAAAATATTCAGCCCCCTGAACTACACAGAGGTTCATGAAAAACACCCATGGCATGTATCTCACCACCAGGTCATTGCAACTGGCATCAAATGGAAGCAAGTTTTTCATCAGTGCTTTATCTTCACACAGATGCTTCAGTTCAAAGGCATATTGTCTCAGGCAGGTATCCAGAGAGCTGCTGAGCTCTTGGATTAGTTCATCCACTGTTTTTGAGCAGGAGGAGTGTGATGCTATCTTGGTGACTGCAGCCACTATCCACGCTTTAGTTTCAGAAGTGACAAAAGTCTTCTTCAGCAGGCTGTGCAGCTTTGTCAAAATAACTTCTGGATCAACATCTGTAAGAAGACTGAAATATTCTCCCAACACCTATTCACAAAGAACAGACAAAATATGTATTCAGAGCAGTGCTTTCAGTCCTGAAATTAGAATATAGTACTAAATAACACTAAATCCACCTCACATTCAAGAAACTATTAAAACACATTTATTTAAACACATTCTAAGTTATTTCTTTACCATGTTGTGTTTTATATGTCAAAGGGTTGAAGTGATCTTTGAGTTTACCTCAGACTCCAACTTTTAGCTTTTTAAAGATCAAAAAACTGTCTTGAAAAGAAAGCTAAACATAACTAATGCCCTGATAAAACACCATTTCCCCAAACTGCAGCCTCTCCCTTGGGTGGAAGCTGAAGCTTCCCCAGGTACCAGATAACAGCAGCACAGCACCTGGCCACTCATTTGCAAGGCTGCAAGTCATTTCACAACCACACCTGGCTAATCTCGATGAAGACAGAAAGGCTCTCAGCTTTTCTGCAGCCATTCCAACAACTATCAGCCTTTTAAAGGGAGCAGGTCAGTTTTCCACAAACCACAAGTTAATAGTGCTCAGTCACCAAAGAGGTCACCAAAATACATTTCAGCATGTTAGCATAACTTCTAGTAAAAGTGACTAAAAATAAATGATTATTAAGAACATTATCACCTTGACAGCTTCCTCAAATCTGTGCATGGAATTCTGACCATGTGTCTACCTTACCCAGCTCATAACTTGAAGGAATTTCTGTGGATACAATTTATCTTCCTCTTCAAGCAAGGCTAAATAAGACTGTACTGCATACATCCGTAGCTGATGATCTTCTTCTTCATCATCAAATCCTAGATGGAAAACAACAGTTTCCCTGAAACACTAATAACATGTCCTACCAAATATTTCAAAGTACATTCTAAGAACAGAACACACACCCAGATTATTAAGGGCATGCAGGGAGTTACCTTCAGCCAACAGCCTGAGAAAGTTGTTTGGGATATCAGAATGCACAACATCACCTCCAACTGAGAACACAGCATTCATTGTCTGGATGAACCACTCATTGTTAGGGGCATATGTGTCCAGATGTTAAGGAATGAAATGCTAAGGCATAACTTTTTCTTTCTTAGTCAGTGATTTCCTAAGGAATACCCACATGATGTCACCAGAAGGTGGGGATCTGATGGGCAAATAACAGCTCCATCTAACAAAGAGAAAATATTCTCTATCTTTTAGGAAGTATTTCCTATAAATGTCGTTAAAACTAGTGGTCAGTTAGAAAAGTCTTAAGTTATTGCTCTGTTGAAAAAGTTGAGTTTATGCAGGCCTCACACACTAGGAACAGATAAATTCACCTTTGTCCTATTCCTTCTGTTTTAAGCTCACACTTGTCCCGTGCCAGGCTTCCAGAGAATCTTTTGTTCACCCAGCATCACTTGATCAATGATAAAAAAACTGCTCCTATAGGAAGTGCTTTGCTGTTGATTTACAAAAACATTTTTAAACACTCCACAGAAATCCTCACTGCTTCTTAAAATATTTTTAACTTTTGATCAGCCGTTGGATGGAAAGTACAGCTCTAACACTTCCTGCTTCACCAGACCATGAAAGATGCTTTGGTTCAATGCTACAGGTGCCTGAGCTCTGGCTTCAAAGTTTCAGAAAAATAAAAGGATATTTCTCAGTTAGTTCAGAAAAATAAAAGGATATTTCTCTGCTAGTTCTGCTATTTTGCCAACTAAGTTGATGATAGCATATTCTTCTTTGCTTTCTTTTAAGTAGTCAAGCATCTTCTGGACTATGACAATTACATTCTGTCCATTTGTAATTCTATAGAGAAGTTCTAAAGTCTGAAACAGAAAGCAAAAAAAAATTGATTGGTTCTGACGACTCAAAAAAGGAAGCAAACAGTTTCTTTAGTACACTGCCAAACTGAGCAGCTATTCTTAAATGAAATACACTGCTTATCTACACAGCTTGTCACATAAATACTGTTTGTAACTGCTCTCTCACAATTATGGAAACATAACATTTTTACACAACTCATTTTACAAAACTTATCATCTACCTTAATAATTAACTTAATTTTTGATGTTTAGAAATTCACTGACCTCCCTTTTAATAATGGGGTCTGGATGGTCCAGACATTCAATTATTGTCATCTGGTGCTGAAGTGCCAGATTTGGATCCTGCTGGATAACATAGGTCAGAGCCTTTAAACCTGGAATGTAAGGGATTGCAAGTGATGTAAGGCAGTGCTACCACTATGGCCAAACTAAAAACAGTGTAATGAAATCAGGCGTCCTTACCTAAGTATTTCAAATTAATTTTGGGTGACAAAACAAATTTTCCAATGCACTTGGCAGCCTTTTCAAGTAATTCAGATTTGGGATGAATGGTATAAATTGTTTGAACACATTCAAACAAGATAGCTGCAGGAAGAGAAGACACATAACTAATGTGTATTGAATACTTCTATAATCCAAAATTTTTTAACAAACAAACGAGCTCTGTAGGACTGTCTGTTATTGCTTATTTCAATTTAAGCAAAGTCTAATAAGAGTTTTCATGAGGCAGCTGACTTTCTGTATTTAAGGGGAATGTCAATGCAAATACAGGATAAAGGCTTTTGAGCCAAACTGAATATAAATGTGATTTACTTCAATGATAAAAAATTTATGCTGTACAGTAATATATCACTTGTGCTACTGTTTACTATTTGGACACTTAATACAATTAATATTAAGACTATAATTCAATTTTTCCTGAGTACTGTGTAAGTATTTTAGCACAATCAACCGCTCATTTTCTATCTTTTCAAATATTGATAATTACAAAAAATAACCTTACCCACCATAAGTAATATTATGATTAATCTCTGCTCTTCTTAAAGATTCATCTAGAACATCATACATTAATTCACTTGTCCTGTTTAAGAAAATATTTACAATTAATTGCAGCACTAATCAGCATCTAGTCTTACTTTGCCAAACAGTTTAAACACTATTACTGAAACCTGTAAAACATTATTCATATAACACAATAGCAGAACTCTATAACATGAGCCTAAATGGCATTTAACAAGATGCTTGAAGTTTTCAAAAGAAACATTTACCATAATAAAAAAAAATAAAAACTCTTCCCTCACTTTTGTATAAATAAAAAGATCAATAGCAACAGGATCACAATTAAGTCCTCAGAAAATGGCAGCACTTTTTAAAATAGCTTTATTCCAGATTTTCACAATTATTTGGTAATATTGTAACAGAAGTCCCAGTAAAATCACATTTTAAGTACATTCCACAACAATCAATTATTCAGACAATCCAGAAGCTAAGAAACTACTTTTGCAGAAATTAATCTGCTCACTGTCTTGGTTAAAAACATCTGCAAGAATTTCAACAGTGAAAGCCTCTTACAGACTATGAGGTGTAGGCTGTGACTGCACTCTCTGTACCTTCAAAATCTTAATTACAGAGAAAAATCTGGTTACCTTGGATCATCTTTTCCCAACAGCCCCAATATTCTTAAAAGCTGAATTTGTAACCATGGTGCTGGCACACTGTGATAGTTGAAGTCAGCAGAAAGCTTTCCTCCCACCACCTGCTTCAGGATGGTTACAAAACTCCCAGTCAAGTCCTTGTATCCAGATGAGTTTTCCTAGATAATGAAAAACAAATACAATCCAAATATTTCAATACAGCAACTCAAAAGTAAAAGTAATCCACAACTTGAGTAAGATCAAAATACCTACACTGATGGCTTCATTTCTTTAAATCAGACATCTACTCTCAACCCTCAGCACCCCTAAGTTCCTCAATTTAAGCCTATGTCCTTTTCTCATACATTTGCCAAGGGAATAGGTGTAATATAATAAGAAGGAAATTTCCTTTAACCCACTGTAGGATCCTCTAGCTAAGGACCCAGCAACGCTGAGCACTCAGACCCTGCAACAGTGGATGTGACCACCTAAATGGAGAGCTAGCAAAACCAACTGTAACATATGACCACAGAAATTACCTTTTCTAACTTCTACAAGTGAGTTTTTCTGCAAAACATCTGTAGAGCACACTGTGTATTTAAGTGAAAAATACATAAAAGTATCTCTCTTTGGTTGTGCTTCTAATTCTTTGCCTACCTTAATCATTTGAAGATAAATATGCAAAGAAGCAGCCATGACTCCAGCATCCCTGTCACATAAAGCCTTCCGGAACTTGTCATGGATGTGCTGAACTTGGTTAGGAGCAATGAGATAGAATTTATATAAAGCTTGAACAGCTTTTCTTCGGATAATTTCCCTGAAATGAGATTTATGCTTAACAAACAAGTGTACTTTAGGTACTTGACTTTACAAAATAAACTTGCCAGACCGCAGAACACCATGACTTGTAGAGATGAGAAAAAAAATACACGTATAGACTTAATTAATTCTGCAATTCCCTTTCTAATCAACAATTATAGTATTTTCCTCTGTTTATGGGATATTGTAAACTACAATTCTAACAAACCAAGGGCATCCACAGATACACTTTTATCAGTTTCTATAAAGAGCTTTATGAAAAAAATAAAAAATCGGTGATGTTCAAGGATCCAGATCTGTTTCTCTACCTACTCTACTAACACTTCTTCATGCAAATTTGTTAAAAGGACTCCAGCAAATAAATTCAATAACATTTACCTATCCAAACCGGCTATGAAAAAATTTTTATCTATTCAATACTCAGCCAAGCTATATATAAATGAGGCAAGAATCCAAGAAAAAACACAAGGAGGGAGAGGATTAGTTTCTAAATGTGATAACTAGAAAAGACCAACTGGGAGAAGAAACACCACTTTACTAAAACTACCTACAAAATTAAGTTATTCAGCTGTAAGAGGCCATTTGAAATTCTGTAATGAATACATACTTAGAATGCTGAAGCTTGTCTTCTATTAGGGGCAGAACAGCTGGAATCATCTCCCGTGGAAAGATCTGGCTGACAACAGTCAATGCCATGCAGACCTCTACCAGATTAGTGCTCTGCAAGTCCTGTTACACCATAGAAGACAGTAAATGGTTTCTTAGACGTTTGAATTCTGCACAGACATCCCCCAAATATTCCACAAGCAGGCTGCACCTACCCCCTTCTTCTTCCAAAGGTCATAAACTCTCCTTTTTTCATCCCACAGCACCCCCCTTCCCAAGCTTCAGGCAAAGCTCTCTGTTCAGACAGGTCTTCTTCCCCACTGGCTCATCTTCTGGCACACAGAACAGCCTCCCTTGCACGGTAAGATTTTCTTTTTTTTTTTTTTTACAAAAACACTGTACCTTCACAACTGTGTTCACAAGCAGAAGTAGCAGTTCATGATTTTCATGTAGAAATAGAGAAACTGCCAAGTAACCTGTAAAAGAAAGCAGCCTTCATTACTATTTTCAAGCAATAAGCAACTTTATGACAGAAACTTTAAGACTGTCTGTAACACAAGAACAGTTAATTCAGTTACAAAAACCCAACAAGAAAACCCTGTTGGATAAGAGCTGCTCATGTTTTAAATATCAAGACTCTCTTTTTCCAGGCAAATCAGTTATATTTAAGCTGCAGTAAAGCTCAACAAATCACACGTAAACTGTGAGAAATAAGAGACATTGGAATACTTTTACAGCTAAAGAGCAGTCAACAACACCATTATATTCTAAATCACTCCCTGAAAAACTAACATCTTCTCTGTACAGAAAAAAGTATATTATTCTTAGACTACACAACACAAGTGCACTTTCTTATATCTGTTACTATTTTTTTCCTCAAATAATAAAATTTTATATTCAACTTGGAACACAGAGAAGTAAATCCACCCTCCTATGCCAAGAACTCCTTTGTTATTTCTTAACAATGAGGAAACCATTCCAGGCCGTATTTTGACATGTATTATAAATCCTGAGGAACTTTAAAACTAGGCGTTTGAGAACATTATAAAGGCTACAGGTCCATGCACATACCAACTCTCTTCTCCAGAAGATTTCCTTGCTGGGCAAGTTTGATTGCGTGGATGTATCCAAAGGAAGACTCGTAGCCCAGCATTTCACAATAGATGAGTCTCACCATGCATTCTTTCATCAGTCTCTGAAATACCAGAAACAAATTACTGACAATACCACATTTGGCAGGTTTTAAGCTCTTCTTCACTGCTCCAGTGAAACAGAGAGCTTTATCTCACAGAAACACATGTCCATTCACTTATGTTTTCTAAAACCTGTAATTTTTTCTTTGCCATGTATCCCTTCTGCAAAGCAATATTAAATTCTTGCTATAAAGGTGGACCTACCCCTATACTACCCTTAAAAAAGTTCTTATTTTGATAAGCATGCATGTGATCAACAGCAGACCATGACCAAAATAAAAAAATATTAATTATCTGAAGCATTATAATGATCACACTGTTAATGCAAATTATTTTTTACCAATTACTACCCTGACCTGAGATGGTTTCTCACTACATGCGGGATAAAACTTTATTTTTCCCTTCAAAAATCCTCACTCGTTGGGCTGACATATGCATCAACTAACTCAAACCAGAATACATCATCTCCTGAAACTCAGACATGTCAACAGAGGGTACAACAAAGCACAGCTTCTTAAAGAGCACAAACTAATGGTAAGGACAGTGTCAGCCTGCAGAGAGCATTATTTGATGGAAGGAGCTCATCAGCCAGCTTTGATGACTGCATTATTTCAGACACTACAGAATAACAGGCCCTGGATACCATATTGTCACAGTTTATTCACATCAAACAGAATCTCAGGGTTCTCACTATTTTAGCCATGCTGAAAACCGTATGAATCGGTACTTTTTAATGCTGATGATTAATTAACACAGATAACCTGCACATCCAAGTGCCAAAAAGAGTGAGAACACTGCTGTCCTCCACCTTCAGTGTGCTGTCCCACCGCCTGCAGCCGCCAACAGAACTTACGAGTGTTGTGGTGGGGGCTGAAACTGTTGCTTTCAAACTGGTCAGCTCCTGCTGGATTAACTTCTCTTCTTCCTGGAAAAATTACACTTGTTTTAACCCCGCACAGATTTCGCAGGCCAGACGTGACAGAAGACCCAGAGGAGACTCGGTAACCCAGCGGTGCCCCGGACCCCTCAGGGCAGCGCGGAGCTCGCTGCGGGGCCGCTCGCTTCCCGGCCGTGCCTGCCCGGCCCGGTCTCTTGGGCTGCACAAAAACCCCGGGACTCTGGGTTTTTGTG
>JAHLSL010000053.1:7819740-7845211 GCA_025920805.1 Petroica traversi | reverse complement strand
GCGCTGGCGCTGGCGCTGCAGGTGCTGGCGCTGCTGGCGGGCCGGGGACACGGCTTCCCCAGACCCGCGGGCTCAGGTAAGCGCCCCGAGCCTTCTGCCGTCCGCTGCGGATGGGGAAAGTTCTGCGGGGTAGGCAGCGAGGATGGGGAAAACTTTCCTTCCCTTGGCTAAAAGCAAGGAGATCGCAAAGCAGCGATATTCCTGGTGCAAGACACCGATCGCCGAAGTTGCAATTTAATATTAAAGTGAAGGGATAGGTGCTGGCAGAGGGAAAAGCGCTGATTTTTTTCAATCTGTTTCGAGCAATGTTTTCATCCAATCTACGGCAGTGTCTGCACAAGTCTTTCTTGCTCCCTGTCTCCCGCGGTGCTCTGGATGGAAGAGATTTTTAATCTCTTGGTTGTGCCAATCCGATTATTGCTATTTTAGTCAATCTCTTCCAGCACTTTTTTTCCCGATTCGTGAGTTTTCTGATCAGAAAGAGGTTCCTGAGCCTATATCTGTATTTCTGTCTTCTGCAGAACCTCTCCCTCTGCCCCAATCATGCTTTGTTTAAAGGTTTGCCTTTTTTTATTGTGTTCTCATTCTTCTAGGAACCCTGAAATTATTTTTTGCAAGAATTAGCAGTGGGCAGCCTATTTTATACACTGTGTTTTATGGGAGGAAACTATAAATTAAGAAAAAAAGTGCTGTCTCTTTGTAGTTGCAGGTATCATATAACTGAGCATCTATGTGTGTGTGTGTGTGTGTTTGTTCCAGATAAAGCTATACACAACAGACAATTAAGTGTAGAAAGACCTTTGGAGGAACAGGTGAGTGAAATAAAAAAATATTTACAATGTTTTTTTGATTACAGAATTCCAATAAATATTTTTAGCCTTTCAGGTACTAGATCCATGAATATCATGAATGGCTAATGCATGGGTAAAAAATAGATTTGTCAGGAAAGTGATTATTGATGGGCTAGATACCAAATAGGGTTGCAATAATTTTTCAGAACTGCCATCTAGAGTTTCGCTGTCCAGCATTCTAAAAGCAGGTTGTCAGTTCCAACAGCTCACAGATATGTCACCCTTTCTATTGACATCCTCTGGGAATACAGCATGAGCTCAGGATGAAGAAGGACAATGTAACTGGCATTTATCTTAAAATGGGAAGTCTATTGCAGCTTCTCAATAGACTGATTCTGATCAGAGGATTGGTGGTACTGACTAAAGTGCCAAGCACTTATTCCTGTTCTACTTATTCAGACAAACTTCTTAACAAGAGTGAAAATCCGGCATTAAGCCTTCTGCTGATATGGATAAATTAAGAGATCATACATTTTATTCCTTCTGCCTGTTTGCTGTTTTATTTGCTTTATTTTTTATATTAGATTGCTGAAGCTGAGGCAGACAAGAATAGGAAAATAGCTCCCACAGGTAAAATACCTTTCCTGGTTTTATAGCAATATTCATAATGGTATTCAAAGAGGTCTAAGATTTTGTGTTCTGTGTGCATCGATATATTTTCCAGAAAATAAGCCAGAGTTCAGGAATTATTCTTTTGTTGATGACCTGAACCTGCTAAAGTCAGTAGCAGAAAGAGAGAGGAATGAGAAGGAGAGGGAGTCAATTAGAAGCTCTTTGTATGAACAGCAGCTGGCCATCGATGATGCAGACTCCACCAAGAACCGCAGGCTTGTGGATGACTATGACTCCACCAAGAGCGGGCTGGATTATAAATTCCAAGGTATTCCATAATCTTCTTGCAGTGACTTCTAGGTCAGATTCCTCTTGCAAACTGATTGCTTTCATGAATGTTGTGTTCACCACTAAACACGAGCTCTATTTGTTTCTGGAGTGCAGCTTCAATTATTTCCAGTTGTGGAAGCTTGTATTACAGTTAGGTTTTGAAACACAATGCAAAAGAACTGCTCTTAATTTTAGCAGTCTTCCATGGAGGAAAGTCTATTTGTGTAGTTTCTAATGTTTTTTAGCAATTTAGATTTGATGGAAGAAAAATGCAATTTCATATTTTTAAATGAAAATATATTTATTCTGGTTTGTGAGGAAGAAGCACTTCTATATGCAGCTAAATCACATATATGTATTCTAAATGTTATGTGCAGTTTTAGATAATTCTCATAATCACAAATCTAGAAGAAATTACCAAAGGCCAAAGAATACTTGCATTTGCTACAGGAGTAATTTATTGACTTGTAGTTTAAGTGAGTCCTCTGAGAATTGTAAGCAGCATTTAGCTCAGGATATTTTAAATTATATCTAAGAATGCTGATCACAGACCAAAGCTAACTCATCATATTCCTTTCTCCATTGTCATGATGATGTTTTTTGCCATAGGTAACAATTACATAATTAAAGGTCAATTTGCTGAAATTCAAATGAGATTGTGTACCATTTGTCAGGAGCTGTTTTGGTCTAAGTGGCCATACATTGAAAGTAGATACCATGAAGACACAAATAAGTGGATATGGGAACAGTTCTCTCTCATTCTACCAATTTTTTCTATAAACAGGAGAGTAAACTCCTAATGTTCATCTCTGCTCTTTCAGAAGAGCGAGTCAGAAAGACATTTTTCAGATGTGGAAAATGGACACAAAGAACTTTTCCCTGTGACTGATTTAATGGCTGACAAAGTGTATATCAAAGTATATTCCTAAAGTGTCTAAAAATGCAGTTTTGTTCTGAAGAGAAAAAGATGTGGGCAGATATTTTTTGTGAGATGTTTGATCCAAATGAGTCAGGTCAGTCAGCACACAGTTAAACTGTAATCCTTTCAGATGATCCAGATGGCCTCCATCAGTTAGACGGCACTCCTTTGACTGCTGAAGACATTGTTCAAAAAATTGCTGCAAGGATTTATGAGGAAAATGACAGAGGAGTGTTTGACAAGATTGTTTCAAAGCTTCTCAATCTGGGGCTAGTAAGTATCTTGGAAATTATCATTGAAGTGTTTTGTGGATTGGTTTGATGCTCTTTCAGAAAACAATTCAGATGCACATTTTGTCTGAAGCAAGTGGGACTCAGTCTCTAAGCAAATTTCTAGAGCTGTTTGGGCTGGCCGGTTAAGCTCTGCAATAACATTGTTGTTTCTATGATGTCTTTGCAGCAAAATAGGCCAAACTGCAGAATGTTTCTGATGTTGCAAAAACATTCACTGATTGTACTCCGCCCATGCCTGCCCTCATTTTTCCTTTAATATCTCTTTTGATTTTCACTGAGTGCTTTTCTATTATTAATTTATTTTCTTTACTTAAGGGGGAAAGGTCTGAACATTTTGGTGATACAATAGAAAGTTATTTTCTTTTTTCCCTTTCTGCATGACTGTGTGTGCTATAAATGTGGACATGTTTACATATCTGTATGTGCCATGTATGCACACACACAGGTTATTGCACCTAATTTGGCTGTGCTCAGCCTTGAAGCAAACATATTTACAGCAACTTATTTTCATAATGATATCAGGTTTCACGTTGATGTTTGATCTAGAAAAAGCATAGTATCCTATAAGTACTCTGCACAAATGTTTTAACAGATCACAGAGAGTCAGGCCTATACCCTGGAAGATGAAGTGGCAGAGGTTTTACAACAGCTAATAGCAAATGAAGCAAAGGATCGTCAGAAGGAGTCTGAAGATTTTGATTACCCTGCCAGCAGAGCAGAAAGTGATCCAAAAGAAAAGCAACAGGAAAGAATGGTAATTTCTTCGCTAACCATTTTGTCTTGCTTGCCAAATGGTACTGGTACTGCTTTCTTTAAGGAATAGTTAGTTCAGTCTGGGAACAGGAGGTGTTCTTAAAGAAATTCTCTCTGACAGAAGAAAGAATCACAAGTTACTTTAAAGCCAGATGTCAACTGAAATAACTTTGAGAAAATAGGATAGTCTTCATCTTGCAGTTAGGACAATGTTGGCATGAGTTGTGACAGAAATTTTTGCTCTATTAACTCTACCACCAAAAGCAAAGTGCTAATAGATTTTTTTTTTATTATGTCTTATGTGGAGACACCAAGCAAATCTGATCAGGATAGTTTCATTAATGGAGAACTTGATGATACACTGGATAACACATGGTCATCATCTAATGTGTTGGAAAGAAGAAATGAGCTGCCTTCTGAAGATAATTTTGAAGATCTCCAATATTTTCCAAATTTTTATGCATTATTAAAAAGTCTTAACTCAGGTGAGCTTGTCGTGTTTAGAGAAATACTGAAATATTTAGGTAAAACCTTAAATACTTAGATTCTGTGTTTTCTTCTGCTTTTTTCTCTTTCCCACAACTTCCCTAGTTGCAAGAGATCATGTGTTTTGAAAATGTTCTGTAAGATATATAGCAGAAAGTAATTTGAGTAGTGATTTTGATGGGAGAACACTGGGAGGAAAAACACTCAGAACTGCAAAGAGTGTGACCTAGACAGCCCTTCCCATCTTGTGCAGTGTGATTCAGGAGTCCAGAATTCTTTTCATTCCCATAAGGACATGATGAAAAACTGGCAAATGGTTTTCTCCAGAGATCTTTCCAGTAACATCCATGTCTTCTAAGCCAACAGAGATACGAGTAAGCCAGAGTAGAATCCTCGCAGTGATGGTACCAGTAAATGAAAGCGAGCCTCCCAGCCTTCCCACAAACCACAGGTTTGCTGTTATTGCAGTGAAAGCCCTGCACGTCTCTTCCTATTCCGGTGCTGGGCATCACTGCCTTCCAGTTATTGCAGGCAAGGTTGTGGCTCCTTGCCACAGCCCTGTGTCAGCACCCTCTACACACACCCACCCTCTGCAGCCACACAAGCATCTCTCGTATTTTGGAGGGATGGGGAGGAGGGAGGTTTTTTGTAGGTCTCTTGTCCTCAAATTGTCCCCACAAGCACCTGAGTGGAGAGCTAAAATTAAAAACCTGAGGGCATATTTTGCTCAAGTCCAATCTTTATATTCTTTCTGTTCTTTTTCATTTTCCCAAGGCAATTCTGCATGCTAGTTCTCCTTTTTCTGCTCACAGCACAGGAAGGCATGTTGGGTTTCACAGGTTATCAAGCTAACAGAACCAGGTCCACTGGCTGCACATCTCCTGCTTTATGTGTTCGCCTGTCAGGTTGTATCAAGCTGGAGGAGAGGGATTCAGTTGCCTCCTACAGCTGTGTGTTAAATTGCAGGCAGCAATAAAAAGCCTGTTCAGCAGCTCTGCAGAGTGGCTGGCCTTCTGCCAGGGCTGGGAGGGTGTTTCTGACTGTCCCTAACTGACAGTGCCCCTGGCTCTGCTGGGTCCTTCAATGGCAGCCTGGGCAGTGGGGAGAGCTGGTGTGACTGTGATGGGGGAGTTTCACACTGCAAATGCAGAAATAGCAGTGATATTGTTCAGCACAATGGGAAAACAAAAGCTGAGAGGCAGATAAGTGTGAGTAGAAATGGATTATTTTTATAAAAAATTTTTTTTTTATCCTACTCTGAAGTCATGATCCTCCCAGCCATGTAACAATGTCCCAGTATGTGAGTCATGGACTTGTGCACAGTAACAATCTCATTTGGAACATTTTTGTCATTGAACCCATGGATCTTGTAGGAGAAAGGATTGCTTTTTCATACAGAGCCAGACTGATAGCTCATAAACAAAATAGTTCACAAACAAATAAAAGAAAAATGGCAGAGACTGTAGAAAGCTCTACCTCTATCTGCCCTCTGACCGTCAATCTGAACTGTCAGATCACTCCATCTTTGTGTGCTTAGAGTTCTTTGCTGTAAAATGGAATGAATACCATTGGCCTTCCATGACACAGCCCTTCAAGACAAAAAGCTATAAAGAAGAAGAAAGCCCTGATGTTTTAAAGTATATTCAGCTGTCCTTTGCAGGAACACTTTAAAAAGAAACATATTTGTAAGTTCTCTTTGCTAATCCGGCAGAGCATTTTCCTTTTTAATGACTAGGTCATTCTTTATGCATGAGGTTTGTGCAGTTTGCAGAACAGTTTTTCCCAGAAGTCTGACTAGTTTTGCTTCATCCCCTCACACAGAGACAGAGAAAAAAGAGAAAGAGACCTTGATAACTATCATGAAAACCTTGATTGACTTTGTGAAGATGATGGTAAAATATGGAACAATCACACCAGAAGAAGGAGTTTCCTATCTTGGTGAGAGTACATACTTTATACAACTGTTATTAATGGTGTGTTCTTCCTCTACCAACAGTGATAATTACCTTCTCATCTTCCTTGCTCTTATGAAACCTGTTTTAGATTTGTTCATTGGAAATGCTAAAGCTGCACTTCACAAATGATTGATCATTCTCTATAGCAATGTTCAATTCCATACTGCTTTAATATTTCCATCTAATGAGGGAAAGGTAATTTATTAGATATGCATTTAGAGTATTATTACACTTTCACATCTGTGAAGCACAATTTATTTCAATGACTTTATGTCAGGGGAATATTAGGGTTTTCTCTGTTCTAGTAAAGTGGATTAGGTTCCTGCACTTCCCAAAAATACTCCAGCACTTCAGCTCCTTTCATCTGTCACTGAAGGTAGCTGGAATAGATGGGATCTAATGCTAACGCTGTCTAGCAAGTCGAACTCCTTCCATCTATGAGAATGTTATGTCTTGGCACTGGAGTAGATTTTGAATCACTCTTTCCTGGATCCATTTTAGAGTCTGTGGCTATGTAGGTTTTGTAAAGTCATTACCATTTCCTGAAGAGGGAATTTAATTGGTTTGTGTCTCACACACCTGTCCTGGCTTTGACAAACTCTGTCCATTCACTGTTGGCAGCCCTTCTAGTTAAACCAGCTGACCTACAGAAGAAGGGCTCATCTGTACATGCTCTGCACAACCCGTTCATTTTTCTGAAGTATTCCTGGTGTGGATTAGTCTGAAAAGGTTTTGTTTGCATCAGGGCAATTTCTCAGCTTCATAAATCAGCCTGTCACAGAGAGGGGACTGGCAATGATCTTTCTACATTGCAGACACATGACTGATTAATGCAACTGTAACTGTACAGATTGATTATCAATTACTTGGCTACAAAAGATCCAGAGAATCATGACTCACATTCAGTACATGATTGCACCTCCTCTCTAAAGAATTCATGATATATCTGACCAAGGCTATCCCTTTATTTGCTGTAAGAAGTCTCCTTGAATTTTGAAATATTTGGACAACTTATGCCCCGGTCCAGCTCTTTATTTCTCTGTCTGCCAGTACATTTAAAGAAAGATGCACATAAAGAAATGGCTGATTTTAATCACAGGGGTTTCAGTGTCATTCTACAAATGAAGATAGTATGGCTTGATCAGATATTGCCAAAACCTAATAGGCTAAATTCATCCTTGATGCAAGATCATGCAGATAATGGAATTACACTAGGGATGCATTTTTCCTGCTAAAATTCAGGGCAGTTGCTCACTTTGCCTTTCCTTTGAGCAGAGATACTGTAACCCTGGAAACAAATTGCCATGATGACATAGTACAGAGGCAAGGATTAGGTTAAGAGTTTCAGAGGTCTGATTTAGTCTGGATTTAAAGTAAGACTATCAAGTGATGTATCCGGACTCTGCCTTGCAAAGGAGTGATTTTGCAGAGATGGATTTTGTGCTCCATCAATGCAGCTTACCTTAGTGGAGAAAGCTTTCTCATAGATTCTCAATTTGCTTCTGTGGTATTCTTTTTTAGATTTACTGTTGAGAAGTTGCTTTAAAGCTGACCTTCATTTATTGAGCTAACACTCTCAAACACTGAGGAGGAACATCCACAGGAGCATGTTAGCTTCTTGCACTATGCTTAAGCATGGCAGCAGTTTAATTGCCACTCTTATTCAATTAGAACTTCTATAGTCTGTAATATTTGGGTAGGTACTGTGTATCTTGGTGCAGTTTGGATTAAGGGATTGATACAAAGCTGTGCTTATTTATTGCAAATAAAGGAATTAGTATGAATATCTGTCAGAGAGAAGAATCAGTGTAAAAAGTTGGCAGCTTTTTCTTCCTTCCTCAGTCCAAAATCAGTGAGCAGATTCTGTGCTAGTTGGTGGAAAATACCTATTGAGTCTGTGCAGATGGATTACATCCTCTCTCCATTTTATTACAGTAGGAAACTGCCTAAATTAATTTTCCCCACTCTATGACTGAAGCCATGCATAAGCTATGCGGCTGAATTATACATTCAAAATAATAAATCATTTACTGAATCATGTCACAAGGTGCAGCTTTTTTACCTGTCATAAGGCTGCAGAGACAGTGAATTTGGATGCATACACCAGTACAGCTGGCTTGGGATTTGGAAACCACAGCATTATGTCATCATCATTGTATCTTACTCTAGGGGAAGGTATTTTGCTGCAGCACTGACTGATGTTATTAGGTTTAGCTTTAAGTTACAAAGGGTCTAGCTGCAGTGTGGTGCAAGAAAAACATAGATGCACATACATGGAAACACAAGGAATAAGTTAATTTTTAAATACATATATTCAATATCATGCAATACATATTTAAAAGCTTGCCACATGCTAAATGTAATCTGCAACAGAACACAGAAAGCCCAAACCAACATATTCATATGTATGAGAGCGGAGAAAAAATAATGCCTATCTTTTACAGTATGTGTTCAGAAAGTATAGCTCTGGAAGCATTAAAGAGAGCCTGTAACAAACTGATAGAAAATGGTGTCCAGCTGAGGTGCACCTTATTTGATAATTATCCTGCTGTGGCAAAATGCCACCATCTTCCATCACTCTTTATTTTCTTAGCTAGGAATGCTGTTACATTCTTCTGTGGAGTCAAAGCCTCATTATATGTTTCTAGCCTGTTCAACGGCTTTCAGAAATCTTTCTAGAAAGACCATCTGCCCTCTGAAGATTGAAAGCTGCTTTAAAATCCTTTAGGCAATTAAAAGAATGGATGAACAGTGTCAGTGCAGAAAGCATAAGGTGATACATTATGAGACAGGATCTCAGGAACACAGGTGGCTTGTGAATTATATCCAACTTAACCACCTTTGTGTTTCTTAACAGCATCCACCAAATACTGCCCAAACAGCTGAACTCCCCTTGCTTTGCCCTCTCTGAAGGGGATTCCACTTCTTACCTCCTGTAGTAAAGCATTTAGACTATTGCGGCCACAGGGTAGAAAACACAGCCCACAGCAGCCTGGTTGGGGAGCAGACCCCCCTTTATTTGGGAGGGAAATAGAGAAATCATTCCAGCGGATCAGTGTGCAGTGTTTGAGTCACAGCTGCCTTCCTTCATGGGCCAAACCAAAGGCACCTCTCCCACCTCCTCCCTTTGGCTCTGAGTCACTGTCACAATCCACACTGTCCCCCGTGACTGAGTAGGAGATGGTGTTAGTTAGAAATGGGCATGGACAGATGTCACTGTTTACCTTTTACACCCCCATATCATTTGTTCTTTGTGGACAACAGGGAAGAAGCTGCAGGACACAGGAGCAATAGGAGATGGATGGTTCAGTGGGAACTATGGCTGAGGAATACAAACATTCATTAGTTTGGTCCTTTCCTAAAGAACTGCTGGGATACTGCTTTACTATAATCCTGTCTTTTAGACTGACTGAGGCTGCATGAAAAAAGTCTCCTTCAGAAGAGGCAGAAAGTCTCCTGTGTTGATTTTTGACATGTCCCTGCCTCTCCACAGTAAGGGGTATGAAACAGCTGTTGTACCTCTCGCATTCATTCTTGGTACCTCCACAGCTCCATTCTGATGAAAGCAAAGCTCTGAGATTTCCCCATTGTGGGCCATTCCCCCATTCAGACTCTCACTGCATAATAAAACAAATGGGTGGCTCTGGTGTGAAGAGTCTGTGACAGCTGACCTCACAGATCTCGAGGACCAGGACCACTACACACTACAGGAAACTGGGCATCACCTGAGGGTGACAGTATGTGTGAAGGCACAGTATTTTCAGTATCCACGGGTTCTAAATACTTTAAGTTCCCATGTTTATCACTATCTACCATTTAAATTTGCAGTTATTTCTTGCAAATATATAGCCTCTTCTTCCATTTCCCTTCACTGCCTGATCACAACTAGATGGAAATCTCCATCTTCTCATAGCATCATATTTGAAAAATATGTTGCTTGGTTCCTGAAAATATAGGTTTTGCATCCTACCAGGATGTGTTTCTAAAGGAGGGCATTGCTTTTATTTTTTTCTCACTGTATTTAAAAGCTACTTTCTGAATTCAGTGTCTCTCTGTTGACAGTTGAGCACTGAGACTGCGAGTTGTGATTTGAGATGATTGTGTGGGTGTGGGGTAAAGAGGTGTCACTGAACATTCAAAACTGAGCTCCATCCCACTCCTTCAGGAGAGGCAGCTCCGTGCTGCTTCAGTCCCAAACCAGCATGCTTGTCAAGGCCATGCTGTGAAAACACATAAAATGTGTGCCCAGGCCACGGAGCAGCTCCAGGATGGGAAAGGATTAGCAAAGGACTACACCACACAGCTCTAAGAGACATGGAACATGCAAAATAAATGCCTGTAGGATATTAAAAGAATAAAGCTAAGAAATAGGCTGTGGGGTAGGGGATTTAGTAAGGGTAATAAAGGAGACTCGGTCAGAGCTATGTTTACCTCAAAGCACATCCATTTAATTGTGTTTTACTTTTGGAGTTGCTTTTAACCTGATTGCCAAGTGATACGGCTGCTGTCTTAATTTCAAATCACCCTGACCATCTCACCTGTAATCCCTTTACAGCAATGCCATGACCTGGGATTTGTCACCTGACATGTCATTCCTCATGGCAGCATTAGGCTTCAGACACTCCATCTCAACAGATCAGTCACACAGGAAGATTCGGGAAAAAAATGCTGGATCTGGACATGTAAGGCAGGGAGTCAGAGAGCAGCAGGAGGTTTGCAAGGCTGAGACCCAGCTGTAATTCCTCAATGGAGGCATTTCTCGTGTTCCTCACAGTTTCAGCACTTTGTGTGACATATGCTTGATACTGCTATAGGTGACCAAAGGTCAAACTCTGCTTTTGGGCAAAATCCAATGGATATTGACAGTTCTTGGACATGCACTTGTCCAAAGAATTAATCAGATATGCTCTTCCCACAAAATAGTTCCAAATGCTGAGATGTCCAGAGATTTTTCACAGATGGAAAATGGCCTTGCAAACTCTTAAAGTTCATCTACTGCAGGAGACAAAAAAGCCCTGGGAGAACTGTGTTTTTTTTAATGCCTGAAATATGTGCATCTCACACAAGCAGTCATCAGCACAAAGCTTTCCAGCTGAAGCAGCTGGAGTATATGAACTCATTAAGTAAACTAATTTTTTAGCTAGCGTTAAAAGTGATCTCAGGTACCTTGATGATCCATTGTCTCCTTTAATAAACACAGTCTTTTTATGCTGCATGAAAACAGAACAGCAAAGCAGGTCTTTCTTTGGAAGTCTAATTACACAGGATCTCGGCTTCAGTCAATTTGCTGAGGGTAGAATGTGAAACTGCCTACTAGGTACAGGACATTTATGCTGAAGAAAAAACCATTTGTAGGAAAATTTGCAAGGGTCTGGAAACCACAGTGAATCTGTCTACTGAAAAAGGTCTATTTCAGGCTTCCATTACCAATTCCATTAAATACTCAAATAGATTCATCAGTTTTGGCCTCTCTAATAAGAATAAAGTAATTTGTAATAGTTATTCATGTAGTATCTTTTCCCATGGATTTAGAGGGTGTCACCACAGTGACACCCTCTAATCTCCCATAGTAAAGATAAACATTCTGGTTTCATGCAGTTCAGATTTTTGGATGCCCAACTTGATGGAGTTTCAAAATGCTGGGGATTTCCATTTTCATATGGAATTAAGAGGATCAATCAGTGTGTAGGAACTGGGCCCAGGATGTCTCAGAACAGGACCCCAGCCAGAGGCCCTGGTGCAGCTGGAGTGCTGCAGTGAGTCACCCCAGATCAAGGAGCAGGTTAGAAAGTGAGGCAAGGCAGGAAGCAGATCTGGTGACTGCGGTGTCTGGCTGGATGATGAGATTATCCCGCTGCCGCCGGGGCACTGACCTATTTACCAACGCGGGTCACTTCCATTAGCTCAGTGTTATTGTCCTGTTGTTTTAATTAGTGCCATTTCGAATAAGTGGCCAGCTCTGGGGAAAGGTCAGTGCCTTTCCAAGCTCTTCCTCCGTGCGAATGAGGTTGCTAAGGAGACGGCACCGGAAAAGTAATCAATGCTGTTAGAGCTGCGCTGGGAGCCGCGGTCGCTTGGAGCTGGCCGGGCTCTGCTCACTCAGAAGGTGATTCAGTGCATCAGTGCTGCTCACAGCAAACACTGCTCGGCTGGCCCAGCCACTCATGGAAGTACAAACAGGTTTTGGAACAACACCAGCTGCTACAGCATTGTTTTGAAGCGGGGCAAGGGCAATAAATCCTGTTCAGGAAGAGCTGGGGTTGTCTGGCAATTTTCTCTCCAGGGCCCACAAACGTGGACTCTATCACTCTGCAAATACAGCTGCTACAAATGCTCAGATCCATGGGGATGTGCAATCCAGCTGGAAAGGCAGCCTCTCTACTTCTATAAGATGTAGTGCCTGTTCAATGGCCTGTTTTGTAAGTTTGTCCATATCCTTACTGACAAAACAAAGCTTTGGAAATGGAACACGGTGGTTGTTGTATTCAGGCTGGTTTAGTGGCAAAGCTCAGGTCTTCAGTGGTCAGCACTGCCTTATTTCACTTCATGGGGCTGGAGAGCAATTCTGAACTCACAAAGGAGTGACAGTGAACTCACATGAAATTGGTACCCAGACCAAAGGACTCAGGGAAACTGTGCAAGTCCTGATGCTGTTTATAGAAGTGGATAAATAATGGAGGAGTATAAATCTCACTGCCTTCGGTAGCATGTGCTGTATGTGGATATGTGTACAACTTTTAAACACTACAGACTATCAACATGACAAAAGTATCAGTATCAGACATTTAAATCTAAAGATGTCTTGGCAGGTTATAAATTTATCTCATGGTGGAGTCCTTTTGTTTCCTGCTAACAGAAACTTACAGCCTAAATGCAGACAAAAAGGAAGAACATGAAGGACACTTACATATGTGTGATATTTTAAATTTTTAAATACTTTTATTTTTTAAAATACCATGTTTAGACTTAAAATTAAGCCTAATTTAATAGATTATTATGAATTAAGGTCCAAAATCAGTGATTTTTTTCATTTGCATGAATCAGTGAAGGAGAATAATCTATTCACTTGAGTTTACAAAGGGTTTTTAGGCACTTAACTGTGTAATCTTATGCTGAAAACTGCGCCTCTTGCAACAGAGAAATCCTTATATTCCTGTTGAAATTCTAGTATGGTACTGATTCAGGATGAAAAATAGAATCTTAAGATGAACTGAAAGGAATGTTTACAGTCCTTTCAATAAGCTTTGGATCAAGTGATTAGTGAGGCATCAATACCAGCACTATAATTCTAGCTTGTTTTTTATTTCCCCTGGATGTCTGATCCAGCTTGTAACACAGCTCAGACCTGTTTTGTTCAGGGCATGTGGGGCGAGGGCAGAAATCGCATTAAAGGGATATGTATCAAATGAAAATATTCACAAAAAACTCATGATGTGATGTGGAATTGAGGGTGCAATCAGGCAGGGTGCCAACAAATACTGCTTACATTTTAATTTTATGTAAATAACAAGACACTGAGGATGCAGGCAGACAGGATTATGTGATTTCTCATCAGATGGGAGGCACAATTACTTGTGGTGATCTGCCTCAAAGAAATATGTTTGCTAAAAAACCTGCTCCTTAGGTTTCAGTGCTGATGGAAAAAAAATCTCTCAGCTGATGGATAAAATACTGGCCTTATACAGAAAATATTATTTAAAATATGATTATCCTTATTGTATCTATTCTGCCACAGTTCCCACGTCACATACTGAATATTTCAGCTGTTTATATAAAGGGAATTTTGACAAATTTCAAAACTAAGTCTCTCAAAAATACCCACCAATAAGATAATACATATGAAATTTTGAATCCATGTTTAACTGAACCTTTAAAAAGCTGATAAAGGGAAGGAAAATTCTACACCATATCCATAATATGGCTGAGGAAATAAGGCAGATTGTATGGTGATCTGTATTTTTAATATCTACCAAGTGTGGTATCACAAGGACTTTTCTTCCCACATAAGCATCCAATGTTTATATCTGAAACATCCATCTTTATGAAGAGGTGCTTTTACTTTCAAATTAGATGAACTCAGCCCTGAAATTTGCATAGAAATATATTTTCTAGTCATCCAGAGCTTTTTCATGGCCACAGCTGTTTAGTTGATTTTCAGGTAAACGATTGACTTCAGTAACTTTAGAAAGTATTTGTTTTAATCTCTTCAATTTACATATTTATTTCATCTAAATATAATTTTAAACCTTTTACTATGCTTCTTTTCTAATGAAATCATATAAAATCCAGACACAGAGGCAGTTTGGGATAGTGTTTTCCCACCAGGATGAAGCACATATTTCATAGTCTCATATTCTTTGTGAAGTTAATTAAAGCCTTTCATTGCTTTCATCAGAATAAATTGCTACAGATAGTCATCTGCATTTTGTGACCTACGTGACTGAAATACAGAGTATAGATGCACATCTTACTGTCTTTCTGCATGTTGGCTCTATTTGGTACTCTAACTGTCATGATTCACTAGTTAGTTTTTTAAAATAAAATTGATCAATATTCCATATAGCTATTTGTTCTTTTAGAATTGGCTCTGCATTAATTGTTCAGAGGCAAGGATGAAGGCTGTTCTTTTAGATTTCTGCTTACCATTCAGGCTGGTGTTGGGGAGAATATAGTATGGATTCTGTATCTTACCCACTGAAGAATAACTGGGGTTTGGTTTTGTTTTGCCTTGATTTCTAGAAAACTTGGATACAATGATAGCTGAGCAGACAAAGAAGAAGCTTGAGAACCCTTCCACTAAAACCAAGACAAAACTAACAGCAGGTACTTACTCTACAATTTTCTCTCCTGGAATAACACTTTTTTTAACCTATTCAGTTAAAAGTATGCTAATTGCTGCCAGACTGCTTGTTAGAGCCACAGTCCCTCAAGGGCCTGTAGCCACAGCTTGGTTGTCTAAGCACACAAAAGAGAAATTTTCACTGTGTTGTCCGGTCTTTCAGAAGTATATTTACTGTCTTTTTCTTCACTGCACTCCAGACATCACACATATACAAAAGCAAGCAGTATCAGTGCTTTTTAATACTTAAATAATAATGAAAAAGCATTATTTGTCAACTTTGGATGTAGCAAATGCAAATTTCATAGAATTTTTCTCTGCACAAAGAAATGTGCCTTTGCATTGCAGTCACCTGTGTTCAGCTATTGTTTGTGACAGCAGAAACAGCCATTCCTCTTTCCAGGGGTCTGGAGTAGAGATGACCTTTAGAAACCACTTTGAGACAGGCTCCAACAAGGCTCTTTCTCTACCAGCAGACAAAATGCTGTACTTGCCAAGACTGTATTGATGTGATTGAGAAATGCTCTTGGTACATTTGATACTAAATTGTTTACTTTGGTTACTTCTTTAGACAAGAGTAGTGAAGAAGCAGACAGTACAAAGGAGGAAGCAGCTAAAATGGAAAAGGAATACGACGTTTCAAAGGATTCCACAAAAAATGAAGGACAAAATGCAGCAGGAAACAGTGAAGAATCTGGAGGTACAGAATAGCCATTGCTTTTCCTACTTTGTGTGCTCCAAGTGATTGGAGTCTTTTCCTCTCTTTGGTATTGATTTTCCATGGTGTTAGCATAAATATCTTCAGCCTATAGTCACTGGGAGCCAGCACTCAACCGCTTGATTTGCAAGTGTGCTTATCTGCCAAGTTTTAAACAGATGATGCTACATCCATTGCTGAACAGGCATTCACAGAATTCACAGGCCCTTTAAGAACAATATGAAATGCAGTTTGACTCAGTAGTGCAGAGAGATTTTGTTTCTTTGCATCTGTGGCTTTTCAGTGAAATCAGATGGCCAGAATATTCAATAATCTGAGCAGGCCCATTGATTTTTATAGTTTGTGTTACAGCAAGCTGGTACTGAAAGGCAGTGAAGAGTTCTGCAGTGACACAATTTACATTTCCCACCACCAGAGGCTAAAGATTATCAGTAATTAACCTGTTTTCCATAGCTTTGAAAACGTTACATTGAGTGAGTGTCTCCCTAAGCAAACGTAGCACAGTAGTACAGTTATTTTTGTCGTGCCTCAGCATGACAAATAATGCTATGTGCTAAATTAGACTGTGCTGGTTGAAGTCACCTGGGTGCAAATCAGCTGCTCTATCTCAAAACAAAACTGCAGGGGACCTTGTGCCTTCTTATTGTGCTGAACTCTTGAAGGAGAATGTTTGTTGGTATAGAAACCTTTCAGTGAGTTCTTATTGCTAAGGGTCCAGCATAAGAATCTATGTTTTGTAATCAGCTGGTTAAACAAAATTTCGTCTTTTGCCCCAGTGCTGTCTGATACTCATACCTTTTGGAATGCAGTGTTTTCACTCAGGCTGCTCAGTAATGAACTGTAGAACTCAGGACTGCAGTAGATTGTAGTCCTGGTTCAGCCCTGTGGGCAGTGCAGCCACTCACAGATGGAGGTGGCATTTTTTCCAGCAGCTTATTTATTTCAATGTGAAAGAGGAAAACAGCTCAAGATGGCTGTCTGATTTCACAGTAAAGTTACCCCAATACCCGTGGGAAGTGATAAATACCATATTTTGCCTGTCTCTTAAAGATTTATCTTTTCAGTTTGGTTCAGGTTATTTTCCTTTATCTTCAGTCCAGTAGATTTTTAGAAATTTAAATTGGATCAGTGTTTAGATGTTTGTCTCATCATGCAATGCCCTTGCTCTATCACAGAGTAACTTACTATGAAGTTGCTGCACTCCCAGCTCAAAAATGAGAGTGTGTCTAATACTGTATCCACTTAACAGGAGCAGATATGCAGGGTTGGCACTAGTAACCTTCTACATGCTAATCACACTAGGCTTTTATTCCTAAATTACTGTAATGTAAGAACATTACATCAATAAAGCTCCAGCCAAGTTAAGAATTCAAAATCCATTAGCTGGAATATTTCCTTAGGGGCCTTATTAGGTAATCCTTGTACTAATTCTGTCCTGTGTGCTTTCTGGTCCAAAAATAGCTATCACTTTAAAATTTCAGCTATAAAAAGGAGTTATCATGTAATTTTGATACATCCTTTTTCTCAGTAAATGTAGTAACTATATTTCAAGTAGTCTTTCCAAAATATCACAATTTTAGGTTTGCTGTATGCTACTAGTACTACTATATGGAGGAGTTTTGATACTGAAAGCTCTCAGTCCTAATTAAGACATTCCTTGCTATCTCAACAGCTTTTTCTTTGCTGAACATTTATGATGATGAAAAAGCTATAGGTTGTTTTTAATCCATGTATGTAGTTTCTATTGATACCACCAAAAATTATGTATCGAGATCAAAAAAAGCCATGATCCTAAGTTTGTGTGTGACTAATCTTGCACAGGCAACACCTGCTAGCCATCTGTGGGAATTTTGTCTGACTAAGTTTGACAGGCCTCAGGTTTTAAACAGAAACTAAGAATAGTTTTAATCTGCCTTCACTGTGACCAACTTCACCCAGTTAAGCAAGCTGCATCAAACATTGATGTAAGTGCTTGAATTCTCTCTCATCCTTTCCTCCAGGGAAATCTGAGGCATATTTGGAAGCAATCAGGAAGAACATAGAGTGGCTGAAAAAACACAATAAACAAGGTAACAAAGAAGGTATGAAGTAAAAGGCCTTGACATTGGGGCGGGCACCATATGCATTAAAAAGCAAGCAATTTATATTTTGTTGTATAACTTAACATTGTGTTATAACTTAAATAATAGAAATGTGAAACTTGTGCTTTTCTAGATTCTAGTGATCATTAATGGTGTTAGAGTTAAATAATACAGGTCATGTAAAAGTTAAGCCAATGAACAAAAATAGTGAACTAAGGTAGATTAATGTAAATTGGGTTGGATGGCCACTTGCCACAAAAGCCACCGAGACTGACCAGCAGGGAGTTAATTGTGTGCTGTCTACCAGCCATGGTGGTCTGCCTGTCACCAGGTAGCTGTGTCAGCTTTGTCCAGTGCTTCATTTCTTAGCTCATCATGTTGTTTAATTATGACTTTTTAGATGAGTTCGATGCATTTGAAATATCTGGATGTGTCCAGAGAAGCTCAGTGTGTCTGGCTAGCATGTATGCACCAACAGCAACGAGTCTTGTTTCACAACCAGGAGCAGTGAGATACAAACTCATGGCAGTAGCACTGTAATGCGTTGGATTACAGCCCAAATCAACTCGAATGACTTGCAGCTCTCACATGCAAAGCTGTGCAGAAGGGAGCAGTGACTGGAGCAGCTGCAAAGGCTTTGCTCACCAGCTGTCCCACCATTTGCCTCTTCCTCGGAGGCAGGGCCGTGTGAGAGCTGCCACCGGGGACAGAACAGCAGCAAGATTTCTCCTTTATTTTTCACAGATCTTTACTTATCCATCTTTTCCCTCAAGTTCTTACATCAAACCAGGCTCCTGTCCCTGTTCTCTGGCATGGCTGTGTGTTCTGCCATCACCCACTCTGGAAGTGATGGCTCCTAGCCAGGGATCCATCCCTGGGCTGTGGCTGGAGCCTGGCGAGAAGGATCCTTCTTGCACCAGCCAAGCAGAGGCTGATCTGAGATGAGATTAGCCCTGGGTAATCTATCCATCCTCTCTGTGAGCTCAAGTGTGTATGAATTCCATTTCAGAGATGAGTGCCAGCCTACAGCCCAACAACAGCCAACATTTATTTTCCTGTACAGAAGCTGTAATGGGAAGGTCTATAAAAAAATTCCCATCTCTGAAATCCACACAATGGCAGGGATGGCAGTTAGCAGCAGGCCTACATATTTGCTCAGAGTTTTCTTGCCAATTTTAATTAATGGTTCTGTTTAGCAGTGTGCTCATTATAGTAATTAGATCTCCATCATGTGTGATTGGATCTCTGTATCACACACACTGCCTGGGCAGCCCCTCACTCCTGTTTGTAGTAATCTTTCTTCTGCACTG
This sequence comes from Petroica traversi, assembly GCA_025920805.1. NCBI lineage: Eukaryota > Metazoa > Chordata > Aves > Passeriformes > Petroicidae > Petroica > Petroica traversi. The sequence continues at coordinate 7,826,124 of JAHLSL010000053.1, read as the reverse complement.
CTGCAGTCTGAAAATGGCTGTGACTGCAGATCAATACCATTTCATCTGCCTGGGAATGCATTAAGATATACATTTCTGTGTAGATGGATTTTCATTTGCGCTAAAATATCTTTACTGTCCTCTGGCAATGGAAATAGACCTTAAATTGAGTGTAAGTTATGGCAAAATTAGAATAGTATTCTTACTCTTCTGATACATCATCTTTATTGTGCCTTTTCATACTCTTTATTTTTGTAAAATGCTAATTCAGTTCCCCTGGGATGATGTTAGAAGTACAGTCAGGGTAAGCTTATCTAACTGTGAATGCATTGCAGTGTTTCTTCAGTGCAAGATTAGGTGGTGTTGGTGTGCTCATCAATCACTTCTGCACCTCCAGCTGGCACCTGGGAGCTGGCAGAAAAGCCATTCTCAAAGTAATTCATGTATTAAAGTAGCCAGGCTTTCCCAGCCCTGCTCATGGATTGGTTTATGCACCCAATATCCTTGAAGAGGATTTTCTTCAGGAAAATGTTTGCAGGTCCTTAACTTTGTATGAATTTCAGTAGATATTGCTATTCATTCAATGACTAATAACCCTGGAAATGTTGGTTGGAATTTCTGCAGTTTAAAAGTATCAATTGCCTATTAAGGAGGCTGGTAAGCTTGAGTGGCTGGGATGATGCAAAGAAGAGCTCACTCCATTTACTGTGGCTGTTTCACAGCTCCATGTAATACTGCAGCTGTTGCAGTGAATGTAACCCAAAGCTGATTTTTCTAATTACAACCGATTCTAAATAAGTATTAGAAATTGGCAGTTATCAATTTCTACCCAATTTAAATTGCTGTAAGATGTACAAATTTGCCTGAGTTGGATAATATCATAATGTTGTACAGGATGATTAGTAATTAAACCTTCACATCTCCACATAAGAATCTTAGAGTTACAGTATTCTAGAAGTCAAATAAGCACAGAGATTTTCATGCGAAAAATGTGGATATTAAATTCATTTTGTATTTGTTCTTCATTCACTCCCATTCCTTGGTATCTTTCCCTGGAGCCCCTCATTCTGTCAGCATGAATGAGATCTCACATCCCAATTACGAAATGGCTCAGTACTGTTTGTCCCTATTACTCACACAGGATGCAGAGACAAGCAGGTTACATTCTCTTAAGTAATGACAGTAACAGACCAGACAAGAAATCCTGGCCTCAGTACAGCAAATGGCAAAATTCCTGCTAACTCAGATGTGGAGAGGACACCTCTGCAAGAGTGGGGGAGTCTTGAATACCAATTTTCTCTATTACTCATTTGAAATTGCCTTATACTGTTCTAAAAATAATTGCAAATATCGATTTGCTTCCTGTTATCTTTCTAGTCCTATCCAATTTTGGTCAATTCTTGAACCCTAAAAAATCCACAAACTCATTGTATATTGTGTTAAGAATGCACAGTTTGAAAAAAGGTTCTTCCACATACTGCTATGGGATGTTATACATTGGACATTGTAAAATCGGTTTTAATGTAGGCTCTGTCTGTGGAATAAGAAATTGATACTGAAAAATTCAGAATGTATTCATTCTTGTGAAAGACACTAATTCATTTAACTTAAAACATTGATGTTCTTCTGATTTTAACAAATTAAACTTTACATTTATGCAGCAAATTATGTAACTGAAACTTTATTGTGTTTCTGTGTGAACATACTGAATCTGCTGCCAGAGTCATGACTACACAATAGGTTACCTTTTTATGTTATTTGAAAAATTGCTTTGCCATAGAATTCTTTTAATGGAAAATAGTGATGTTTTCCAGCATAGGAAAAGTCTGTTTAATGCATATGGTGTGAATCAGGAGTGAATAGATGCACTCATCTATTGGAAAAGGAGAAAGGATCTTTCAGCACTCTGTTGCAGATTGACAGAGGAAGCTTGTCAAAAACTGACACTAACACTGTCACAAAGGCTGCTCACTGCATTTTTTTTTTAAACCAGAATGTTATGTTCTATATCAAGATAAATAATTGTGTTGCTTTCATGAATTTCCACTACAGTGTTTGTAGTAAGCGGGAATTTACTGGGATTTCAGTAGAAAATAGTCCATTTAATACTTTTTTGATTCCATGACAGTTGTGAAAATAAGAGGGCATAACAGCTTTTGCTGTGCAGACAAGAACATCAAATCTCTGGACCAGAAAATGTTCTTGCTTTAGCATTTGACAGCAATCAATCAAGAGCAAGAGATGATTATTCCTCTTGGATAATAAAACACTGTGGTGTGTAAATAGACTTTGTGCAGCTGGTTTAGTTTTTTTAATGTTTTCACAAGTTGCACTTAGAGAGAATTCTCTCCATGTTTGATAAAGTGCATTGGTTGGATAAACTTTACAATGACATTGTTTGTTGGGTGAAGTGGTATAATGGCAATGACTCATTGTGCAAATCAATTCTTGTTTTTCAGACTATGATCTTTCAAAGCTGAGAGATTTCATTGATCAGCAAGCTGATGCTTATGTGGACAAGGGCATCCTGGACAAGGAAGAGGCTGATGTGATTAAACGCATCTATGGCAGCCTGTAAAAAGTTAGTGACTGCCAAAGCTGTAGAAATCTAGTCTAGCTCCCCCCACTCCTGCCTCAATGACTTATGACCTGTTAATTTGAGGATGTATTAGAAATGCTCTGTTTACATTGTACTGACCACTCTAGACAGAAATTAAGAGCTATAGTGCTCCTTTCACTTTCTGCATACTGTCTTTTCCTACATTCACAAATCAACCCTAAACACCAAAATCTGAATTTCTATTTGATAAGGTAATTAATTCTGTAATGCTCTCTTTGATTTATTGTTTGTGTTTGGTTTACTTTTGTAGCTAAACCAATCATTTCTGATGGAAATTTCTTTTTATGCTTCATTTTTTTTGCTCTCACTCAACAAGCTTTCTGTAGATGCAACTATGTAAAGGGCATTATTAGAAAATAGTTCTCTAATAGTTCTCTAATAGTTCTCTAAATAAAATCTTTGAAAATAATTTACCTATTAAAGTTTTCATTAATCTTAATATTATTTTATATTCATTCATTTTGGTTTTAAATACTAATACTTTTTTTGATCCTTTTTTATTTCTTTATGTAGTATTCTGTAACTTGGACCGTAGTGTCCTTACTAACCCTAACCCTTTGACATTACAATTGCCTTTCATATTACAGAGCTGTATTCTCCAGCATGTGTGAACGTTCTCTTTGCACCATTTGATGATTGTGCATGCATAATTAGTTGAATTCCTGATGTGAATATCCTGATAGCAAGTGTAAATAGCCATTGCTTTCTCTAAAGATAAAAAAGAAAGCAATTCAAGGTATTTTATGTGGAAAGGGAAGTTTGCAACTACAGGTGTTTTTAGGAACATGGGCCCTGCTTTTCAGAAAGACTGAAAGAATCTCTTGTATCTCAGTATCTCTGACTACCAAGGCTGTGCTCTGATTCCTGACCCCTGTTCTGTGCTGAGCAGTTTAATCTTGGAGAACTTTTTTTATTTTTTTTTTGGCCTATATATGCTAGCATTAGCCAAGAATTTGGTACTTCCCAAAGAATGAAAAAGCAAAATAAAAACGTCATCCTCATTTTTCTTCCTCAACTAACAGTTTTGGAAGAATGATTTATGAGGTCTTTTATCTTTAAGGGAATGGATAATTTTAGGTAAGAAGAACTCGTGAAGCAAAATCAAAGGTAAAGAAGTCTTTAGAAAGGTAAATTTCAGAGTCCCAGAAGATGTAAGGCCTTAGACCTATCACCTGCAACAGTCAGTTGTGTGGAGGAACTTCAGAAAGCCCTGTCCTCTTTACTTACAGATTCTTCACTCATAATTGAGGTTATCCCTTCTCTGATTTTTTTTAAAAAACCCTCATGATGTCTCTAGGATTGATACAGTTTAAAAATGTTATCTGATGCAGAGGGTGGAATTTGCCTGCCAGAAAATGGAGGTGCTGACTTCCAGCACTGCCTGCACAGCACAAAGTCCTGTGAGTGTTAAGTCACTCCTTGGGTCATTTCCTTCCTCACAGCTGGAGTTTAAAGAGGAGGAGATTTGAGCAATGTTTCTCAGGCAGCTGAAGTAATTCTGGAATCCCTGCAAAATGTAAATTGAAAACTGAGCATTGTTGATAATCAGTATTAAGTGAATGTGACAGCACTGAGGTGTAACAGCATAACTCCTTGCAAACTGATGAAACATAAGCCAGTGAATGTTTTCTAGCATCCACAAAATACATCACTGCCTGCTCATACACATCCTGATGTGAATCATTGAATTGCAGTATCAGTCACTAATGGTGATTTTTTTTTAAGGAAAAACTGTATCCAAAAATGTAATCAATTTAATCTTCCTCCTTGAAAAATAGTCCCTTAGAAACTATAGAGAAAATAATTAGGAAAAAAGAATTCATGTTATTTTAGATCAGTGTATTTGTTCTCACCTAAACCCTCTTTTTTTATTATTATTATTTGCTAATGCTCCAAAGATCCAAATTTCTTTATGTCCCTATAGATCTCAGTTGCATTCTGCAGCAGCTTGTGACTTCCTTTCCTATGTGACCATCACATGGGAAAAGCAAACTGTTTGCCAAATTTGGATTTATGAAAGAAATCAGGAGGATGGTAACTAACCATAGACCTTTACAGCTGGGGAAGTGGTAGTGACCTAGGATCTGCACTTGACAAAACAAAAAAGGACAAACTGTCCTTCCCCAAGGACTGCTTTCAAAAATAACCCAAATTTTCTTCTCCTGTCAATATGATGAGTAGTACAAGAATATTTTCAATTTTCATTGGGAGTTAGTTTCTTATTTCATCCTCTCACAAGTCGGGTACTAAAGGGAAGATGTCATGAACTAGTGACCAGTGAACAGTCCATGTCCATAAAACAGCTGGTGTGGTATTTGTTAACCTCTCAGTTTTGCAAATTTTATAGCTTCAACAAAGTATCAGTGACATAACTTAGGAAAAAAAAACCCCACCATTGGGTATGACCTGATTGCATCCTTGGACCTGTTCTGTGCTTACCCTGCTTACCCTGCTGCTGTGCATCCCTGGGGGTGCACATGGAGATAATGAGAGCAGCCTGGTGAGTAGCTGAGAACAGGCCAAGCCTCTGACAGACACACCAGAAATCACAGCTACAGCTCCTCAAACCGAATCCACTTCCCATCCTGCCCAAACCCTCTAAACTTGTTATTTGAATGCTTCAGACACTGGTTCCATTGCTGGTACATGGAATGAACATCTCTCAGTACATCACACCTTTCAGAACCAGAGAGTGAAACACAGGCAGCCTGATGAATCACCCTGCATTCCTGCAGGGCTGTGACTTACTGGAAATAAAATCAAACCGAGTGACGCAAGTTTCAACCCGCACCTCAGATCAGTCCTTATTTTGCAGGGAACACTTGGAACCCGACGTGCACTGCTGTGTGTTTAGCCATAATTAGGAAATCACAGTGCTTGCTTTCTTTCTGGTGAGAAAGGTATTTTCAACAACTGCACATCTCTGTTTCAAAACTGACAAAAATTGGTTTCTGTGTTGTTTCTATCTCTGCTGGATCCTTCAGAAATCCTTCACTTCTGCATTATCACTGGAAATGTAACAATACAATATAGATGGTATTCACCTTTTGAGCTTTTCTAACAGACTATTGTTTCTGATACTGTACTTTATTAAACACTTTACTACAAGCTACATTAGTGTGCTGCTTTTGGCTGGGGTAGAGTTTACTTTCTTCGCAGTCACCAGTGTAGGGCTGTGCTTTGTACCCGTGCTGGAAACACAAACGTGTTGATAACGTAGAGATGTTTTGGCTCCTGCTGAGCAGAGCAAAGAGCCAAAGCCTCTCCTGCTCCTCTCCCCAGCCCTGAGGAGGCTGGGGGTGCACAAGAAGCTGGAAGGGGACACAGGCAGGACAGCTGGTCCCAGCTGACCAAGGGATGTCCCAGACCCTGTGGGGCACAGTCGGTGTGTAAAGTTGGGGCAGAGGGAGGATGGGGATGGGATGTTCAGGGCAATGATATTTGTTTTCCCAAATACTTATAATGGAGCCCTGCCTTCTTGGAGATGGCTGAACACCTGCCTGCCCATGGGAAGTGGTGAATGCACCTATCCATCCATCCATTCATCCATCCATCCACCTACCTGGAACCAGGAACAGGCATTAATTAATCACAGAAATGCAGCTCTTCACGCCCAAGGGCTGTTCCCTGGTGCTCAGGCCCCGGGTGGGTGCCCTCAGGGGAGGAGGTCAGGCCGGCCCGGGCCCCTCAGGGCTCAGCCGTGCCACAGGCTCCTCAGGGCCGCAGCTCCAGCGAGGCCCAGGGCACGGACAGTGCCAGGCCCGGGGTCAGGAACAGCAGCCGGG
>JAHLSL010000053.1:7767418-7809740 GCA_025920805.1 Petroica traversi | reverse complement strand
CAGTTAGAAATTTGAGCAAGAGCTTCAGTTAGCTCTTTTTACCTGTATCCTTTAGTTTGTATTCAAATCAAATTACAGAAGAAACTAGAAGTGTCTTGCTAATGACATTTCATTTTGTAAAATTGTGTCTGACCCCAGACAAATAGAAAGAGAGAAGGATTTCCACTGCTTACCAACCTCAAGGTGTGAGCATTCAATGTCAGGACACCAAACCTGCCACATTAGAAAGAGTCCCTGCTATAGGCTTGGGATTCTCAGTTCCCCAGTTCCCCCACCTGATCTCTGAATCAGCGGCTTATTGATGTCCATGGGTATTTGCTGATGGGCAGGGGCTACATGGCAATTAGTGTGAATTTACTGTCTGATCATGACCTTCTCTGTTCAGGGAGCCTCATGGCACTACTGACGCCACTTCCTCCTTCTTGTTCTCTCCTGTCTTCCCTGTTTCCTTATTACTACATCTGTGATCTCTTTCCCCACAGCAGCTCCCAGTTTCAAGGAGCTGCACTTGTCCAAACCCGTTTCTCGCTCACATATTTGAGGCCTGGGCTCGACACACTCTTCAGACTATCATGAGACAGAGGAGTTCACTCCTCACTGTTTCCAGGGTGGCTGCAGACATCGTTGCATCTGTTCCTCATTTCACCTTTGGGAGGTTATTGCTGCAACTATAGCAGCTACAAACACACTTCTAGAAATTCAAGGTTTCATTTCATAAAGCTCAGCCAAGATGAGTGGAGTGTCTTCCTGACCTAAGGCTTAATTAGAGCTGAGTCTGAAAAATATGAAGTCCTTTCCTGCATGTTTTTTTCCTCAGGGGTATGATCAGACATAGATAATACTAGTTTCATATTCTTACATAAATTCTTTGGGCAGGAATTGGTTAAGGCCAGAAAAGATACATTTCAATACTTACTCATGCAGCAATAGTTGATGGTAATTCTGGTGAATCATTAAGTCTAGGAACTCTTACTGCCTCTTCTGCCTTTCTGAGGATGAGGGTTTTCCTTTTAGTGATTGATCCTTCATGATCAATTGTGTAAATAACCAATGGTATATACGTCTGTGTTACTTCCAGTTAGTATTGGATATCTAGCTGCTATTTTATCATTGAAAACCGTTCAAATCTAGATCAGAAAGTGCATCGTGATCTTGATTTATTTTAAATATTATGTGGGTCAGCAGACTACAGTCAGCAATCTTCTAAAACAGAGATCAGTATCAACTCAGTCTAGTTAAGGTGGCCATATAATTTAATGGCAAAGTAAGTAGAGAAGAGAATGCCTTTTGGCTAATTAATCACTCTGTTAGTGGTCAGCTATTCATCACCTACTTTGCCAATAAAGAAGCTCAAACTTGCTTAGTAAAGGATAAATGGAAACAGAGCATTTCCTAACTTTGATGTTTATGATGATGCAAGCCAGGGACATTACCATTTGTAATAGTTGCACTGATGTAGGACAGAGAACAATGAAAAACCCTGTCTTTGTGGGCTATTTGTGTGGGCAGATTCGCACTAATGAGGACAGTACTGGGAAAAGAAGGCTGCCCTCTGGTAATGAGTCGTGTATCAAGCAAAACCATCCACCTCTGCTCATGTTGCAACCTCTGACAAAAAAAAAGATGTAATGTAGGACAAAGATCAGAGACAAATCCTGCCTTTTAAGAATAATAGCCCTGGGTTCTTCAATTAATTGCAGCAAGGAGAGAGGGTCTTGCATGAATTTCAAAAGGAAAGCAGGATCATCTGAGCTGGTGCACATTACTTAAGCTGTGCACATCTTCCTCATCAGAATAAGCCCATTATGTAGCAGTAGCAGCTGGGAGCCATTATTAATATTTAACGCTCTTAGCAGGGGTTACTGCGGGTTTCTGTATTAAGGTTACAAGTCAATGTTGCAATATCATATGCTGTGGGTTTGCATTCTTTGTGTTTTTTTGGCTTTGTGTAAAGTTCTAGTGAAGTTGTGTTAATTTCCCTTCCTTACCGTTTGCAGAGGCTGAATATTTTTCTTAGCTGGACCATGGTGCATGATTATTCATTCTTCATTGCCTCCAGCTTTACTAGTCCATCACCTGCTGCTTGTAATGTGAGCACTGCAAGTCCCACTCTGGTAGGAGCAATCTTGCACAGGAAAGGATGAAACCAGTTTGGGTCCCATGGTAGGGCTGGCTTCTGCTGTCACAGATTTGTACTTTTTCCTCCAGCTGTGTAGTTTTTGGTGACCTCCTAGAGAGTGGTGATACCACTCAGCATCTCCTTCTTAACTACATCTTTTCACTGATACTTGTTTTTTACCTGTGCATGTTGAAAGGACAGGCAGTTCTTGGAAATTTCATAGTTGTTTTCACTGAATATGGGTGGGCTGAATGTGTAGGATGGAACCACCATGTTCTGTGCATCTCCATCTAAGAGGACACCATCCATGGCTGGATCAGCCCTTGGGACACGGGGCCAGCAGGCACTACCCAGTACAGCGGGAGGCAGTTTCTGCTGACAGTGCTTTGGAGCAGTGTGGGACAAACTCTCCACTGGCTCCTCAGGGACAGTCTCTGGCCCTCAGGCTTTCTTTTTTGCTCATATTCTGTTTTTACTCTTTTTATCGTTTATCAGCTTTTTCCCTGTAGTCATAAAATCCTTGGAATCAAATTGTTTACAGCTTTTTCTGGTTAATAAGTTACCAGGCAGTAAAGTAAGCAGTACAGAAGGGGGAAACATTTGGAACATCATCATCATCATCATCATCATCATCATCATCATCATCATCATCATCTATATCCTTTAACATCATAAACTACATAAAACACTGTTCTACATCAAGAAGCAATTGTTGGGAAAGTGCCTTGGGACAGTATCTGCTGTCCTTCAATGACTACTGGATTAAATGTACTCAGTTTAGCACTAAAATGTCAAACTAGAGCCTTCTTTAAATTCATGGCACGCTGCTGACGTGCAACCTGAGATTATGTGCAGCAGATGGCTGGATGTTGACTAACTTCATAATGCCTCAATAGCACGTTTCCCTTCGTGCTGTGTCGCGTGTTAGTGACAGGAGACACTGGCACCGCACCTTTTACCTCCCAAGCTGGCTTAGAGATTTGCAGCAGGAATTGCCTTATGATACTAATCTGCTGCTGTCCATGTAAAGCCTGCTGCAGGGTGATGGCAGCACATCATGCTCATTTTGGAAGGGGAGGAGGGCAAAAATTGTACTGAGGACATGGAGGAACGTATGTGAAGAGCAATGAACCTTCTGAGTCATTCCTTTATCACTGGACTTCACCATGGGATATTTGATTTCGGTTTCTGGAGGGAAATGAATGTCAGTATTGCCAGTTAGCCATTGCAGAATTCTTCTGAGTTTCAGCATGTTTTTAATTTTGCTTCTATATGTTTCAATTCACATTTCCTGAGCTGTCCATACTAACAGCTACTTCCCATAAGCTTCCTCTTTCACATGCACCTACAACACAGCTACAGCTGGATTTGCAGGATCCTCACCATTATCCCACTCTACTGAGCCTGCTAGTGCCAAGCATCTTCCTTTTTCTGCTGAATTCAAATTCAATGCAATTAACCCCTACTTTAGCCTCTTTTAATTAAAAAACAACCAACACAGTAAATTTGGATGTAATATGGGTATTAATGGCACCTTCATTGATGTGCTGTGAGTCACTTGTGAAATCACCTGTCTTTATTTAGTGCAGAGGATGCCTCAGACACAGCACCCCAGGCCTGAAGGTGGTGGCCCTTGCGACTGAGAGCAGCCTGTCCTTGTACAAAGGAAAACTTCTGTGGAATAAGGAGGCAAAACAATGACATGGGTGCATTTGAAGCTGTGTCGCAAGTTTCTAGTCCAAGAGCTATCTTTGCCTTCCAGACAAAGTTTACCCATATTTATTTTCTTTCTGTTGGTATATTTTAATTTGACCTTATTGGCCTTGTAGCCCATGTTGTCATTCAGAGTCCAAAACTAGAGTATGTTTTTGGCCTGTGACTATTTGTAGCTGGTGTAAGTAGAGAACTAAACTAGCACTATTCATGCCTTTTATTACAGGCTTCTCTCTTTGGGCATCAGGCCTTAGAAGTGTCATGGTGTTATTGGAAGTGAGAAAGTGATGATGGTCCAACTGGGTCATTGTTTTGTATCCTGACAGTTACTGGGTGCTGTTCCTTAGCTTTTAAAGTCACTATTGTACAAGAACTTTCTCAGATCTGGCCAAAGAGAGTTGGCTGCTCTGAGTGAAAACTTTTTCCCTTTCTCAGATAAATTGTTTCTGTTGGAGGAGGGTGGGAGACTCGGGTGTGGGTGCATCTGCTTTTCTTTTAGGTAGCTAAGCCATGTGTAAACTAAAGTGCCCGTACAGTCTCTGCTCAGATATATCTAGTATTGACCTCATATTCCTTTACTGCTTACACTTCAGTACTCTGCTCATATTGCCCCCCTGTTTAAATAGCTGCAGAAATCTTAGAGATGAGCTTGCAAACAAAATCCTTCTGGAGAGCTAACACAGTCCAGCAGTTCGGTGTCCTTCACTTATGTTCCTATGTCCTTTTTATTTTACTGAAATGCTGCCCTCGAGTGGCGACTAGCTGATTGATCCCAACGGGAAATCGAGCTGTTCCTCCTGCCTGGCTGATGCCCCTTTGGGAGGAGAATGTTCCTGGTGGCCGGGTAGCCCGAACACAGCGGGGCTCCAGAGTCAGCATCCAGCAGAGGCAGCTGCTCAGCCTGTTCTGTGCAGGAAACCGATTGGAAGTTTCCAATCAATGCTATGGCACAGCAGCAGGAACTCTCTGACACCAACAGCATTCTCAGCTTTTACAAGAAAATGGAGAACTGTAATTCTGAAGGAAATGTAATGTTTTCATATGTTTATCTGATCACAAGCCCTCTACATTTAATTTATATTATTATTTCTTCCAATCTCTTGTACTGTTTCTTTACACGAGCTCAAGGTTTTAATGTAGAAGCTGTTTGTAGAAGAGTGTTTTTTTGTGCCAGGGTAAAGAGCTTGCCTAAGCAGTACCTCCACTGTGCTCTCTGGGTCTTAGGAGGAAATGCCACATAGCAAAGGTCCTGTATGGAGGCCCTGAATGAGCTCTTGAGCACCCCAAAGGCATATTAAGTTGGAATACAGCATGAGGAATTAATAAAAGGATAAAGGTGGCTTGTTGTAAAGGCACCTTTACAGCATTACTGCTCTTTCACTGGATTTGCAAATGAAAGTAGTTAACTGGCCAGAACTGCAACATAAGGCGGCAGACTCTCCCTTTCAGCTAGACTGCACTGGTTACATTATATTTCACATTTGTTTGTAATAAACATGAATACATTTCTATACATTTAATCTGTTCAGGTGAAACCTGAATTGAATAGGGACCCATTGATTTGCTTGCTGCTTATATCAAATCCTCTTTACTTCCCTTGAATTCCAAATTTTGTGTTGTGTCCTTAAAAACAGAATGAAAGAAATTTAAGGTAGGAAAACAGTGAACATCAATAAAATAGGAACGTTTGCTCCCTGCAATTCAGTGCAGAAAAACATTTTTTTCCTCCATTTTCTGGCTGAAACACTCCGTACACTTTTGGCTTTAGTTTCCAAGCTCAGTCCAACATCCATTTGTTACTGTGCAGGGAATGTCTGTATGATACTAACTAGACATGGCAGCTCTTTTTTAAAATAGACCATTCCAATCTGTCGCTTTATTCTTTGGCACCAGGATTTTCACTTTCCTGAGATGAACTCCGCTTCTGGCCATCAACCTGATGGAGTGGAAGAATTGCAGAACAAACTGCTGCCATCAGCTAATTCACCTAAACAGAGCTGTGTGCGAGATTTACCTTGTCCTGTGAGAGTCCTGTCGTTGTGGCAGCTGAACAAATATTTTCAAGGTGGCAAGTGAGCCAATTACCTGAAAGAGCCCAAACATTTTATGCAAATACCTGTGCTGTTCTTAGTCACATAAATTTGCTGGAACTTGGCTCACATCTTTTCTGTTAAGCAATTCTTTCAAGATGTCCTGAATCATTTCCTAACTCCATGTATATGAAGGGCCTGAAGAAGTATCTTCAGTATCTCAGGGTCAATCTTCTCCCTCTTCCTGGTGAGAATCCCAAGTAGGTCTTTCATTAGGAAGCAATCATGGAATTAATTAGCATTTAGTTTCAAGGTTGACTTTGTTGTAAAATCATGTAAAACCCTGCAGCATATTTGTTTGTTACACTGGTTACAGCTGCCAAGATGCATTTCTCCATCACAAAATGCAGTGTGATCACTAACGTGGCACCACTATTGCCTTTGTTTATTACATATTGCTCAGTGCCTTGCTTCTAGAGGCACATAGAAAAAGGGAAGAAAAGGTGAAGGAGGCAAAAGAAGGGGTGAACGAATCCCATCAGAAGAACAAATATATCAAGAGCTGTGTCATGACCTTGTGTGTACAAAACATGAAGCTCACTTTTGTTACCTCTGTTCCCTTCAGCATAATGTGAGATAAAGTGAAGGTGCAAAAAGAGCTGGCTAGACCTCTTTTCTCCTCACCACTCTTTATTTAGTATTTAGTAGTACAGATTAAATTTGGCAAGCTGACCAGCAGTATTTAATGCATGAATTGAGAAACAAGAAGTACTGAATATATAACTCACTTAAGTATTGTGACATAGTTGCCATCTGCTTTCATTATTGCTGGGTTAATTGTCTGTCAGGGTAAGAGGTTAATTTCCCTTCATTAGAAGTAGCATTTCATACATCAGTACATTTCTGCTCACTCGTGATGCCTTAGTGTGAAATGTAAAGTACAAAATATGCAAGAATGAAAGAACTTCCTCGGAGTAGAATATTGCAGATTGATTGCTCTTTTGCTTGTTGGAGATTTCTGTTCATGTCCAAGTTAGTGCTGAGAAATAAATGAAATCTAAGAAAAAGCAAGAGAAATCTGCTAAAACCATGTTTCTTGCAGAAAGATATAACTGTGGATAAATAGTGGCTCTGAGGGTGTAATTTTTGGGAAGTTGCAGACTTTTCACATCAAGTGCAGTCACTCATCATGGTGAATATTTTTACAAATGGCTCAACCACCAGGGGAACTCGCATAGTAAACAATTATCTGCCTCCTAGGATAATAATGAATGCTTAAAATTAGCAGGATATTATTCAGCAGTAGTTTTGAGATGCTGGCTCTGAAGTTGATACTAAAATTGGAATCTTATTTCACAGTTTTGAGTAGGGAAAAAATCTGAATTTGAAAAAGAACTCAGTGTTTTTTTTTGTTTTAACTGGCACCTTAAATGATAAGGTGGTATGGACTACACTTCATCTAGCTTGGTTATACAGAGTTTCCTCAGCCTGTTTTACTGCGATAAATTAATAGGTGTTTAATCATCCTGTGAATTGAGATCATTATTTTAGTGTAGTCATAACTAAAAAGGAAAATGTTAATCACTGAGATTGGATTATGCAGTGACCTTTTAAATCTATGGTTGTTTGCAGCTATTAGACTTGTTTCGAAGTAGGAGTCAAAAAGGAATTTTGGATGTGGACCTTTTGGAAATAGTTGAAATATTTCTGTCCAAAAAATAACTACTTTTCCCCAGAAAAGCTAATTTCTATTTACTGATTTTTTAATTCTTTGTATAATCCACACCACGAATACATATTATGTTCTCCAGTGCCTCCATCTCCTGAAAAACAGCAGTTTTCAACGTCTAACAACTCAAAAACTTCCTCTTCTTTCTTCCTAATTAAAAGGACTTGATGTTTTTCTTTGCTATCTACATTGAATTTGAATGTGGAAACAAGAAACTCAAGTTCTTTTGGGCAGATCTTTCTCCCCTGCAGGACTGCAGCTGCTGATGGATCGTAGCTCAGTGGCTGTGCTGGCACTGGTCACCTATGAGGGATTTCTGTGGGGAAACACTTGCAAAAAAGAGGAATTTCTGTGGAGAGCAGAGGGGAGGGGCCCAGGAGGTGAGGGGTCCTTGTTGTGCTGCAGGGACCGAGTGGGGTCCCTGGGCACTCCCTCATGTCTGGCTGGTCCAGTCTGGCTTGAGATCACTGGAGAGAGCAGAATACATGAAGTTAAGTGCAGCTGGGCTTCTAGGTGCAGCAGAGACTGAAGTGTGTTTGTAATTTTGAACTCTAAAATAGAAATAATAATCCTGCTGGTTTTGTTTCTAATCTTTTTGCTGTAGTAACTATGCATTTCCTAGATATGTGATCTCTGCATGGCTCACTGGGGCCTCCCACTCAGCTGAGGCTGATAAGCTCTTTAAATTACAAATAGCTGTTACAAATGCACATACATCTTCAGTGCTAGTTTTGTAGCTTTTAATTGACCCAAGTGATTATCTAAGCTAAAGAGTGAGAGCACCACATCAGCTGTTCCAGTGCAGGGCTTAGACTCATCTTCTTAAAAGCCTTCTTATGAAGCACAACTCTCTCTGTCCTTGAATAACTTAAAATCGAACAACATGGCAAATCTTAACAGTCCAAACCTCTTAATGATGGTTGGTTTTGACAGATGTATGAAGAAGCAGGCACCATTACTCATCCTCACTTGGATTTTATCCCTGGGTTCCTTTTGTAACATCCTGCAGTCCTGTGACCAGCTCCTGACCTGGTTCTGTAAACAGGCAGGCTTCTGTTGTTGAATGTTAAATCTAGCACACAAGTAAGTCAAGTAGAATGTGTACTCAGAGATGACATTTCAAAGATGAAGCCTATGAGGATTAGACAATGAGTGAATTTATTTTTCCAAAAGTGATTACACCAAAACCTGTTTCTAGTAGACAACATTGTGCCATCCTGGTAATTTAGTCCCTTTCCTAGCTGCAATCGCTAATTGGGAATTCTCTTTGCAAATGTTTTTGCTTGCAGGGTTTTCTCTTCACCATCTCTATTGCTGGCACATCATCTGTGCACAAAATCTACCTTGGCTTCACTGAAAGTCTGCAAAATTTCATTTTAGGTATCAGCTATTACATCAGTATATCCATGTTGGTCTTTGTGTTGTCTTGTATTCTCAGGCTCTCTAGTCCTCATAAACTCAGACCTTGGCAGAGCAGCAGCATTTCCAGAGACTCCAGTCTTCCCTGCATGTGGGTTTGTTTTGGGGGATTACATCTGGTTTGGGGAGGGGCTGCTGTTATTTCAGCTGTGCAGTTTCACGCAGCAGTGTAGATGCTCCTGGATGGCAATTACTGTTTCACACTGAGTTTCAGGAGGTTCATGCCAGGCTGTGACCACAAACAGTATCAGTTTATACTTATTTTACTATTTCATCCCCTAACAAGAGCATGAACCCTGATTAGTCTGTGGTGTGACACATAAATCTTTCAAGTCAGTCTGAAGTGTGTTAAAATTAAAACCATTATTCTCCTCCCAGTTTGCATTTGTAAATGGGATTAGGTCAAAACAACAAAAGCTCCATGTTCTTTATTACAACTGGACTGGTCATTTTGAAACACAGGTTTGCTCTTCCCTGTGTCATCCTGGGAGCAGTCCCTGTAAATAGGTTAGTTCTACCTGTTAGCATCAAACCCCCTGTGTCTCAGGTAGCTGGACAAGGTACTGTCCTCTAATTGGAGAGAGCATTTTGTTAGTCATGTTTCTCCTCTGTACTTAAGCAGGTTAGAGCTTATTAAAGAGAAAATGATGTTCTAGAGAAAAAATGTGTCCTGCTTCTCCCTGAGCCAAAATAAGTCCTCAGCTCTTTAAACCTCATCCTCAGGAATTTCTTCTGGGTAGTGCAGTCATTTTGCCCTTGTAAGGCAAGTTCACCAGGAGCCCTGAACCCTGGGTGTGTTCTGAGAGAGAGTTGATGGCATCTGAGGAGTGGGGTAGGGGGGGAAGCGTTTCAAAAGTGTCAGTGTTAAAAATTACCAGCATGCATGTTAGCCGTCTAATGGTCTTTGATTTGGAATGCTTTTTCCTGAATGATTGCTAGTATAGACTTTCACCTAATATTGAAAAAGCAAAAAACCCTGAATAATTCCAACTGTGTCTTCAGTTTTGAACTGATTTCTAGCCTATAGACTTTGGATTCCTGTAGGTCACCGGCCTGCTGTCCATCTACCAGAAGACATAAACCTATTTGTTGTAGGTCTCAGTCATCCCATTGTGAGGAGGGGGACAAACCTTGGCCTTTTCCTCCCATGAGCAGCATGAGGGCATGCTTGGGAGCTTCGAATTCCAAGTGTAAGTTTTGCTTCCTTGCTCTGATGCTGAAGGGGCACTGTCAGTGTTCAGGCTGGCAGTGAATCTCACTTCTAGTGACGAGCACATGGGCTCCAGGCAGATCCAGCTGATGTCCCTTGCCTTGGTGCTGCCCTTCCTTGAGGCAGCCAGCAGCTGTACCCAGCCCTGGTTCATGGAGGAGCTCGGGGCTCTCTCCTATTTGCTGTTGGCCCAGCTGTAGTCTCAGCTCTTTGCTGTCCGTTTGAGTATTCCAGTGCCTAGGGAGTGCAATAATATTACGAGTGTGGGAGAAAGGAGGGAGCGAGAATCAAGCCATTAATTAAAGGCTGCCTAGTCTGAGTAAGGCAGTGCTTAAAGCACAGTTGCCACAGCATCACTGCCCCTGCATGCTCCAGCCTGAGTCATGCTCCTCATGCTCCCCTCTGCTGTGCTGGGGTGCCTGGCTGTCCCTGTGAGGGAGGCTGACACTGCTCCCCAATGGCTCAGAGGGCAAGAAGCATTCCTGCAGCCCCACTGGAAAACAAATGCATGGCCAGCAGATAAATCTTGGCAGGCTACTGCATCAGGATCTGGAGGACTCCTACAACAAATATCAAGGGGACATCTGTGTTCAACATTTTGTTGGGTGAATGAGGAAAAAAGCAGTGAATGTATCTGTGCCTCAGTTTCCTCCTCTGTAGTGTGTGAAAGATGTGTGCAGTAGTCCCCGCTTGAGTACTTTTTAATGCTTGCACTAAAACTCCTTGGCAAAATGCAGCAAACTATGATTATTAATGATTTGAAGATGGTCCAGAAACTGAAATGTCACCTGTACCAGTTACAGGGCAAGTGCCATTGATAGCCACCCCTTCTATTTACCCTTGTGGTATCCAAAGCCTTTTGGGGGCAAATTCTTCTTTAATTCAGGGCAGCTTTATCCAGGGGAAGGAGATTCAAAGGGTCATCCAGAGGGCTGATTAGCTTGGCATGGTTTTAAACATTTTCAAGTAAATTAGCCTGCTGAGATTTCTTTGTTAGGTTCCAAGCAGAGCAAATGATTGGGCTCAATGTGAACATCCGGAAAACGAGGCAGAATGTTGGTGCCAATGCTTTTTTAGTATCTCTGGCAGATCTTGTGTGCCAAACTACTCATGTGTCCAGAGGTAAGCTTAATCACCAGCTCTGAGCTGACGGAGGCATCAGGCTTTTCACTTCCTCTGTAGCAAGTGGCTTTTACCTTCAGCACATGAAGTATCTGCATATGTCACACCTAATTTGTTTCTGCCATTGCATTGCCCACTCTCTCTGGAACTCAGTTCTTGTGTCAACATTTTTCTTTTATTCCATATGATGCAAGTATTAGGCCTGATTAAATTTTAGCCTGGGTATTGGCACGGTTTTGGCTGGGTTTAAGGATATCAGCTACACAAGAGGCCCCGTAGTTCATCTTATGGAAAAATGAGAGCCCGTGGAATCATTCCAAAGCATCAAGCAATTTCAAAGCAGCAGGCACTGACAGCAACTCATGGGCAAAGCTGTGACATGTGCCACCAGGTGATTTAAGTACTCACCTGGCCTTTGACTTATGTGACACTGCTGTGAGTGGCACAGCTGCACACTGCAATGTGCACCGGTGGACAAACAACAAGCAAAACCTTGTGCAAGTCTCCTGAACACCCAGATCTCCTTGGATATTCTTGCAGTGATTCATTCTGACTCCAAACTATCCAGACAGCCCAGTGAGTCCTTCACAGGAGCAGCCTAAGGTGCCTCAGCCAGTGACTCTGGGGATGGCTGCCCTTCCAGCACTGGCTGTGTGCAGGTTGGAGTCCTGCTGTCTTCTCAGCGTGCAGGATCATGCTGCTTATCCTTGGAAACAGTGTTTTCCATTGTGCAAATATTAAAAGTGACTTGTTATGACTTGTTCATTTCATTATGGAGTCGGTTTGAAAGCTTCAGAAGAGTGAAGGGAAATAATATTTTTAATTGGATTTTCTCACTGGTATAGAAATAGAATAGGAAATATCTAGAAAATATTAAGTATAGCTGCCTCATTTTAATGAAAAATGCATATGAAATGAAAACAAATTCATTTTTATTTAAATCTCCTCACATATCTTTGTTTAAAGCTTCAGTCTTTTTCATCATGGAAATGATCTTTCAAACCCCATGAATCTCTAGTGCTGGAAGGGACCCCAGGCTTGGCAGGTGGCATAACCACTTCTGTTCCTGCTGGCTGGGTTTGTCACAGCTGCTGAGCGCTTCTGTCCACCCATGACAATCAAACTTGCATTTCCCTTCTGTCAGGCACTCTAGTTTTTTCCACAAATGCATATGAGGAGGGCAAATTAATGTGAGGTGACCAAGTCCAGGTTCAGTAAAAGTGCTCTTGACTTTATTCCAGGCTCAGAAGAGATGCCATAAACTTCCCTGTGGTGCATTTAAGATGTCACAGCAGTCACCTGCAGAACCAGCACATTTGGAGTGTGAAGGTAGAGAGAGCTTAACTGGAGTTTTAATCAGCAGCCCCAGAGCAATTGGTTCTGCAGAACAAAATTTTAAGGAGACTTTTGCGAGTTTATCCTTCTTTTCAAGTGAGTTGACACATTAAATGACACTTTTTTCCCCTTTTTCTTATTCCCCCCCCCCCCCCCCAAGCAACCTTAAAGCATGCAGGAAAAAATAGAGGGATGGAATAGAGTGACTGTGCTGCCTGGTGCTGCCCACCAGCCACAGGGTTGGGGAGCCTCTGTAGCAGCTCCTGCCAATGGCTGTTTTTCCTGCTCCTGAATGCAGTGTCCCGTGAACTGTTGTAACACAAAACCACATTAGATCTCTGAGCAGTCTGGTTCGTGTGGGTGATGAACACCAGTGTGTGAGGGCTGCCAACATTGCTGGGTACAAACTGACCATGAATGCCAACGCCCTGGTGCACCAGACACTGTGCACAGTGACCTCCTTCTCCACCATCATCATCTGAGAGCTTTTAAAGCCGGTTTGGATGAATGATGAGCAGGCAACCTTTTCATGGACAAGTGGCAGAATGAATGCAAGATTCTCAGGCCTGGGGAATTCTTTAGTGTTCACCAACACAGATTGAGATCTAAGCAGCTTTTAGGTGACCTTCATCTGCGATGACAGCTGGGAAATAAACAATTCTGCAACTAGGAAATGTTGCTTCCAGATTCTTTTCAATTTATTATCAATGAAGTCATTATCAGAAAAGACTGACTGCGAAACAACACATGCAATTGCTTTATCTGTCTGCCTTGCTTT
The DNA here is from genome assembly GCA_025920805.1 of Petroica traversi. Lineage (NCBI taxonomy): Eukaryota > Metazoa > Chordata > Aves > Passeriformes > Petroicidae > Petroica > Petroica traversi. The sequence goes on along the minus strand of JAHLSL010000053.1, from coordinate 7,796,285 downwards.
CTCCTCCCTTGCTCATTGGATGAGTCTACCTAATGTCAGACTCAATAAAGTCAGGCAGCTGGCTGTAAGAAACAAATAGACCCTCATTAAGGGAGGCCCCTTGTGCTGCTTTTGTTTGTGCTCATCTGCTTTATGGGAATGGATGAGAAAACCATGAATATTTAAAGCACTTTGCTGTGGCTGGGAACTGGCTGAACACAATCCTGCTGGTGCTTTGCCCCTCTGCCACCTCCTCCAAAAGGAAGCTCCAAAGGCCATTGACCACTCTGCTCCATCCAGAAGTGCATTTGCTGTGGCCGAAACAGATTGTTTGGTTTCATGTGCTAATGCTGGCCTCCATTAAAATATCCAAAACGGTGATTTGAGAACTGCATGGTTTCATGGTTCTTGTCCAGCAGCCTCAACCCAGCAGAGTACTTGCCCTGTGGTTCCTCTCTGTGCTCTCCTTGAGCTGTGTTTGGGTGCCAGCCCTCTGCAGGTCTGGCAGCAGCTGGTGCTGGGCAGAGCACAGAGCTCCTGGCTGTGGCTAGAGAAAAACACCAGCCAGCAGGTCAGAGCTACTGCAGTGGGCACAAGATTTAGTCAGCTTGCACCCATTATTTGATGTTGTGATAAAACTCCCTAGAGTCTCCGTTTCTTTCAAAATTGAGATTTTACTTTTGGATAGATACATCAAAAGAATACAGACAAGGGACCTTTGGCATGGCAGCAGCAGGGGATGGACGGGCAGTGGGAAATGCAGCTTCCTGCAGTTCAGGCTGTCACTCCAGATCAGATTCATGGGGAAAATGACCTGGCATTCCTTGTAGAATGTGAAGCACTGGGGTTTGCACTGTTGCTGCTCAGGCGTGGGAGAGGACTGAACTGCATGGAATAGGAAAGATAAAGAGATGCATGCTCAGAGACTAAGAATAGTATCAAATCTCTCTTTGTAAGTCATTATTTCCAGCTATATATGAAACTTCCATTATGAAAAAAATGAGTGCAGGGGAAGAAGCCGAGTCCTAAGGTGCAGAGTGAAAAGGTGGGATACAGTATCTGTGTTCTTTGGCATATACTGCATTTATATTCAAAATCCCAAGGGAATTGAACATAACCCCTGTAATGAAAGGGATGCAGGACCAAAACTGGTCTTTATGTAAAAGCTATGAATTATGTAGAAATAAAACTCTATCTGGGAGGTAGGTAATGGAGTGCATGACCTCATGAGCTTCTCTCCAGCTGTATTCTCTGATTCCCTTATGACTGAGGATCTGGGAATTGTGCTGCATAGTTCCCATGAGCACTCCTCTGATGTAGGCTCTGCAAATCCCAGCAGAACCACACAGTGGGACACAGATAGCTCCTCTTCTTTCAGTATGAGATTTTTCTCATTTTCTGGAAGAGTCTCATCCACTTCCTTAAGTCAAGGACAGGATAAGAAGAAAGATACTGTAAGATTTCACAGTTAAAGTACTGACATAATAAAGGCAGTCTTAAAATAGGTAGAGAAGATGTTTTGTTTCTTTGTGGGTTAACTGTGAACTTCTCTGGGATTGTGGAGAGCAAATTGTAGGGAGATGTTCTGACATTTCCTTTTCAATTGTTCTTATGCACTGTGCAGTTCTGTATATTTGGCAGTTCTTTTATCATGCAGCACAGGTTCTAAGGGCCAGGTTAATCATGTCATTAACTCAGTTTGTGCCTTTAGGCACGAGCACTTGAGCCCCTTGAACCTTAGAGCTGCATAGAATGTGAAAGAAATTGGTGTATCTTGGTGTCACATTCTAATGAGGCGCCATGGGGAAATTGCTGGGACACTGTGTGGAGAACAGAGAGCAGGAAATACACTGAGACACTGAGTGGAGCACAGAGGGCAGGAAATACACATCTCTCCACCTGAGAAGGTGAAATCCAGGAGAGCGAAAGCTGCAAGAGCTGCAGCGGAGAGAGCCATTTAATGTGATGTCAGAGCACCAAGGGGGGCTTGATTCAAGAAACAAACCCATGAAAAATCACAGAAACCAAATCCTTTGTGAAGGTTTATTTAGAAAAACCACAATGCTGGGGAGTCACTGTTACATAGCATGATAATTCTCTTCCTCTTGAGTAATATGCACCACACTGTGCGCATGCAATTACTTTTGTTCCAGAGATAACATCGTCATTTACACTTGCACACATATGGTCCTCAGTGCACCCTACACTTCACACGGATGTTAGGACACGCACAAAGTTGAGCTTTTCCATGAAAAAACTGTACAAAAAATACAAACCAAACTGAAGCGGTCAACACGAGAAGCAATGTGCAAAAATAGACAAAGTTACTCCTGAATGTTTGTTTAAGAAAAAAGGACTCTTCTGTCCCTGTTCCCCAATGGAGCATTGACAATGCCAGATGTTGTCTGAAAGTAGGATATGAAATAACTCGTCACATCCTGCCCCCTTCATGTTAGCTGCAGAGATTTTTAACCAGCGAAATAATCCTGTATTAGTATGAAAATCTGCCTCCATGCATCACCATTGTGTGCTGTTATTGCATCCAACAGAGCTTTATATTGTCGGAATGTCTGACCTGTGACACTCAAGGCAGGTGGCAACCAAGGCCTTGTGTGGAGCACACAGAAGAGGGAGGACAAAGCCATCCCTGGTAACGGAGCCCCCTGGCAGGGGCTGGCAGCAGCTGCCTGGAGAAAATGGGCAGGGAGTGGGAGCTCTCCTCATGCATGCTGGAAGGAGCCAGACTTGAGAGTGCACAGCTCCAGCCCTGTCTGCTCATCCATGGTGGGGCTAGTGTTTGAGAAGATCCCTCGAGGGCTGAGGCTCCTTCCTGCCTGGAGGAACTGTGGTTGTGCAAAGGATGGAGGCATGGAGAGCCCACAGGGCTTTCCCCAGCCAGGTACCTCATCCATGGTGCAAACTGGGGCTGCAAAGCACACATGGAGCCACCTGACTCTGTAACCACGTGTGGCTCTGAGCAAAGCTACACAGGACATGCAGACACCATGAAGCAGCCAGACCAACCCATCCTTGTGAAACTGCTGCATGCAAATACCAACACTGTCAATGGCAATTAAGACTAGAAATGGATTGCACTTGTTTCCCTTAAACACAGATACGTACCACTCTTTAAAAAAAATAGCCATTAAATAAAATCTTCAAATAATTGATTGATAATTGGGATTCCCTTGGTTGGATCAAACAAAAAGAACAAGAAATTAGGGGAAGTGTGATTCCTATCACCTAGGGGAAGGGTGTCAGTAACATAATCTTTAGGCTTTGTCAATGAGGATTCTTCCCACCCATCAAAATTCATGGTGCAAAGCTCAGCATTGCCCTTGCAATCCAAATGTTTTTTAAGGATTCTGTTTAAGCCCATGCAGAGTTATGACTGTATTACAGAACTTGTAATTATTTTTAATGGGATATCAAAGTTTTTCACAGCAAATCCTGCATGGACTCAGGGAAAACCTTAGCAAGACTCCCCTGTGTGTTCTATTTTTTATTTACAAAGCAAAGGTTTCAGTTTATTCTGAAGAAGGGAAGAAGTGGAAATTGTAGAGACTGGGAGCTCTCAGGAAAGTAAACTGTGGCTACTGCACTTTATATCCCAGCTCAGCAAAACACTTCAGCCAAGTACTTTAAGTGGGATTTCAGTGAGTATTAATCACTTTGGACTCCACTACAAAGACCAGTATCCAACAGGAGGAGCGCTGCCCTGACCTACTCATTTCCATTATAAAAGGCACAGAGGGAGGGTTCATCCTGTTAGCTTGCAGCCCAGCAAGATGAAAACATCACTCAGGGAAGTGTGCCCAGCATCCCCCAGCTGCTCTGGGGCTCCCCAGGCCTGTGATCCCTGGTGCCCAGCTGCACAGTGCCCCATCCCTGGGCTCAGAGGAGAGGCCAGCGTGCCCCAGGTAACAGGGCTGCAGCATTTCTGCAGCTTTCTGAGAGCTTGGGGGCTGTGACACTCCTGACCTGAGCGTCCCTTTGCTCTCACAGGTAACCAAAATGAACCTCTGGCTGTCAGTCAGCTGTTGGCAGTGATACAACTATGTAGAGAGTACTTTCAGATGGTAAAATACACAAAATGAAACATGAGACTGAATTCTTACTAAAATTTCGGCACTGTTGAGCACTGGGGTTAGCTGCTGCTTCTTGAATGTTTTCCTCTCACAGGAAAGTTGGGTTAAGATTATATCCAGCATGTAAGTTAAGGCCATGATTTAGCAAAGCATTTGTGCATGTGCTTAAATCTGCCTTTATTCAGATAAACACTGGCACAAATACCCACGTGCCTTGTGATACAGGAACAAACCTCAACTGCAGCATATAAATGTCAGTTATGTAGCTGTCAAACCCCCTTCAGTGTCTTTTACTGGTAGAACAGTGGCTCTCCCGGATTAAGTATTTAATTAATCTTCATCTAAAAGGTCCTGAGAACACTCCTATAATGCTAACAAATGTACATAAATACCAAAACTAAAAAAGTTAAACTCATGGCTCAAAGAAAACAAATATTGCTCAGAATACTTGTTTAGGTTAAGATCAATAGCTGTAAACTGTGCATTCTAGTAGCAAACAAAAACTTGTTGGCCTAGAAAAAAACCCAAAACATTCAACGTCTATAGGATTGGCAGCACTAATATTACTTTACAATGTGGAGTAAGAATAAAAAACATCAGTGTAACATTGCAAAGTGATCCACCTAACCTAAGCTTATGTAAACAAGTACGCTTTGACAATGTTCATACGTCTAGGCGTGGTCCTGCATGGGAGCTGGACGGGTGGAGACCCACCAAGGGTGACAGGAGCTGTTCCAAGGTGGTTCCAGCTGCCCAGATCCCACTGCAGGAGAGAGGCTCAAGGGTGTGAACCTGCAAACCTGTACTGGCATCACTAGTTCTACTCCTGGGAGCAGCCCATTGCAGGATTCCGTTCAGCAGGACTACACACGGAAGTAAGGATTATTCACAAACATAAGGCATTGCAGAACTTGGCCCTAAAATTTCTATTTTCAGCAGAGAATCCCTTATCCATGTACAAGGTCATATTTTTATATATCAAAAAGTGTCTAAAATAAGGGTCAGAGTCACTATATGTTATGCTCAGTAACACAGTTAAGAGGCTGCATATTGGCTTCAGATACTGCAAACCATTTTCTTCATTAAAGTCAAACCAACTATAAACTTTGCTCATAAAAATTAAATTAACCGTGAAAATTGAAAATGAACAGGCTCTGTTTTCAAGGTTAAAAGGAGACATTAAAAGAAATCAGCAACTCCCACTGAACTCATTTTCCATGCCTTCCCTCCTGAGCAGTGAGCACTCTGAGACTGCAGTTGGTGTGGCCTCCAGTCCTGGTGGTGTCCCCGACGCTGCGGCTACTGGCGCTCCCCTTCCACCCGCTTCTTGCGAACTGCGCCAGCAAACAGCAGAGAGACTCGTTACTGCCCTCCTGAGAGCACCAGGCCTTCTCTCACCCCCTCCCCTGCCCAGGACGTGAAACCAGCACCGAAACAAGGAGCTTCTGAGAAATGCTCAGAAGAATTATGCCCACAAATGGCATCATCGATAGATCACAATGCCCAACACAACAATTGTACCTAAAGTGCAATTTTTGTATTAGACTGCAACATTTCACCAAGTGTTTATATCAGTACATTTACCCTAAAAATCAGATTCCAAGCTAAAGGGTTTAGATGATAAAGAAATCACCACTTCCTGCACTTCCTTCCTGTGATTCCATTTAGAATTTTATTAAAGTTTTATTTTCCTTTTAAAAGCCACTGTGTTCCAGCTAAATTGATACTGGTCTGCTCTAGTCTGTGTGGCAGTGGTCTGGATTATTTAAGCTTTAGGCATCAAAAATTAATAATTTCTGAAATTGCACAGTGTATACTATAGGTAAGCAAAACCCATATTCTTTTAGAAAATAATTTGAAGCATTCTTAAGTAACGATATCAGTGAATATTGACAACAAGGAAAATATCATTTTGGACTTTCAATTACCTGTTTCAAATACCATTCTGGGACACTGATAATTTCAGGAAAAATAATATATAGTTGGAACGGTTAGGTACAGTTAAAAATTAAAATTTCAAAACCCCAAAAATGTGTGTGAAAGAAAAATGTTTTAGCTCAACTTTTATCATAGTTCCCACAGAGAGAAACCAAAGCTGAAACCCACAAAGACATCAAGGTCTGATACCCCACTCTGAAGCAGAACTGATTAAAAATACAAAGTTTAATTTGTACTTGGATACCCAGGCAGGAGGGTCTGGTTTGCTCCCTTGGCTGGGCAGGCCTGGTCCATCATGGGCTGGACAACAAAGTCAGGACTTCTGTGTCCTCTGAAAAAACAGAATGGGTTTGATTCCTCATCTACTGGCCAGAATAGCTGATAGAGCAGTGAGAAATTCAGGATGCTCCATGGAAAAGGCTGAAATAACTCCCTTTCCCAGAAGGAGGTGTAGAATAGTGGCTCCTAATCACAGTAAGATCTTTGCTGTTGTCTGCTCCAGAGCCCAAGGAGCTTTGCACCTCCCCTCACACAGAGCAGCTTGAATGTTGTAGTCAAAATTCCATCTGAACATACAGACAAGGGGGAGTTGTGCCTGGAAGGTCAGGGCTTGGCTCACACACAGAAATTATGAGTAACTGTAGTGGCATCTTACCCAGATCGTTGTTTTTAGTGATAGCTGCTGCTACCCTGGTTCTTGGACCTTGTTTTGTGAACTGGTATCCAAACTTGAGAATCCTGGAGTTCTCCTCCAGCATCTTGGCAATCTCCATCTCTACAGCTGTCCCAAGCTGCTGCCTCTGTTGATGATATAGTGAAGTGTCCCCAAAAGAAAAGGAAACATTTGTTTTCATATGAGAGAGAAGTAAGTGGTTGTATTTAAATACTGGATTGCAAAAGAGAATCCCATCCCTGAAGATTTTGCTCTGGGTTCTGTATCTGGCTTTGAGCAGTTTCATTGAGAAGTTTTCCACTCTTTGGCTGCACTGACTGGGGACATGAGCTACAGAATGACTGAGCCACAGAGGCTGCCTTGACTCTGCCAGAGCCCCCTAGGAGAACCCTCTAGGAATTCATACAGAAGGGAAACCAAAGTGGACTTCCTCAAAGGTCTCTCTTTACCTGGTTGTCAATTTTAATCTCTGTTAGGGATTCATTCTTTTTCAGTGCTTCAATCAGTGCCAAAATCCCTGTCCCAGTGATGAAGTTGGATTCTACATTCAGACTCTTCAGTGTTTTGTTCACTTTCAACATATCTGCAAATGCCTGAAGGGTCAAAAAGGGGGAATATGAGATAACATCTTGAAAGCTTCAGGGAATAATAGGGAATCTGCAAAACATGACTTAGTACCGACAAGAAATAAAACACAACTATGCTTAGAAGAAAACAGAGGTAGATCAGAAGAGGTTATATTTCTGCTTTGCATAGCCATAGAGAATTTCTGCATGGGAAAATAAAGACTGTATACTAAAGCAGAATCAGACCTACTTAAAATTTGCTGTGAGTTTTTTTTCCCCCAGTAATGTTTAAACTTACGATAGCTACGGGGTCATTGCTTCGAGTAGCTGCAAGGCTGAATGTCTTCACATGTGTGTTGGTTTCCAGAGCTTTTGCAAATTCTTTCAGTGTTGGAATAGGAATGTTCTACAGCAAGAAGACAAATCCAGTAATTAGGAAAGCAGTGACACTGCTGATTTTAATTATTATCAAGCAGATTGATGAACAGCCCCAGTCTGTGCAAGTGGAACAGCCTGATGCTTTCAGGAGTGTGTCAGAATGGCCAGGACAGGCTCGGGGTGCCTGGAACTGGGTCAGACCAGGGCCAGCACGTGACCATGGCTGAGCTGCTTTTCCATTCTGCTGCCAGTTGTTCACTCCCCACGTGCCAGCTCCTCCTCCACTTGCCTGTGTGGGCTAATTGAATCTGGCCAGTGATGATTACACAGTACCCATGAGATATCTGCCTTTACAATCTGCTGAAGAAAGGCAGCCAAAGGGAGTCACCCCTTGGGCTTTTAATTGGCATTTAATTCAGCATCAGAAATTGATGACCTTGCAGCCTCTACAACAGTCCTTTCCCCACCCCTTCCCTGAGTGTCCTGCTTTTTCTGATCAGTAAAGAGAGACAGAAGTTGAAGATAAAAGGCATGGGCTTTGGAAATATTTGAATAAATCCTCCTATGATGACATAAACAAAACCACAGCATCTACCTTTATGTTGTTGAGATTAACTTCTGTGAGACTGGGATCATTTGCTTTTATCCTTTGTAAACTTGCTTCCACATTGGTCGGATTAGGTGGCTCCTCAAAGATGGGCTTGACCTTTTCACCTTTCACCACATCTGCAACACAAGATCTCGTGAAATGTCAGCCAAGGAACAGGCATCATCCCTCTGGCTGCTCATTCCCATTTAGCTTTTACTGCAGCAATCCAGGAAGGGTTTATGAGAACCACAAAACCTGCAAGCAGGAGCATTATCCCCGTTATCCCTGCCAAGCCCTTTGCACCCCCTGTGCACCCAGAGCTGGAGGCTGTGGTCACAGAGGCTGGGCAGCATCGTCACGGGCAAATTCCTCCTTTATAAACAAATCCCTGTACAATTAATTGGAGCCAAAGCAGCTTTGAAGACTGTTGTTTGGGATGTGATATACTGCAAGGGCTGCTTTGTACTTTGTCTAATATCTGTAAAGAAAGGTGTGCTCAGAACTTGCCCGTGATATTAGTGAGAAAAGGTCCCTGCACCTATGAATAGACCGTGCTACATAAAGCAACTTGAGCAGGAGGCCCCTCAGTTTCCTCCTCTCAGCTGATACTATCAGCCTCACTATAAATTCAATTAGCTCTTGAGAAATTGCAACATCTGCACTTTCTAAATAATAAAACTATCAAAGCATGAAAAGTAAGTCTGTCTGCCAGCACCAAGATTTATGAAATCTTTGAGCAGTCATGTTCCAAAGAACTATGGTATTTAGTGCTGGAAGCTATGAGCTATAAATATTCTCAGAGATGCATAAAAATCATAGCTGAGAACACAATTAGTACTTCTAATTCCATGCATGTAGTTGTGGAGATTAATTTATTAACACTGACCACCCTAGCCACAAGAAGCAAGAAAGGAAAGAAAGGAATACGTTGCTGACCACAAGTATGTTTGAATCCTTTTATTTTATGTTGCAGACAGGGAGAGATTTTGAAGACTTGTGCTCAAGTCTCAGTGTACTACACACTGCTGTTCATTGCTGTGGGTAGAAGTTCATGCCATATTATGGGCCAAAAGAAAATCACATCTTTTTTTAGAACTCATAGTAGAGATGGTCATACACAAACCTCGGGCTGGTTTTCACTCTGCTGCCTTTGATGCCTAACTTTTTTAAAACTAATTCCCTGAGAGACCTCATATATCTGAATAACATTCAGCCTTCCTAGGGCGCTGGGAATTGAAAACTACGTTTAGAGAACTCACCTTGGATGTAAGGATAGAAAGAAACAAAAAAAAGCAACAGATTTTTTGCACTTGTGGCAACACCCTGCCAGGATGGGAGCAGGGGAGACACAAACAGCCTGTCCTCAGGTTAGACATCAGTGTACTCAGTCTAGAGTTAGGAGGAATTTTCATTTTCTACTTCTTGTTGCTTCCCATGGATTTTTGTTGTTTCTTTAATCATGATGGTGTTTTGCCACATTGATGTGCAAATTTTTACTGGAGCATTTCACTTGGCTAAGGAAAGGTATTGCTTTTGGACCAAAGAATACCGTGATGTGACAGTGATTTTCTGGTTTGTAGGTCTGTGATTGGAGCATAGTTTAGCTGACTCACATAGCTGACTTTTTGACTCAGTACAACAAAAATATTCTGAAATCTATGAGGATTAGTAATGCATGCAGTTGCCTGTTATGAGATAGATGGCAGCTCACACAGGGCCCCACTGGGGAGGCTTGCAGAGCAGCTTAATCCTGAGAAAAATGAAGTGACACGGTGTCCTGTCTACTTTTCCACCTCCCCTTTAATAATGGAAGATGGAAAGGAAAAGCCCTTGGTAAAGATAGCTGCTGTTCTCATGGCCTTAGAAGAAGAAAACATGTTTTAATGCTGTTTCCCTAGGAAAAGGCATTCCATAGTTTTGTCTTAAAAGGCAGATTTTAGCCCACTTGATATCCCAGGGCCTGGAGGTGACAAACTCTGGATCAAGGCTTGGCAGTCCTCAAGAAAAGCTTGGAATTCAGATGCACCCATTTCTTCCTCTATCCAGCCTCCTGTGGGTTGCTGAGCTAAGATCTGATTCATCAAAGGCCTGTTTATTTAGTGCAAACATTTCTGGATTTGTTTTTAGTAACTACAGCTGTTTCCCTTGGGGGATTTCTGGAACAATCCTGTTTCCTGTGTCCCTGGGGAATCACAGAACAGGCACTGTTTGCACGCACTGCCACAGGAGAGGGAGCAGCTGGGACAGGAGCACACCCAGGCAGTCCCTGTGATTGCAGCTTGAGGTGACTCTGGTTGCAGACGTGACTCTCACAGGGATTCTGCCACTTGAGCCCAGTGCTTACAAGTCATTTTTCATTGTGTAAATGTAGGTACTTGGGGCAAGATGGCCTGGCCTAAACTGTGGCCAGCTCTTGGCTACAGCTCACTCTGCTTTCTGCCTGCTGCCTAAACTGATGTGGAATGGAACTTTCTATGTCTTGGCCTCTTAAATACTCCTGCTCTTTCAAGCCAGAAACTGCTATCCAGGAAAACTAATTTCCTTAGGAATGATCTTTTTGTATACTGCTGTCATTATAATGAATTTTCAGATTGTATTTACTTTTTAAAAATCACCTCTCATAATTAATTAGATCAATCAAAGTTGGGCCCAGTTACATTACATAAATGAGAGCAACAGACCCCACTATGAGTGTAGAAGTCCCTAAAGAGGACATGCAGCCCACAAGAGAAACCTGCTTGCTTACTTCTCACGACTCCTTTTCCATCTTTACCACGGGCTCCTGCTTCATCAAATTTCGGGTTGTTGACCATGTTGTGCACTCCAAGAACAGCTGAAATGTGTAAATATCAGCAAGAGGACACAATGTTAATGGCAGGAACAGGGACTACAGGAAAGTATCTGCTACAAATCAGTTTAGTTCCCCAAACAAAACCCCTTTTATAAAATGTTAACTGTGTGCATCATGCCTGCTTGTAGGGAGAGTCTTTTGGGCTCCAAATTCCAGAGTTTCAGACACTTTCAGTACAGATTTCTGAACAATTGAGTCGATGTAGAATGCATATCACAGAAGTGCCAGCTGGAAGGAACCACTGTGGGTCATCTTGTCCAACCTCTCCCTCAGGCAGGAGTGTTGCCAGCATTAATGAGGTCAGCCATGGCTTTGTCTAGGCTGCAGTCTGAAAACACCCAGGGATGGAGATCCCACAATCTCTTTGGGTAACTTGTTTCAATGCTACACTCCTATCACTTTTCTTCCTCAATACACAACCTGAACTTCTTATTACTCTGATGTTCTATTGCTTGGTGTAGCTGAGAATTTCACTGTACATGTGATGAGCTTCATGCATTGGCATTCCCACCAGGGTTTCTTATGGAAGCAGATCAATATTACCATGCTTGGAAAACAATTAGAAGTGGTGAAGATACCCAGGTCTAATCACCTGACATCCAGTTTTCTCATTCAATGGATAGATTGCAAATTTCCTCATGGATTCAGGATCTTTATCCACTGCATGCTGTGACAGGTTTGTCCTGCTATTTGGGATGTTGAGAGGAGGCAGCAATAGTACACTGCAAACAATGCAGATACAACCACTTCCACTACAGGGTCAGCACCCCAGCCTGCAGTCCACTGCCCACCCTTCCCTTCCCCAAATGACAGGAGCTGGTTCCTCTTCCCCTTGGCCTGACACACCAATTGTAAGTAGAGGAGAGAAGTCTGAAATGCAGCAGCTGTCGAGTCACACTTGGATCATCCTGGGCAATGTGTGACCCACAGCTTGGCCCCTGTCAGACCAGCACCAGGTGCTGGAGGGGTTATCATGAGACTCTCCTGGTGCAGGTCTGGGCACAGAAGAGCTGGACAGTATATTGTCTAACCTGCAAGGTCATAGAGCTCAGTGTCTGAAGCACTGGCCAGGGCCTCCTCTAGTTCTGGATCCAGGGTCACTTTCTCTTCTGTCCGGGTTTCTACGGGCTTTTCTTTAGGGATAAATATTTTTCCTAAGAGAAGGAAAAAAATGCAGAGTGAGTAATGAATTATTGGAACAACTTCTTTGCCTCCTGGCAGCAGGGGAATAGGTCTGTGACAGTGGAACTGCTTGGAAATACTATCACATGCATGTTTTTCTCTGTCTTACTTGATGTTATCCTCCACACCAGGATCTTAATAAGTCTAAAAATAAAAGGTGCAGATTTCTGCTCTGTGTTGATGACTGTTATTTTAGGAAATTTGCTCTCAGGAGCAGTCCCAGCTGGGATTTTTCTGAAGGTCCTGTGTCCTTAAATAGGCAGAATCAGGTCTACACAAAAAGCTTGTAGAGATTTCATCCTTATATTTAAATGAGGCACTAGGAGCAGCTAAAACCATCCTACTGCAAGAATCTTTCAGTTCATGAACTTCCATACATGACCCTGAAAGGTCAGCAAACCTGTTCTCTTCCAGTAACTCAGTTTAATTCCTAGGCCCTCTGGAGTATTTCCCCTCTGTGTCTCCTGATGATCATTCACATAAATAGACTTATCCTGATCATTTGTGCAGGGATGGAAAGTCTGAACTGAACCACATGTTGCCCAAGAAAGACTCCAGAGGTATTTGTCTCTCTGTGTATCCTGCTGATACCTGTGGGTTAGCAGATGTGTTTCCATGCAATATTCCTCCAAGACTGAGGTCACTGGCCTGCCTGCTGAGATGAGGAAACTGCAGGGTAAATCCAGGAACAACACAACGTGTTCCACTACTCCTTCAGGCTGCTATGATGGTTAACCTCAGTGCTGTGATGATGTAACTGCAAATGCTTGGAGTGAGGCCCTGTAAATCAGAGCTCGAGCAGCACTCGAGCCACCAGCACTGCTTTTGTCCCCCTCAGCTTTCCTGACCACCCGCTGTGGTCAGTGCTTCTCTGGGTGCTGCCACAGGAAACAGACACTGCTCCAATAACTGAGTGAATTCCAAGGTCTGCTGTGGGATGGTTCTCCTCACCTTGTCCCTAACAACTACTTCTCAAGCAGGCTTTAATTAATCCTGTTGTAATGAAGCTGTGATGATCTTTGGTGCAGGCAGCTTTGGCCCACTGTCAGCTTCAAATTTCTTTTTGTGCAGCTTTGTACACTCTAGATGTAATGCCCTTGGTCCTGGTGTGGCAGGGGCCTCTCAGATGAGCAATTTCAAGAACATGCTGAGAGCCCAGCCATGCCAGGTCCCTCAGGGCACTCTGTGCTGCCACATGTGCTGTCTGCACAGGCAGGGAGAGGCTCTGACCAACACTCACAGCAGGAGGAGTATTTGGAGAACACTAGAACGAACTGGATGTACAAGAAAGCACAATATTTTGAAGATGCCAGACTTGAGCATATTTCCCTGGGGATTCCAAAGGGCATACATTTCAAGTCATCTCTTCAAAGCATGGAGGCACTGCAGGTCATAAAAAAACAGCTGGAAAAATTTACTCTAGATGGATAAAACAATGTGTTTTCTCCTAATCTTGTTCTTGGAAGCAGCTAAGTAATTTTTGCTGACACTTTCCAAAAATTCAACTCGAGGCAGCCTCTCAGCATGGGAAATTTCACTGTGAACTGTGCAAGTTTGGCAAAGTCATGAGCAACTAAAAGAGAGTCTTAGAAAAGCAAGCAGTGAAAGGCACTAGCTAGAGGCATTACTGTCAGCAACTGCAGTGTTTTCAATGACTTAAGGGACAAACATCAGTTCTAAATTTAAGCCTTAAAGAATAGGAAAAAGGTGGCAAAAATTTAAACAAGCCATTTAAGCATTGGGTGTGAAACAACTGCCATGTCAATCCAAGACAGATACTGAGTCTCTATACTAAACCCTAACTTTTGAAAGCAGTCTGTCAGACACAGTGGAATTAGAACTCATTATCATCTGCTCTAATACTCTGAAAATGACTGTCCTTATTCCTGTGCTGTGTATTGATACTCTGCTGGGCACAGCATCACATGCAACATAGATGATCTCTGCCAGAGCAACTGAAAACACAGGTTTGGCCAAAAGTTCTCTGGTACTTTCTTCCCTTTCCCTTTTAGCAATCAGCTGAAAATGTTAGTATTTAATCACATACAAGCATGTTCCCCTTCCCTTTCCAGTCACAAATAATAATAGCCCAGTCCACTGGAGTTTTTCCATGACTTTGATGAGAACTGGATCGGATCCAGAATGAAATGGTTTGGCAGGGAGCGGAAGACCTTGTAGGAAACAGGGACAGTGGTGAAGGATTGAAACAGTAATCCTTAAAGCAACCTTTCATAGCTAATGACATTTCACAACAGAAGAACTTTTTAAAATTCTGTTTCATTAGTACCATACAGTTCAGAGAACCCCTGCAAGAAAGCAGAAACAGAAATGCTGTTCCCAGTTCCTGTCTGTACTTGAGCAGGACTCAGCTCTTAACTGAGGTCAGACTGCAGAGGAAACAGCACTGACAGTGCTCTGGAGCACTTTGTGCCTACACTGCCCCTTATGTTCCACACCTTTTCTTTGTTTTCCTGGGGCATTCATGAAAACCCATGGAAAGTGATGGAAGTCTGCTGACCACCTGTTCCAGCTATATGTGTTAAGTGCAGTGGGTCAGTGATTTCCACAGACCAGGTACTGGGAAAGGATTTTTAGAACATCTATCCTAAGTAGGAACAAATTCAAAATATACAAAATAAACACTTACAAACTGCCCATCCCCGTGGCCCCAGTTATCAGCCCTTACTCTTCACCTCCAGTACTCATTACTAACAGACATCTATCTGTGTTGCACAAGAGTTCCTGAAAGCCATCAGATCATTTCAAACCACACAATGGGGCATTCAAATGAAGCACCCAGCCCTGACTTGCATTGGGGAGGATAAAGCAGCCTGAAAACATGTCTCAGTGGCCAGCTTTGGGTGTGTGCCTGTCACCATTTCAGCCCTGGCTCGAGCAAACCTTGGGTCCCCACTGAAATCTGAGCTCCATCCCAGACAGGCTTAAATCTTTTTTGTACAGCAATTAATGAAGTACGTTACCAAGCTGCAATGTGGCAGAGGGCCAAAACCCTAATGCATTCCATACATTTGGTTGTTTTTGCCAGATATCTCCAACCTCTGGAAACCACAATTACAATCAAAAACAAGGCGATTCCCTGCATAATCAGCGCCCCCATCTTGGGCTCATATTTAACACTTCCTGTGTTTTAACCATTCTGGATATCCCTGTCAGCTCTGGAATTTGTTTTGGCTTGTTCTCCAGGACAATCAAAACCTTATGGTTGCTCAGCATATAGAGACCAACACAGGCAACTGAGTTTTGTCCTTCAGCAGCTGCTCGCTATTGCTTCTTGGTCAAGAACTCTCTAATAAAACATTAACAATAGAAAAAAGAGAGGCTGTCACAGTAAAGAATCATAATGTACCACAAACCAGTCTGGAAGGAGGAAATTTTAAATGCCACCTTCTTTTCAGCTCATCAGTAAATTTCTAAGTTTTAACTTTGTATGATGACTGTAGGAACTGGTAGAAATGTCACTTAGCATTTAGTAGAAGCATCCCATGTCCTAAACTTGAAAACAAATAAATGCTTTCCCAGTTGCAGACAAAAAGTTCAAACACTTGACATATTGTAATGCTACTGCACACAAATTTTCTTAGGTCATAAATACCAAATGGCAAATTGGCATCAATGCCTTCCAAATATACGCAACTGGATGCATTTTAGAGCTGCTTGGGAATTTTAACTAGCAGAGCAAGGGGAAGGAGAACAAGAAAAGGAGGGGGTGAAGCCCAGTGCTGGAAGTCTGGTGGTGTTTCTGTGGGACATCTCCTGCCAAGCCACAGAGGGGCAGCAGGACTCATGCTCCAGGACGAATCCAGGATATGCCAAGCTCAGAATAAATTGTTCTCAAAGCCAGTTCTCTTAAAGCAGCACAAAAATGACACTGTGCAGCCCATCAGTTCTCAATTGTCAAGGTACTGGACCTCATCAGATCTCACATTAATTCAGTTATTTCTAACCAATAAAGAAACAAAGGGTATTTTCACAGCATTTGGCCTCTGACTTCAAAGAAAATGTAGTATAATTCTGTGTGTTTAGATTATAATTGTAAAATGACTGCAGAAATCACAGAACACATGGTTGTTTTCATTTACTTAATCTGCTAAATCCGATACTGAAGATTTTGTCACGAATTTGTATTGTACAAGGAACAGAGGAAATTAAGGGAATAATTCCTTTAGCCTAAAATGCTGTCATTACCTCATAATTGTAATAATTCTTGAAATTTTAATTTTGAAGTAAATTAACACAGTGAATCAAAAGCCAAATTAAGAACAGCTTTAAATGCTAGGAGGGCTGCATTCACTCTGTGCTCAGGGGGAAGTGAAATGTGTGGTTGGTTGTGTTTGCAAAGCAGTTGTATTTCCACACCAGAGACACCAGGAACTAATAAGCAGCTCTAATAAGCACTTTAAGGGCATCTGGAAGCAAATGTAGGATTAATACTGCTTTAGCTTCATGAAAAGAAAACTGAAATGGAATAAACAGCCCAGTCCATACAGTACCACTGACAGGGACAATACAGGGACTCATTTTATACAGACCAAGGGCCATTCCTATGGGTATATGCAATTCCAAACACTGCTGGGTTTTGTGCACTGATGTTTCAGGCTTATTTGGAGATCTCAGATATAACTACAGCAAAAAATGCAAAATCTTCATCTTAAGTCTGTAAATATCAGTAAGGTGAGATGTGACTGAAGGTGATGTATAAATATCTAAGGACCTGCGAGTAGAAACTTGTACTGCTCTGACACAGCAGTGTGTAGGAGACTGGAAACAATTGCTAATAAATCCATATTAAAGTGCTTTCCTTCCTGCACAGTATGTGCCTGACAACTCCTGCTACTGGCAGGATCTCTGCCCTGTCACTGTGTTACAGCGGGCTCAGAATCAGCCCTGTGAAGAGTAGTATGAGGATGTTTTGATGGGAGAAAAGTAGGTTAAAGAATATGCTGCATGGTAAAATAACACACCAATCTGATCTAGCTGAAAAATGCTTCATTTGTCTGAAATCATTGTTTCAAAGACTGAGAACACAATGTAATGACAGTAGCAACTCCTGGCCTATGAAATGTTATATAAATAACAATTTGCATCTTTGGTAAGGGTACATAAAGTAAAAAATGCTGCCGTTGACTTTCTTGAAGTATCTGCTTTCCCTTAAGCAGATCCCACTGAAATAATGGCAAATGCATTACATGGCCAGAAATGGACCCAGGCATAGGGAGCTCCTTCTTGAATGAAGGGCTTGCCTGAGGCCAGCACTTCTGTCCACTTTTTATAAACAAGGAAGAAGAGATAGCGGTGCTAAAGGAATATTGTTTGTTTAAATTATGACTGTTCCTGCCCTAAGGTTATCCTACCAGCGTTTCAATTATTAGAATTAGGTTTTCCTGTTTTCCCCTTTTTTTTCCTGTAGCTGTAGGACAAGGGTAGCAGGGAAACTGTCTTTGTAAATAGCATTGCCATATGTGCTAGTAAACAAGTGGAAAAATACTTATTTTTTGTAACTGTACTCCCTGAGCTGTTACTTACAGCAGTTGTAGGCAAGATTTACTCAGAAAGGCATTTCTGTGCTTCCTCCTGAACGCCTCCCCACAGCAATCCCCTGCACGGGCCTAATCCTAGACAGGGAACAGTCCCTGTGGGGCTGGCGAGGGCACCTTTGTGCTTGAGTGCACCCAGAGGCCCTGGCTGCCCAGGGAGCTGCTGACTGAGGCTCAGCTGGACTGTGCTCCTGCATCCCTCACCAGGCCACTGACCTGCCACAGGGACAGCCCCTGGAGCTGCCCCTGGGGCTCCAGAGCAGGGACACAGCCACCAGCAGCAGACAAACCAGCCCTCCACCTTCTGCTGCAGCAGCTCTGGGTCTGACTGTGAGCCTCGCCCTGCTCTGTCCAGCCCCACTTCTTGTGTCCCAGCACCCTGCCCAGAGCAGCCCGGCTCAGGGGTGCCTGCACCGGGCAGTCCAGCACCCAGAGCCCACACGAGGATGGGCAGTACCTTTCTTTTCCCCTGTAAAGGGCACGAAGTCTTCTCTGTCCTTGTGCTCCAGCGCTTGCTTCTCCAGGTAGGAGAGCAGGCGCTCTCTGTCGAAGGGGCCCGTGGCAGGCTTGGTGGTCTGGTCCTTTTGCCGAAATCCCGCTGGGAGCAGGGCATTCTGTGAGAGAGAGGGGCAGGAAAGGAGAGGGGGCAGCTTCACACAGTGCTCCAAATCTCAGGGTTCTTGGCTTATTAGTGAAATCGTTCTCTGCATAATGCTCTCTGGTGACAGCAGTAACACACATCACCTAAACATAACTATGAAACGAAATGTATCATTCAGTCTTCTTGATTTACTGCCCATTAATATGTGTATTAACCATATTTACAATCACAGCACCAAAGAACTGAGTAAGGTCAGAGTCCTTTGTTACACATTTTGTAACCAGAGTTTGCATAGACCTGGATATGTTTTCTGTACATTTCCTTCTATTCCTTTACTCTTTCTCCTCACCATTTTTCTCTCACTAAAAAAATTAAAAAATAAAAAAAAAAATTCCCTTCATTCTAAAGCAGATGTCTCTCAGACTTCAGAAATGAATGGCATGCACTAAAGAGACTGGTGAATGAGGTAGACTTCAGCTATTCAGGGAATGAGGAAGCCAGCAGATAATTCTACTTTCAACATGTAGCTGTGGGACATGTGATTTAATCTGCATAACTTTACCTGCCAGTTTTCAAACTCCTACATCAGTTTGAATGATTTTGGGTAGGCACAGCCAGAATTCCCAGCACACTGAGGTGACTGTAACCTCATTATCATAGGACCAAGTGGTTCTCAGACCAGAGATCTTTAAATTCTTTGTGAGAATGTCTTCAAATATCCAAATTATCCTTACTCTGCAGCTGAATCCTATTTTTTTTTAATCATGCCCAAATATGTTCTCTTCAGCTAAAAATATATGTGCTGAATGACATGGTCAGCAGATTTCAGAAGTTCAAATGCCCTGATCTCCATAAACACCGGTTATGTTTGTTTATTGCTGTGCTCAGAAATGGGAGCTGTAAAAAGCTTCTCATTTTGTTGCAGTGTGCCAGCATGATTAAAGATTTAGTTTGCAGACAAGCTCACGTCTAAATAGACATGAGACAGACCAAGAGCACAGAAAAGTAAGCACATCACAGCAGGAATACAACCAAAATGTCTGTAGCTGAGCTGCTCATACTTTAGGTTACGCTGTCACTAACAGAACACAAATGAAAATTCTGCAGCGTGTGACATTTCTGACAGGTAGTGTTGGAATTATCATCACTCACCTCAGGATCAAGGTCATCGAGAACGTGCTCAAGCTGCTTCAGTTCATCCTCTGAGAGCTTGCTGAGTATTTCATCCTCGTTGATGTTCTTGTACTTCTCCAGCTCCTTTCGGAAGGGCAGAGACATGGCTCCTGCTGCTGCTGCTGCTGCTGCTCAAGGCTCCAACCATGCAGGGGCACCCAGCTCCTCGCAGCCTCGCTCTCTGCCAACAACAGAGCATTGTGAGGATCCCCTTTAGCTGGGAGTCCTGAAAGCCCACGTGCTGGGGGTCACACTGACACAGCCATGAAAACAAAGCAGCAAGATGTCCTGGCACAGCACAGGGGGTGTGGGACGTCCTGGGCAGCAGCAACCAAGGAGCTTGGGGGCAGCAGCAAACAGAAGCTTTGAGACACAGATAAGGAAAATATTAGCACTTTTTCCTTTGTCATAGAAATATAGCTGGTTTCTTTCATTTGCTTGGAAACAGTATCTGTTTGCTCTTTTGGCCAGAAGCAACAGAAACCGGTAGAGTCACAGAGAACAGTCCAAGACTGACAAAAACAAAAATATTATGCTTTGAGGTATTCTGTCTTATCCCAGCATTGCTGGTGGCTGAAAGCCAACCCACCTCATCTTGGCTGCCTTTTTGACACATTCTGGTTACCTAAGCATCTTTCAGGTACGCTGGTAGTTACTCTTACTTCAGCATCTTTGGATACAAATGGTAGCACTTATTGTCAAAATTCTTGGAGTGAGGAGATGCTAGTTATAGCTCAAAATATTATCTGTAATTCAGTCTGCTACGTGGGGGGCCTGCAGAAGTTGAAAACAGTCATGAAAAAAGTATGGACTTAGTATTTCAGAAACACTTTTAGTTTTAAAATTTGAATATGATTCCTTGTTAGATGATCCCAACTGACCAGAAACAAGATCTCATTTGCATGACCACAACAGTCTTTGTCATATTATCTGTCATATGACAATATGACAAAGAACTCTCTGTCTTTACTTGCTCTTTTTTTGATTGTCCAGAACAAATTCTAGAACCAGAATCACCCTGTAAAGGGATGGAGTGAAAGAGAATTCACTTATGATCAGGAGCAGCATTAACTGGGAACTTTCAGCACCAGGCCCTCCCAAGAGTGCCCAGTTCCCACAGCAGCACTGGCACTCTCCAAATTACACACTTAGCTGTGCAGTTTTACAGCTGAGTTTTTGCATTCACAAATTTCAGAGTTATGGCTGATATGGAAACCAGCCAGCTGGCACCTAACACTGACTTATGTATCAACCCCAACCCTAATTTCCCTTGGCCAGGCCTTTATTTGTCCTAAACTGATAAAATCCATGTGGGTTCTGTTGCTTGTCATATGAGCTGGAAGCCTAATTTTTGTTTTAATTTTATTCCAAATCCAAACGAAAATATTTAATGTACTTAGGAGTCTCACTATTTAAATACTAAATATTAAAACATATCTCATTTTTCTATTTTTTAAAAAGACTAGAAATCAGCAACCTATACAAAGGGAAGGGAATAATCAGTGGATTTACAAATTTGAAAGATCTCAAATTCTATTACTACGGCAAGGCACATTAAGCCTTGAACTGAAACACTTAAACATCTTACTCCAAGAAAAATCACTATTTTACCTACACACTCTTTTTTCTCCTTATTCCTGCTCTGTTTGTGGCAGCTGTTTTCCTAGCACAACATCATCATCATTCCCAATGTCAGGATAGAATTCAACCACTTTTTTAAATGTTGAGTTTGTTTTAAGGAGGTAGTCAGCATCTGATGTTTCACGAAGTCACAACTGTTGTGAAATTTTCTTATAATACCAGAATTTTATCATATGTGATGAGTGTGGGGGATATTTTGGCCAGAAATATCACAAAGAGCTAATGTTTTTGTGTACTTGGTGATTAAGAAGAACACTAGTTTGAGATGTATTTAATCCATGCAATTTTTTATCAAAATCACTTGTCAAATAATGAAAGCATTTTATTTAAAAAATATGTTTGTTTAAACTGTAAACTAAATGGAGCTGCAGTACAACATTCTGCATTAAGGCATCAGGTGCCTTCTCTAAGTTCCTTTGGATAAACTCATTACAAACAACATTTCAGCTAGCAGTCATTAACTGAGCTAAAAAATGTCTTTGAGGGGATTACAGCTTTTTAAAACTATTTAACTTTAAATGGTTATTTTATTAGAGTTTAATCACATCCCTGGAAAAGACAGAAATGTAATCCCAAGGTTAGGGTAAAGAAATATCATAGGAAAAGCAACTTGTAAGAGTCCAAGACAGTTTCCCTGTCTGAGGGTCAGCAGCCCAGTTGTGCAGGACACCAGGAGCTCTCCTTGGATGGACAGCACTGCAGGGCTCAGCAGGAACTGGGTCACTGCCATCAGCAAGGCCATGGACCTGATGACTGCAAAGCTGCACCCAGGTGCTCAGGGGAGGGGTGCAGGGTGTGACTGAGGGCACCAGACACTCCCAGCTTCTCTGGGAATTGCCCACGTGCTCAGCCATAGAGGGAAGATGTGCTAGGACACACTGAACAGGGGACAGCTCTCAATATTGTAACTTAGAATTATTAACAAGAGAAGGCAGCAGGGAATACACCAAAGAGAAATGTAAACCCAGATATTACAGATGTAGCAGCCTAACTTCTCTCATGGCATGAAATTCTGTGTTGAATAACCCTTATTAGATTGATAGTGCACGGAAGAGCCTGAAAAAGTGCCTTTCTTGCCTACACACATTTGCAGCAGAAATTCCCTTGATATTTTCCCTTTCACAACAGAACCCTACTCTTCTATGACTGAACAAAAGCAGAAGACTCTGCTTAGGGACTTTCTTTGTCCACAGTCCCTGAAAGCAGCAGAGCTTTCCTGGAGCTTCCACTCTGCTGCCGACTGGGCTGGAACGCCCATTGCTCACGTCCTGGGTTTGTGCTCTCTACTGACCTTTCACCAGAGTCACAGTGTCAGAAATCAAGGGAACAAGACAAATCCAACAATTCAGCATCAATCAGACTGGGAAGGAAATGCTGAACCCTTGATTGACACACTCTGGAAACCGCTGGCTAATGTGATGATAACGATCTCCACCTCCCTAATTGGATTTGATACTGTTAATTTTGTGTGTGTAAACAGAGCCATATGCTGTTTGTGCAGCTCCTTACTGGAACCTTTCTGAGTGTGCACAGCTCTTTGCTTCTTGCCCACTACATCCACTGGATTGGCTTTGTTATGATTACTGTTTGAAAACTTTGATTGGTTATAAAAGCAGCCCTAACCCAGAGCTCCCTGCTGCTGTTATTTTGAGCATTTAAAGGCAGATCAGATGTCACACAGCAGAAGGGAGATCTCCAATCTAAGCACAGAGGCAACACACTCTTGAAAGTTACACTGCGTTAGGGACACTGAGAGAAGCAGGATGAGGGACCATGGATAGCACTGCGGAGTTTCCCTTCAAACTTCCTGGGAAGAGTGAGAGAGGAGAATAAGGAATGGGGGAGCACATATCCCATTTGTTTTTATCCACTGAGTTTCAGTATGGAGCGTCTCAGTTTCTCATGGGCCCCAGTGTTGAACAGCAAAGCCCAACAGGTGTGGTTTCTGCTGACACCATAACACTGTCATAATCTCCCACTGCTGATCCAGATGTTTCTTTCTGAGAGTGAATCACTCCTCTGCTGAATTAATGGTGAATGTCACTGGAGTCCCATTGGTTTTGTTTGGTTCCCTTAGGAAGTGCTGGAAGAACCTGAACTGTAGAATCTCCTATGGACCAGCAGCTACAAAGACACTTCAGGCTACTCCTGCTGTCTAAAAACTGACTTCACACTTAGAGAAAACCTGTCTCTGGGGTCCTGCAGAGATGAGAATACTGTGACACGGAGTATGTGAATTTCCAGGTTTGATAGTCTGTACAAGCTACATGACATTATGAAGTATAGAGAGATGTAATGAATGAGAAATAATCTAATAGAGTTCTTCGCATTTTTGCTGGGGGGGGAAAGGTATTTTTTTATAATCAGGTTTGAGAAATTGTCCTCATTTTTGCAAATCCTGGTAACTGATCTTTAGAAAGGAAAACCTGATGCATGACCTATTTTAAACTGTCTCTGTATCCATAGTGGTGGATATTTGTGTTTTGAAAAACAGTTGTGAAACTTATCGGTAAATGTGGAAAAAAAATCTTCCCTTTCTTTAAATAGACTCATGTAGCTAAACATGAAAATAAAAACCAGGTGGAATTAATCCCAAATTAAATTGATACTGGACCAAATAAATAGGATTGGGGCCATTATGATTAAGAGCCGTATTTGTGCAACACAAGCAGATGCTCAGCAGAAGGAAGATGATTGTCCCATGCTGTCCAGGCAAGGAGTGCCCCCACCAACACACTGAATCCAGTGCCCAACAGGGAACCTCTCTGCTGTCTGGGAATGGCTATGAAAAATAAGGCTGGGCTGTTGAAAGCTCAAACTTAAAAAAATAATAAGTAATAAATAATAAATACTCCATTGCTTGACATAAATAAGGTTCCTTTTTAATTTTTATACTTAAAAGGCAATACAAATGTACCAATGCACTTTCTAACCATGAGCATATGGGGGATGTACACTGGGAGATCATGTTTTGCAGTAGGAGGTTAATAAATCTCAGAAAGTTAGAAGGAATGCATTGGGGCCAGCACAGAACACAACAGTGGTAGGAACACAGCATCACAAAACTGGGGTTTGTGTGTGCATGGTGTGAACAGTGTAAGCCACAGTCCTGATGCAGACACAGTAGACGTGTCAAAGAAATCCACATAGGTAGGAAATGGGAAAGAGATCTGTAGAAAAGTATTTCTTCTTCTAGAATCCCCGGACTTTTCTGCCTGTTTCCCCAAAAAACTTCAGAAGAACTTCAGAACATAAGGACTACTGAACTGCTGCAGTTTAGTCACCTTTTCTAATCCTTTTCCATCCACGACACAGCATGGTCACTTGGTGGATCAGAGCAAATCACCCGTTTGAGGATTTGTAGAATTGGGTCCTTCAGAGGGTGTCCCTGGGGCTGGCAGGGGAGAGCTCAGCTGCACTTGGCACTGCCAAACCTCTTCTGTTCCCAGCCCAGCTGCCACCTTTGTCACACTGCAGCAAAGAATCCCTCAAAATCCCTGTATATTTAAAATGCTGTTTTTCTCCAGAGGTAATGCAGGGTTATTTCATGTTCTGTTCTGGTTTAGTCCTATTGAGAGCAGTGAATAATTAATAATTATGTTGTCCTAATATTAGACTAGGCCTGAAATTTTCAGTGATGAAAAACTCCACTTCATAATTGGATGTGGCATTCTGAACCTTGGTAATGTTTATGCTCCTCTGTAGTTCACAGCACAGTTGGCTGCTTAAATGGGGATTGATAACTTCCATGCAAATAAAATGTCAGACATTAATTCATTGTAATGGGACTTCAGTCATGCCCTTTATACAAATATAACCACCACATATTTGCAAAATTATCCATATGAAAGCACAGTTATTTATAGAAGACATAAAGGGATGTTCTTCCTCTGATTCAGATAACATGAAAGGCTTTTCCCTGGTGATTAAAGAAAGATGAACATTGATGCTTCTCCTACTGATGCAGAATGTTACATAATGACCAATTTCTGATTGTTTCTAAAATAACATTAGTGGTATTACTCATAAGCATTCAAGACGTGAAACTGAGTCCTGGAAAGGAAGTATTTCTTTACAATGCCTGATGAATTTATAGCTTGTTTCTGGGTATCATGATATTTCTAGATCATAACCATTAGAATTGTTTTCAGACAAACATATGATGACTCATTACACAGTGACCCTATGATGATTTAATTCTTACTTTAAAAAACCCAACCTCTAAATCACTCAATTCCTACCTCCAAGAAGAGGATGACAGAACAAACCTAAGCCCTGCAGACATTGGTGGGGTTGTGTATGGCAATCTGACATTTCAGTGGTGCATCAAATAGAGGGAAAGACCAGAGACCTGTTTGTCTGTCCTATCTCCTGCAGATGAACACTTCTCTTTGCTTTTAGCGGGGTAAAGTTTAGTTATAATCTAATGAAACAATCTTTCTGCTCATTGCAGCTGGTAACTTTGTAGAACTCGAAGGTAGGGTTCTTCAGTTTATAGAATTTAAGGGATGATTTGAAAATCTGTGCAATGTTAATTAGCTCTTCTAAGATAAAAATGTAACATAGTCACTGTCTGAAACTGAGGGCGGTGTGAAGTGCACACTGAGAGGCCTGGAGGACAGAGTCTTTTTATTCAGGCAAAGCAGAGGATGAAGTGGCAGCTCCACCCATAATTTGTCATCGGTAAGTTCCCTCTGACATGAACAGAAACACCCACTGTGAGCTGTACGGGTGGTGGCTGACTGATGGTCCCTTGGTGCCCCTTTGACAGCAGGCAGAAGGAAATGGCCTCATCTCTGGGGTACCAAGGATACTTTAACCTCCTTCAGTAAGGCCCAGACTCTGCAGGTTTGCAGCAGTGGGTGCTGATTTGCTTGGAACGGGTACAGATCTGTTCCCCCTGCTCAGCACTGGCCCTGAGCTGGCATCTCCCAGTCCTGGGCATGCAGCCCATGGCTCTGTGCTCCCCAGGGAACACGGATCATGCAAGTTACAGAATGGCTGTGATGTTTACAAGGTGGTGCCTTCATCCAGTTCAGTGTCCCAGCTTTTGTGCTGCAGTCCTTGTGATCAGCACATCCACAGGAATGCAAAGCACAGCACACGCTGGGGTGTGAAGGACCTGCAGCTTGGCACAGAGGCAAACTTGGAAAGCTAAAGGCCAGGTGCTGGTGTCCTCCTTGACTGAGTGGATTCACATGGAACCAACCTAAACACCATCAGCCACACGAGAATCTCTCCACTGCCCCAGCAGGAGAAAAAAAATGCCTTGCTTGAAGTCAGATGGGAAGTCTGTGGCAAGATAAGGAACTGAACTGTCTTCCAAGTGTCAAGCACTGGACAGCTTTTCCTTTGGCTAAGGGTCCCTTCTTCCATGGACACCTTGTACATTTAAGTGGATCTTTTAAACAAACAACACACATCAAGTGAAAGCAGAGAGCAGAGAGACCCTAAGGCTGGGTAAGAGCATCTACTAATGCCTGCAGAACTGAGATCCTAAATAACGATCACTGCTAGGTACCTTCTAAATAAACCTCTTTTTGCATCTTTCCTAAGCTGCTTTTTCTCCCTACAATCTACAGAGACATCATAAGTATCAACATTATTTGCATTTTATCTGTAAACCAAAGCCAGAAACCAAGCATGATGTGCACATCCCGACAGCTGAAACAACAAACAGGAGAAGGAATCACCTGGAAATTGACTTTTTATTTTTACAACAAAATAGATCGGACCAGCCCTGGAAACGACAACACCAGTGCTTGTTTCCCACATGTTGGAAACATCAATAGGAAAAAAGGACACTGGGTAACATAAACTCGAGCATTGTTCCACCTGTGCTGCCAACAGATAACAAACCAAGTGCTACCTTTTTGTCACCACTGTTCTCAGATTTCCCTATTTTAGCACAGCAGCTGGACGCTCAGTCCCAGCTGCTCTTTGAAAGGCAGATTTAAAAACCTAAGTTTACAGATTTCTGCAGCATCAAATAATGATGACCAAGCCCTCTGTTCAACAGAAGCCACCACTACACTTGTGTGCTGTGGTCACTAAACAGAATATTGGCATTCACCCCACAATTAAACCACCCACCTGTGGCTACTGAATGGTACCTGGGGCCCCTCAGTGCAAAACCCTGCACAGCCACCTCAGCCTCAGTCAAAAGGACTCCCAGTCACAGGAGGGCATCAAACTAGGAGAACTATCCAGAAAAACTCCACCCTAAAACAGGTTACTAACAGTAGAAATGCATAAACATTGCTCGACAGGAATTGTAAAATGCTGGAAATAATATTTTGGGGAAGGAAGAAAAAGCATGCAATCAGAGAGCAAAGCACACCACTTTTAACAAAATTATTTAGATTATCAAGATGAGAGAGGCTACTGGCTAAGTTCAGACATACAACCAAGCTGGATAAATGGGAAAAAAAGACATATTAGGAATTTAGGTTGGTGAAGTCACTAAAATGAGTTACAGAGCTTTTGATTTTCCTTACCTACTGGTGAAAATTTAAATATATCCATGGTGGAAACCAGTTATGATGTGTACAGCACAGAGCACCAGAGCAAAGGCAGGCAGGGTGTTAGAAAGCAAATGAGTGCAGAATGACATGGAAAGGATTGTGATACTGTCAGTTTAATTCAGTGAGACATCAGCGAGTTTGAGTTCAGTTCTGCAGTAACTGTATCCCTAGCAAAGAAGCAGAGGATGTGCTGCCTGCAGTACTAGGCCAGTTGGTCCCAGGTGTTTCTTTCCCATTACTTGTTCCTGTCTCCAAGAGTGAAGGTGGGGACAGAAGAAGTTCAAGGACAATTTTGAGAATAATCAGTTAAAGAAAAGCTCTCCTGTGATAAGAAATTGAAAGACTGCATCTATTTACTACGAATAGCCAACTCAATAACTTGCTGAAGATTTCTTCTACTGAACACTTTCAAAAGCAATAGATCTACACAGTGTATCATTCATGGTATAAAAATATAACTACTTCTTCCAATTATTTTTAAATTGACATTTGATAAATTTCTGAATTTTTCTCAATAGTAATGATGTTAGAATTCTTTTTGGAAGTATATGCCACTGCTAAGCTCAGTATGGTCATGTTAACCTAACCAGTTGGCATTTACTTTTTGGTGTTTATAGCCCTCAGTTATCTCTACATGTCTCTCATTGATCAGCTGTGGATTTTACTCTGGCAGAAGAAATTCCCCCAAAGTCTCCATCAAAGCAAACCTCCTTGAATGAGGGCACCCTGATCCTTTTTTAATTAGAAGATGCCAGAACAGACAGTATGTGATACCTAGTGCCAATGTGCAGGTTTAGAGGGTACACTTTGCTCCTCAACACCTTGGAAACGTTCCTAAATTTCCTAAATCAGCGTTCTATTCCCGAAGCTGCCATTGGTTCGCTGGTTGTGCCCCGCTGCCCGGCGGCGGAGCGGAACCACCCTCCGCCGGTCCTGCTGTACGTGCGACATACAAAAGGCAGGAGCTCTCCGAGGAGGGGCAGCTCATCACCACCGACACAAACACCTTCTTTACGTATTTCATTAAACTGCCCCATCCCATTTCTGTCCTCGCACGCGCGCCCCGAGGATGGGAGCGCTCCGCAATACCCGGGCGCGCACCGCCCGCCAGAGCCGCGGAGGCGCCGGC
>JAHLSL010000053.1:7741082-7762418 GCA_025920805.1 Petroica traversi | reverse complement strand
CAACCTCCCTAGAACATCACTTATTTCAACACCTGTCGCGCCCACCCAGAGCGCCGGCAGCTCCCGCAGCCTCCCAGCGCCCCGGCTCTGGGCTCCTCCCGGGGCCAAGCACGGAGCTTGCGGGGGCCTGTGCTCACTGCCCGCCGCTCTGGGTAGGCGCGACTTGTGTTGAAATAAGTGATGTTCTAGGGAGGTTGCTGTGCGCTTTAAATTTGCTGTAATGTGTTGGGTCAATCCTCATAACTAAAGTTTGGCTGCGGTGCCAGGTATAGAGAGCTTGAAAGGCAGCCAGTGCTGTACGGGAGGGCCTGAAGCTGACTTGTAGTCGGGAGTTTTCCTGCAGCAATAGAATGGGAACCAGGGAAATTTCTTCTGTTCTGTTTCAGGCTTGTAAGTTTTGCCACTTTCCCGCAATGGATAAAAGCTTACTGAATGTTTCAATAAACGTTCAGGTAGCTTGCATCTGAAGTTTCTTTTTGACTAAAGCACCAGCAGGCAGTTCCTCCAGGAGAGATACTGTCTATTAATATGCGGCAGGTTTCTATGGAAGAACATCCAGATACTGTCTGAAAAAAATTATGCCTAAACATCCCTCATCCTGGCCAGTCAGTAACTCCCTGCATGGTGGAAGGGAGAATGGACAGCTGGAGTGGTGATTCCTGACTGAAGAACTTCTCGGGGCACCTGGGATTTTTATCTTATCCCAGCCTTGTATTTATTTGGGATGGTAGCACCTGCCCTGCAGCAAGTTTGGTGAGCGTGCCTGGAAGTGCCATGGCGATGGGAGTGCTGAACTGCTGCCATTTCAGTGCCCTGTGCAGCTTGCCAAGCACTGCCTTTGGGCTCCTGGCCCTGTCACCCTTGCCATTGTCTGGGCTGGCTGGGTGTGACCCTTTAGCCCTGCCTGTGGGTGACCAGTTTTCAGGAACGGGCACCCAGGAGTGAGTTTTCATGGGGCAGTGCCAGCTTGGCAGCTTAGCCATCACTCGGAGTTCCCTGTCTGCAGGAGAGCTGTGTCCCAGTTCTGTGTCACTGCAACAGGATATATAAAAGAGCACAGTGGGCTTTGTGTGCAGGTGCCCTCTGATACAGAGGAAGAGCTGGCAGAAACTGGAAACACAGATAAGTCCAGATTTCCTTCGTTATGGAAGCATCCTCATGGTCTGTGTGGTTACTCTGCAGTAGCTGCGTGTCTCCCTCCTGGGTCAGTGAAGTTAGAGAAGTTCCATTTGCCATGCATAAAGCTTGGTAAATTGTCTCTTTGAACAGAATGAAGCCTTGGGCTTGCTTTTCTAGGAAAATAGCCCAGAATAGTTGCGTTTTCCTGCCTGGAAAACACAATTTATCCTGACAAGAAGTGCAGGCAAAGACGGGCTGCCACCTGCTGGCTCCGTGGGGCTCTGGGCGGGGGGATGACTGCTCCTTCCCGGGGCAGGACAAAGCCCAGGCTGGCGTTTGGAAGGCTCAGGTGGGTTTCTGAAAGCTTTTGCTAAGAAAGGCAGCATTGGGCTGTTCAGCAGACTTATAAGGCAATACAAAAATATCCTAAGGAACCTGCTGGGATTATGGTAATATTTATATTTACTCATTTTTCTCCTTGCTTTGGTGAGTAAAGATAGCTCTTTCAAGTGCAGCACATTCTTCATAAACAGTTCTGTATAATCTTGCACATTGGAAAATAGAATTGCTGCCATCATAGGGGTTCCCTGGGGAAATGCTCAGATCAGGCTCCTCAGAGCAGCAGGGAGGGCCTGGGGCCCTGAGAGTGCAGGAACGCTGAGAGCCCTCAGACCCCCCTGCTCCAGACCCCCCTGCCCAGCCGGGTTCACCCAGAAGCTGGGGGCAAGGAGGCTCCTGAGGAGCAAATGAGATTAAAGTGAACTCTGTGAATGTGCTGGCCAAACCCAGCTCAGTTTGTTTTTCATGATGTTGCTTCTATTTTAAAATCCAAGTCACGGAAGCCATTTACAGTGGAGTTTAACAGCACTGTCGTTTCCTGTGGGCAAGTTATATCTGAAGAGTTTCTCCTGTTTGGGCCCCAAGAAATGGTGTTTTTAAGTATAACAGCAGTTTGGGGGGGGGCAAGGAGTGGAGTTCTTGAAAGGTAACTGGAAGCTTGCCATTTGTAGAATCTTTGGCTTTTTAAAAATATACTTTCAGAGAGGAGAGAAGAAAACAAAAATATTTTAACTTGTGGAAAAGAGGTTTGTGAAAGTTGCTGGATGGTCTTTCAAGGTATGATATGATTCAGGTAATTATAAAATGACAAAGTTAATGCTGTTTTCTCATTCTGTAGTTCTTCATTGATTTCCCAGGTGAGGGAATAATGGCAAGATTTTTTTCTCTGTGATGTCCAGCAGAATCTCTTAATTTTTGATTTTTCAGCTTCTCTTCTGCTTAACAAACAGAGAATTGACATTTGATGGACTGGAAGTGATGGCTTTCTTTCCCTTTCTCTAAATGTTTCTCATGTGGCTATGAAGTTGCTGGAGTGAAGAACTTTACCTTACAGTTATATGTCTGAAAAAGAATATCAGCTCTTCTAGAAACCTGTAGTTTGTGATGCATGTGTCTCTATGCTGAACTGCTAGTGATGGAAAGCAAATAGAGTGCTAAGTGTGTTTAATGGGAGGTGAAGGGCTGGTTTGATTAGATTAGGGCTTCAGCTGGCCTTTATGCCCTTTTTAGGCAATGAGAATTCTTGACACCATGTTTTAAAACCTGATTTTTAGCATGTTGTATGCAAGTGTTGTATATGCTGTGTTTTCTTTTGTAGGGAATGTTTCTGAGAGCTGTTGCCAGGCAATCTCAGTGTACCACAGACGTGCCAACCAGTGCTACCATCATAACATCTTAAAGGTGTCTCACATTAAGGATGTTTTCATATTTAAAAAACCAAACCAAACCCTATGATAGGGATTA
This sequence comes from Petroica traversi, assembly GCA_025920805.1. NCBI lineage: Eukaryota > Metazoa > Chordata > Aves > Passeriformes > Petroicidae > Petroica > Petroica traversi. Next base: position 7,759,496 of record JAHLSL010000053.1, on the reverse strand, counting down.
GAAAATATGGCCAGAACTCTTTAAATGTGTATTTGCCAGGCCACATGTGATTCTCTTCTTGCTGAAGTGAAGCCTCAGTTACAGAACCTGGGCTTACTGTTCTGCTGCTTTATTTGTCATTTTTGTGTGTGTGTGTGTGTGAACCCTGTACCTGAGGATTTGAAATGACTACTTTGGTCATATGCAAACAAGTGAGACTAAGGGCTGTGACCTGAAAATTAATTAATGTATTACAAAGGATGAGTAGTTTTCCAACATGAAACATCCCAATGCAGTAAATAAAAGGTAATTAATTCTGGATGACAGCATTTTGTGGCAATTTATGGAGAGGAAATGCAGCCTACGAAGATAATGGATGGTTATGCAGTGCTACTCTCTTTCAGAGTAAGGGCAGCATTATCCTGCAGCTTGCTAACCATTCTGCTCCTTATAATTACCTGTTAAAACTACACCTTTTAATATTTGAATGCAAATGGACATGCAGAAATGTGGTAAATAGCAGTGTTTTGATGTAGGGCTCGGGTGGCGCAGCCTGGTCACAAACAGAGCTGTGTAATCAGCTGCAGGAAATGTTTTTCTCCTGTGATCCTGTGTAAGGGCTTGAACTGTAAGGAAGGGCAGAACATTAAGGCACCAGGAATGAGAAGTTCACATGCAGATTGTGTGGCATCAGCTAATTGTCCATCAGCTGCTTGCACCTGGAGAAACAAATAGTGCCAGACTATGAAAACTATACGAGGTGGCTCTCTAGCCCACAGAGTCACTCCTTTAATTACTTTTGGAACTTAGGAAAATATAGGTGTGCTAGCCTCTGCATTTTCTACAGCCATTAAATTTGGATGTCCCGAGCCCTGCAGCCTCTTGCAAAAGGCCCAGGCTCTTTCAGCATGGTTGGGTGTAGTTCTGAGGAAGACAGACAGTGTTCTTTTGATGTAATTAACACAAAAATGAGAATTCTCCTTATGTTTGGCAGAACTTTGCAGAGGTCAGGTTTGGTCCCATCAGTATCAGCTGTAGTTCACAATGGTATATATATCAGCAATGCTTTTGGAAGAGCAGGCATCCTGAAGAAAGCTATGAATACATTTCTCACTCCTGTAGGTGTTGGTGGGACCTGGAAATTCACCATTCTTGCAGGTTAGTTTTATAGGTGCACCAGACTGAATGGTGTGGATGAACCTCTATGTGCTCATGTCTGTTCAGTGTCTCTGAATTAAAATGTCACCATATGTAACTGTGGCAGCCAGGGAGACCTGTCTGGATGTAACAATCGAGGTGGAGGAACCCTGCATGCAGGGTTCCCTGGTACAGCTGTAAGTATAAAGCCTGGTTTTCCTGTTACTTAGGAGGCAGTGGCTAAATCGATCTGGTTTTGAAGGACAGTGTCAGTGTGGATTTGAAGTAATGCAGTTGTATTTACAGTGTGAACATCTCTCCTTGAATAGGGGCTGCTGGAGAAAATGTGACTTTTATTGTGTATCTGGTCTGTGTTGAGTATTTCTATAGAGCCAAGAAAGGTTTTAAGGAGACTTATGAACAGGAATGTGTATATTTAGCTTTTGCTTCCCAAGCACCTATGGACTCTCTTACTTACAGAGAATCATCACAATTACCTTTTTTATTTTTCTGTCTGTGTGGTCAACTTGAAGCAAGAATTTGGCTGAACAAAAGGAGAGTCCTGAAACTTCTTTCAGGAAGATGAGAGGAAACAACTTCTCTGCTTGAATACTGCTGTGATTAACTGTTTTTTCCAAGACAAATGCTCAAAAATTGTGAGGAAAAAAGGTTCCCTGCACTCTGTCTGTAAGCAGTGTTATATAGACTGTACATTTTTGAAGGACCCTGGTTTCCTCTAAATATAATACTTAGTGACCAGTCACACTGTTTATTCTTTATTTTAATTATATATACATATAAATATAAAATATATAGGGATTTTTAAAGTTTTTATAGTAGTAGGATTGACTGGAGTGCTGCCACTTAGGAGCTGTATTTCCTATGCTTTTCATCAAGCTATTGTCATTTTCCTTGGACAGAACACAATGTTGCTTCGATGGTAGTGCTATAATTAACTTGGAGGCAAACTTCCTTTGTTTTCTCTGTAGGTAACATGCAGGGATATGAGTCAGTAATAACCAATTACCTTGTTTATAGTGAAGTTATCCTTAAGTGCCCTTGAACTGCTGTAGCAACAGTAAATGTGGAGCATCTTCCCTCTCCTTTTGGCTGCATTATGTGTAAAAAGGAAGGCGTTAACTGGACTCATAAATAGTAGGATCTCCTCCCTCCTGCCATACAACCTGCCCTGCTCTGTGGGAATTATGGCCTTGGAGTTCTTGTCAAGAAGACTGGCTATTGACTTTGGTCTGAAAACAGATACAGCTTAATTAGATGTAGCTTAATTACTGATGGCCAAGGGCATGGTGGGACAGGACTCTTGTCAGTGCAGAAGCAGCTTCCTGGTGCTCCTTGTCAGCTGTAGAATAACAGGCACCAGTACTGGGTGACAAAGCTTTCCTTTCACAGATGTACGTGGAGCTTGAAGATGCTTTGTAGTTGGGATATTTACCTTAACTCTGCTTATTTATTTTTAAAAGTTTTTCACAGATCTGGATAAGAATTAAGACTTGAGTTTTGAAGTGTTTGAGCAACTTGCTGCTGCCCGAGTCATGACGCTCCCATTTCGAAAGGACTTGGACAAGTACAAAGATCTCGATGAGGATGAAATTCTTGGCAAACTTTCGGAAGAAGAACTGAAACAACTGGAAACTGTTTTGGATGATCTTGACCCTGAGGTAGGCATTAGCCAAGAGAAACTTTATTTTTTTCATTTGTTCCATTACTAGTCTAAAACAAGTTGAGACTTTGCGCAGATATATGTGTATGTAATGTTTATTTCCTGTTTGCAAGGTGGATGCAACTGCAGTAAAGGAGAACAGAAGAAGGGATATTTGGGAGGAGCTTTCTGGCATTTATTTATAAATAAGAATTGCTGTTGTTCGTGTTCTTGAAAAGAAAGTTTATTTAGAAAGGCCCGTTTAACTTTCCTGTTTCCAGTTTCTGTCTGGTAAACAGCCCTTTTGCATCCATGTTTGTTTTGTTATTTCTGCTGTTGGAGTTTGATGGGAGTGGGAGGGTGCCAGCCTCTCCTAATGACTCCTGGTCCTGTATCTGGTAGCTTATATCTATTCCTGTCCTCATGCTGACTTTGTAAAGAGAAAGCAAATAATAACTAAGCTTCTGAATGATTATGGCAGCATGGGGTATTGATTAAGGAATATTACATCTTTCTGCTATAAAGAGCTGAGTTGTGCTCTACTGATATTGGAGCTAATGTCAGATTCCAAGACTTGTGTTTTCACCTCATGGTTCTCTGATTTTGCTTTAATAGTACCAGGATTGGTTTAACCTTGATGTTTGGGGATTGGTTCAGAATATTAGGATCACCATTTTGTTGCACTGCAAGATATTACTGATATTTTAATGCCTTGGACTTTATGGGCATTTTAACAGAGGAGAGCTGGCAAAAGGTACTGGTTGTCATGGCAACCTGTACAGTCTGGTCTTCCTGTATTGATATCCTTTTTTTTTTTCTTTAGTTGAAATATGTTGATGATATAAAAAAACCACCCCACCTTGAGTCAGGTCAAAAACAGAAATACTCTTGTGTTAAATGCCAAATAATAGTAGAGTCAGTAGTCTTAAAGACTTAGATTCGTGCATGTAAGCAATAGAGGAAGTAGTCTCTTGCTGAATGTCTAAACTGTAAATAGTTGAATTTTATTTACTAGTGCTCATTTAAATAGTGCTGATTCTAGCAAAGAATTGCAAAGTAACTGGCAAATTGAGTGCTGGGAGCTATTGTACTTTAGAAATTGCTTCAGTCCTACTGAGAGTTCAGTGTGCTGTATTTTTGTTATATCCTCTGCGTCTAGATTACCTTGTGTCCTTCTCTGCCCCAAAAAAAAGGAAGCTGGCAGGGGATCAAAGCTTGCCTACAAAAGATGGTGTGTCAGGGCTGAACCTTGCAGCGAGGGAGAAGGCAGAGGGAAATGAGAGCAGGCAGGTGCTCAGGCAGGGTTTGTGAGCTGCTGTGCTCCCTTTGCTTTGCAGAACGCGCTGCTGCCCGCGGGCTTCCGCCAGAAGGACCAGACTGCCAAGAAGGCCTCGGGCCCCTTCGACCGCGAGCGGCTCCTGGCCTACCTGGAGAAGCAGGCGCTGGAGTACAAGGACAGGGAGGACTATGTGCCTTTCACCAGGGAAAAGAAAGGTAACACAGCCCTTTCCTGAGTGAGTGCTGTGGAGTCTCTGCTGTGAACCAACCTGATGGCAGCACTGGCAGCTGGGATGCTTTTCACTGGCAGCGTTTCCAAATGGCTGCTGCTGTGCAGGGCCAGGAGCTTTCCTGTTCAGGCCTTGCTGCCACTGGGGCTGCTGTGCTCTTTGTGTGTAGCACAGGAAGGAAATAAGACTCAGAGATTTTATCATAGATTGCGAAGTTCCGAAATCCTCAAAGTAAGAGCTAACTCTGATTTGTGTCAATAATTACAAATGCTGCCATTGTGGCTTGTGCCCTGTCTCTGCCCTCTCCTGGCATTTCTGCCAGTCCGTGCTGGAGACAGACTGATGGTTGTGTGATTGAATTCTGTGTGTTTGGGGCTCATAGGTGACTGGGGAATCCCTTGCACCCTGTGGTACACTCTGTCAGGGAGTGAGCTGGGCATGGAGGATGTGCTCTAGCTAATTCTACATTTTCTGCTGAGTGCTAGTGCTTCTTTCACACAGATGGTTCCTTACAGTCAGCTTACGTCTACATGTGCACATGAAAGTATTTGTTTGGGTAGATAGAATCTGTGAGAATCTTGTGGAGAAACAGAAGGGTCCAGCTGTAATGCAGAACTTGGTTAAGAAGGATCAAATGTCATTTCCTTTATGTAATAAAGTATTACTAAATAGTCTGTCGGCATGTTGCAATGAGTCATACCAGTGTAGTTAGTAAAATTTCCTGTATCTCTTAAAAAAAAAGGTTGCTAACTAGTAGCTTCTTCTGTCATAAATTTTAGTGCTATAGGAGAGGAGAAAATAGTATGAAAAATGAAATGTAGGTTACTTTCATTAAAATTAAAAATGTGGAAACAAATGTTTAGTATCCAAGTTGATGCTCTGTTGAATGGACAGAAGGCAAGAAGGTCAAGCTCATTTTGTAGTAGGTGAGGGATAACCTTTTCACCTCATGAAAATATTGTTTGACTTTTTGCCACAATTGTTGCCATTTTGCACAAAAACGGTAAATGTACATAACTTTTAAATCAAGAAATCATGGTAGAACTTGGTAAGGGCATTGGGCACAACTTAATACTTGTCTAGGATGTTTTTTATCTAGAGGGGGCTTGTGTCCTAATGTGCTTTTTGTTAATATTAAAACCAACGAATAGACAACTAAGCTGATTATAATTTTTCACTTCATCTAGAAGTGTGTATTATGGAGAAACACCAGCAAATTGTGGAATAAGGATAGGTGAAAATCTGGCTTGATTCTCCTGTTAATTCAGGAGAATAGTGACAAATATAATTTACAGTTCCAGAGGTTTTGGGAGGAGAGAGATGGATTGGAGCTGCAGCTGGGTTTTTTGATGCCATATTTTGGGTCAGAATTTGCCAAAGTACTTCTGTGTCCCTGGCTGGTCTTGTTGCTCTAACTTGTTCCAATTATTCATTTCATGGAGCAAGAAGGGGAAAAATCAATCCTTCTCTTTCCTTTTTCTATTTTAGTAGAATTGATGTCCTGCATGGTGATTTGGTCTGCAGATTTATCAAAGAAGCTTACCCTGGGTTAATTTTAAATACCCTGTCTTGCTACTGATTCTGGTAATCTTGTCTCCCTACTAGAGTGTAAAGGAAAATATTCTCTTCCAGATATCCCAAGTAATTTTGGGGTAACATGCTATTAAACAATGTTGCTTCTCTTTCAGTGATAGATGATGTCATTTCTCCAGGACTTTGGCACCTCTTTTGTTTTGTGCTGTGAGATGCGGAAGATCTGAAATAATGTAAAGTGTCCTGCTGAAGTGAAATTAACAGTAGTAAAGAAACATGAAGTTTAATCCCTAAATTATACTCCATTCAATTTTCCCAGTGCCTTGATTTTGTTTCTAAAAGCAACCTTAAAAACTTACTTTGTTTTAAAACACGATTTAATGATTTAAGTCACATTCTGTTCCAATTAAGTGTTGAACCATACAGTAAACCATTGTTCAAAAGATTCATGAGACCAGTTTGGTAACAACTGCAACAAAAGTAGCTTTGTCTCAGTGTGTGTATGTAAGTGTGCCATAAAGATTTTACAGGGATACTGCAGCAGAAGGAGCTCTCATCCAAACAGTAAAGCAAGGCCCCAGCACTGAAGGCTGTTGCCCTCAAGTGTGTTCCACTCATCTGACCAAGTCTGAGCAATGCTCTCCTCCTCCTCCTCCTCCCTTCTCTTGGAACAGCAAAAGAAGAGAATTATTGCAGCTGAGATAAAAACGTATCTGAGATAGTGATGTACTTTGTGCTGTACAGCACAAGGCATGCAAAGCACTGTGTAAAATGAGCTTTGCATTTCTAGCCTTTGCACTCTCCTAACTGTGGCTTTCTCTTCCCTTTGTGTTCCTGCCGGGGTGTGTTTGATCTGTGTAGGTTTGCAGTTCATGTAACTTCTGCTTTATTGCTTTGGTTGGTTGGCTGTGGTTTTCCCCCTTCTCTGTCACCCAGAAAGCTGACTGAAACCGTAGCCACCTGGCTAAAGCCCTTCTGCTGGCACCTGCTCAGTTGCTCTAGATCACCACTGCCTTCTGCTGCAGCAGGATTTGGGATGTGATCCCTGCCATTGAATCACTTTAAAGTCTTTAAAGGAAGTGTGCTACATGTGAAGTGAAGCCAATATCCTGTAGGAGCTTTGCAGAAACAGCTTGTCAAATTGATATTCTCCATACAAGAGCATGTGAATAAAATAACATGTGATACTCCAGCCTTAATGTAAAACAGTTTTCTTATTCACTGCTCTGTGGCCTGTAATCAGATAGCAGATAACAACTCTGTTTCTGCATTAAGACTTGGAAGTTGAATTACAAAGTTAGTATTAAATTGTGCTTGTAACTGAATTGATGAACCTGAGTGTGTCACATAGTACTGGAGGTTGAAGTGTGAATTACATAAATTTCTGAACTAAGGAAAGTTTAAGGAACATAAGATGTAAGGAATACATTAGATGTTGCTCGCTTTTCTTCACGAAGTCAGTGATGAGAAAAGCTTGTATTCAGATGTCCTCAGGTAGCACTTGATTTGTTTTCCCAAATGGAGTACCCCAAAAGTGGATTTTAGACTTTCTTCTGCTGTGCAAGGTGTGGCTGCCTGCTGGTGTGGGGAATGTGAGAACAGTACCAGCAATTGTAGTGCATGGCCCCACTGAACAGACCTGACTGGTGCAAGGTGCTGAGTCCCACCCTAAATATTGTGAATCTCTGTAGGAGATGTCCAGGGCACTTCAATAAACACCATCCAGTGCTCCTGCCTTTAGAGCAACATGGTTGTGTGGAACTTGCAACTGAAAGTTCATTCTGTAGCAGAGGAGGCCTGTGACTTAATCCTGGATGTGCATCATCTAAATGTTAGCTTAAAGGCATGGAACAGCTCCTATATAATTATTACAAAAATGATGTGAACATCCCTGAAATTTGCCTCTTCTTGTTGTATTGCTTAATCTTTGCAGTATCCTGGCTGAAAAAGGGCTGTCATGTTCCTTCATGTAACCAAATCCCTGCTGTTTGGAAAAGTTCTACTTGTGGGCCAGGCAAGCTGCACATCTTGTGGGCTGCACAGATGTGTCGTGGTTTTTGGTTTTATTTAAAGCTTGCATTAGGAGGGGGGAAGGGACTTGCTGAACTGTATTGGCAGCAGGCCTTGAGTTAGATCATTGTCCCCAGAGACACAGGGGTCTTACCCTTCTGGAAGTAAATTCGTCACTAGAAGTGGGGAGTGGGGAAGGACCTACTCTTTATGTGCATTGTAAAGCTCTGAATTCTGGTCTAGGACGAGATGAAGCCAATGAATGAGAAATTATGTACACAAGGGTGTGACTTGTTTTATAACAAAAACTTTCTTGATCTAGCTTGTGTGACTGGAGTTGGCTGCAGTGAACATTTCTGGAGGGCAGTGGCTTTTAACATTTTTGCTTTATTAAAAACTGAATATACTTCTCACTCTCTTTAAGTTTTCTAAGAAGTCAGGCATGTATGGGTAAGTTTAGTGTTACTAAAGCAAATGTTTGAACCAGATGATTCTACTGAAAAACACATCAGGAAAAGTAGGGTGTTTTTTTGTGAGCACTGTGAGATGAACCAGACAGAAGGTTAAATAGGTTAAAATACATTTTTGGAGTTGCTTTTGATTGAGATCAATCTCCCTACTCTCCCCAGTAGGTGATGATCCTCTCTGTGACACATTCAGATCACAGCTCTGCCTGGGTCCCTGTCTCCCTTGAGAGAAAACTAGTGAAATAAAATCTTTCTTTGAGTCTTTCTAGACTGTTTAAAATGTTTAATGGAGGTTTATATGTTACTTTCTAGTCCTTAGGAGAAACAAATAGGATTGGAATCATAATCCAGACTCCTGAAAATTTATTCCTGTTTATGTTCTTTCCTCATCTCTCACTCTCTTGTCTGTGGTTCTCCTAGGCTTCACTAAGTATAATATGTATCCTTTAAGTACATGGTATTTTAAAGATAAGTAGATTCTAATACAAAGTAACAGCAGACTTTCCATTTTGTTTACTCCAGGGAAAATATTTATCCCCAAGCAAAAGCCTGTACAGTCTTTCACAGAAGAAAAGTTCTCTCTGGATCCAGAACTGGAGGAAGCCTTGACCAGTGCCACAGACACAGAATTAGGTGACCTTGCAGGTGAGTTGTTTTTGAAGTATGAATGGGCTGGTACATATTCAGACAAGAAAGATCTGTAGTTAATGTGGTGGTATGATCTGACTACAGGGTGCTGTAGTTGTGATAGAAACTAGATTGTGTAATTTGCCAGTTTGCTTGAGGCATTTCACCTTTGTTGGTTTGACATAATTTGTGAGGAAGTTCATTATTTTGGCCTGCAAAAGATACCTGATTTTCAAACTCAAATCCTTTAAATCCATTCCTCAGTCTGGCTGATTTTTGAGGTGCATATGACTGCTTTTTCTTGTGCATAACAATGTGTATGTACCTGTATTCATAAAGCATCAATTTGTGATTGAGTTACACTTTTTACTGTTTGAACCTGGGGAGATCAGAACTTTCTAAAATGTGAAAGTCAACTAAAATGTCAGAATTCATTCTTTTTTCTACTTTTTTTCAAATGTTTAAGATATTGAACAACGCTTTGTACTGATAATTGTTGTACAAATATCAGGTTTTGTTATTGAAAGGAATCTTGCATCTGAGCTGAATTAGTCAGGAACAGTAAAAATATTTTTTTTTTGCTTTTTCTTTTTTTCCTTTTCCAGCAATACTGGGAATGTCCAACTTGATAACAAACAATCAGTTCTGTGATGTAGTTGGAAGCAGTAATGGTATTGACAAAGACAGCTTCTCAAGTAAGTGTGTACAAAAGTGCTAAACACATCAATTCTCTGTTCTGCACAGCTGCCATAGCATTCACTGTTTTCTGTTGCACCAGCATTCTTGTAGACTCCTAAGTCTTAGTCTGGAAATGTGCATGCCTGTAACATTGCTAATTGAGTTCAGGCAAGAGGGGAATTAAAATGTATGTACACTAAAATGTCCTCTGCAGTTAAGTCACTTTTTGATGACAAAAGTGCATGCATTGTGTGTGTTGGTTTTTAGGTTTTCTGTTTGTGTTTGTAATTCAAATCCTATGGGCTTTCTGAAAAAAAGCAGAAAGGCTGAGAGGACCTTTGAAAAAGAATTGAACTTTATGAAAGTATGATCAGGAGAGGATGGTATGCTTTTTTGGTGGGGGAGAGGCATAAAGACTGATTAAATGATCTTTAAATACAGTAAATATTTAGTAGGTGTATAATTTATTCACAATGAATCTGTGCAACCTGTTTGATTTAAATGCCTTACTTTTCAGATATAGTAAAAGGTGAAAAAATGTTGCCTGTTTTTGATGAACCACCAAATCCTACAAACGTGGAGGAGACGCTGCAGAGGATTAAGGACAATGATTCTCGTCTTGTTGAAGTTAATCTAAATAACATTAAGGTAGTTTCCTGAAGCCTGCAGTAAATATGCTGCTTCTTCTCAGTAGAAGACACTTCAAGCTGCAAAACTCTCTAAGAGAGCATGATAGGCTTATTCTAAGTACAGCAGTCTTTCTGCTAAACACTGTAATGTGTATAAGCTCAGAACCTGCAACTAAACCCATAAGCCATCTTGGTTCCTTTTGCCAAATGTGTATTTAAAAAGTCTTAGACTTTCTCACTGCCAGCCCAGATTTCTGTGGCTGCCAAGCTGGCAGCAGTTCCAGCAGTTCATTATCATGGTGTTAACTTTACTTTGTTGAATCCTTTGTCCTTGATGAAGCAGTGTGCTCTCAGTTTCTATTGCAGGCAGAGGGATATTTGTGCCTGACATCCTTCTGATTCTTGTACAAAAGGGCTTTTGGAAGTTAGGGCAGATTCTGCTCCTAAGTGTAACAGTTGTGTTTTCACACATGACAAGCTTTTGTGTATTTGCTTGAAAGAAACCAGAACTACAGCAGCCCTGACTTGCAGTGCAGTCAGCAGGGACAGCCTTGCCAGCAGCCAAGGCTACTTGTTCCCCTTACTAAAGGGGGAGATGAAATTCATGGTTTAAGAATACTGTGTAACAGGTAAATGCTACCCAAAATAACTGCCTAAAAAGGCAACAGATAAGGTTTCTTATACAATAAACTGCTACCCTAATTAAATGTTTAAAACTATTCCTTTTCAGCTTTGTTGCTACTATACTGTAAAAATGATTGCTTTGTAGAGTTGGTGACCTTTACAGCCATTGCATCTTAGGGTAGGTCCTCACTGTGAGATGCTGCAGAGCAGTGGTAGTCACTGTAGGGCATTTTGCTGTAAAGAGAATCAGATACTGGGAGGGGATAAACTTGTGTCTCTCAAGAGAGTAAAACGCTATTTTTAATTCAAGAACATACCAATTCCAACGCTGAAGGAATTTGCAAAAGCCTTAGAAAGCAACACACATGTGAAGAATTTCAGCCTGGCAGCCACCCGGAGCAATGATCCTGTTGCTGTTGTAAGTACAGCTTTGAGTGGGGGGCAAGGGAAGTCAGGATGGAAAGGCATTGAATTTAATCCAGTCTGAATGCTCAGGGACGAAAATGATTCCATCCTGCTACCCTGTAAAGTGTTTCCTTTAACAAACATTTGTGTCTAAGTTGGTAAATGATTACTAGTAACTTTATATGCAGCAATGCCTCGAATGTGTGAGGGAGAATTCCTTTTTTCAGTCCCTTTCCCTGATTTGTCATTTTGTTAACCTCCTTCCTATTTTTCTTTCCTTCCTAATTTTTAGTTCTCACTATTCGTTCCAGTAGTCACTAGTTTATTCAAAATTAAGAAGCACATTTGAGAACTTAAAAAAATCCATAATACTATTCAGCTAACTAGAGTTTTAGTTGAAGTTGTAAAATACCTATTTCTCTCTCTCCCGTCTACTTAAGATTGGCTTGAAACATTGGTATATAAAGCATAATGTTAGTCATAGCTTGATACAATTGAAACTAATGTATTGTGAGGTCCTGTTCTTTTCTGTATTGGATTAAAGCAGTACCTTATTTAACTGCAAATAAAGGGGTAAGAAAACAAAACTAATTGTTTTGCCAGGACAGTCCTTTGCATTTGTTTTAAATTCAAGTTAGAAAAAAAGCAGCTTGATTGAAAGACTCCCTTAAATGAACAAATGAGCTTTTGAAGGCTTTGAGTTTGGGTTAATTAAGAAGTTCCTTTTCAGCAGGACTAAAACATGTGTAATAAAAACCTATAATGGCTTCTTTTCTAGGGTGTGGTTTTGTTGGGTTTTTTGTATTGTGACTTGATAGAAAAAAATTCAAAGGGTAGGATTCTTCTGACATTAAACTCAGCAGTTAGCTATTCCTGTTTTCTTCCTTTCTCAGAAATAACATCAGGTATAAAACTTCCTACCAAATCTGTAGACAAAAGCATTTAGAAAGTCTGATCTCCTGTTTACAAATTAACCATATCTAATTCTTGTCTCAGTTGACTAACGCCCTTTCTTTGGCCTTTGCTTAGCAGCCTGCATTGCTCATTGTGTGCTCTGAGGGCTTACAAAGTGGAACTGGTCCAATATGCTAATTTCAGACCATTTATATTCTGTGTAGCTTTTTAGTTTGTAACAAGAGAAAGACAGGCCTTCTCTTGACTGAATGCTTTTTAAAAAGGGAATGGAGATAATGCCTGGCTGAAAACTTAGCTCAATCTCAGTAAGTGAAAGCTTGCAAAGTTACACCTTGCATCTCTGAATTTGCTGCTTCCATGGAACTGTTAGGGGAAGTGGTTATTGCTGTGTCCTGTGAGATACTGCAGCAAAATTCAAAAGTTTAATAGTGTTTTCTTATATTAAAAGGCTCTTGCAGATATGCTGAGAGTAAACACAAAATTAAAAAGTTTGAACATAGAATCAAACTTCATCACTGGAGTTGGAATTCTGGCCCTGGTTGATGCACTGAAAGACAACGAAACATTGACAGAAATCAAAATTGATAATCAGGTAAGTGTGGTGGTGGTGATATCACAGCTAAACCCAGCCAATCCTGAATATTTTAACTGAATATTTTTGGAAGACAGCTTCTCTTTCAGGATGAACACAACTGAGCTCTGTTGTCTTTGTGCACCTTTTATTTTAACAGAGGCAGCAGCTGGGCACAGCTGCAGAAGTAGAAATTGCCAAGATGCTTGAAGAAAACACCAAGATCCTCAAATTTGGATACCATTTCACACAACAGGGACCTCGAGCCAGGGCAGCTGCAGCTATCACAAAAAACAATGATTTGGGTAAGAGCTGTCGTTATTTTTTGAATGTGTGTGTGGCACAGGCTTTAAAGGTGCCTGGTTATTCTCCTCCCTTGGCAAAACCAGGATAGCACAAGGTTAGTAGATCAGTTTCAGCTTTCTCCTGTGCTTTACTCCTACTTTTTTGTTGCTGCTTGATGTTCTCTATTTTGTTCAGGGTGTTCAGGTGCATGAGCTGAGGACTTTTAGCATAGTCTAAAACAAGAGCATTCAAATTTCATGTGAGTTGTGGCAAAGGGAGGGAAAACAACAGTTTTGATGATTCAATTGTGTTCAGATGGGATTAATTTCTTCTTTAAAAGCAGGACTTGAAATTAGCAGTGTAGGGTGCCCTGTATCCCAATGTCCATGGGATTGCTTGAGCAAGGAAGCTGAATGAGCACTGCCAGGTACAGAGGCTGGGACTGGAGAATCTCTCCCCGCTGGTTCTGTTCATGCACAGGTGCCATCTGTGCCTCTTGCAGGTAGCTGACAGCAGTGGCATCTTTATTTGCTGCAGTCAGGTTTGTTGGAGCTCATCAGTTAGAACCCTAATTAAGTGGATCAGCAGGAAGTTGGTTAATAATATACCACATGAACGGAAATAATTTGTGTAATAATGTCAGATACTTGAGGCACTCAACTGCAAAATAATGTCCCATCTATTTAAATAGAACTGCATTTTAAAACTGTGTTTAATTAAATCTTTTGGCTTTAGATGCTCCTTGGTGACCTCTCATCAGTGTGAGAAGGGGCCAGGCAGTTTAGCAGTAGCAATAGTTAAGGAATGTATTAGAGGGAATGACACATTGGAATTTGGTTTAAAGGGCTGATTCACCTCTGAATAAAGGTTAAAGTGGAGAACAGCTCTGAAAGATAAGGATGAGTAACTGGAATAGATCACAGAGAGATAAGAAAGGCACTCAGACACTGCATATCTGTTTCTCAAAATAGATTCTAAACCAGTTGGGTTTTTTATCCTAATGCTTCAGGTGTCTCATGGCTCTCTAAGGTTTCTCCTCTCACTAGTTGTCTTCTTAGTGCTTGACTGTTGGAAATCTATTTCTATTGACATCTTGCCTTTTTTCCTTTGCTTTCTTAGTCTGGAGTGTGCGAGTAAAAGTTTCTGCAAATACCTTTTCATCTGTCCAGCCCTGAAGCTACAGAGAAGGTTACTCTGAGTACCCACTTGGGTATTGAGCACTGAAACCAAGACATTCCAAGTCTCTCATTTCTCTCTTTGTACGTTTCTTCTACAAAAACACTCTGCATCTTCTTTTCCTTTCTCACTCTGTGTTGTACCACTTCCCTGTTCCTTGTCTGTGTAGCTCTTGCTTTTAACTGCATGACTGGAGGAGTCTAGGGCTGGGAATTCCTTTCATCTGCTCTTGCAGTTTGATGAAAGCTGGCATGAATAAGTTCTGCCACCTACTTTCCATTGAGTAAGGAGATTTGAGAACAGAATCAGTTTCTTGTTACATAGATGTGCTTGCTTCACATCTTTAAACAAAATGGAGATGCCCTCTAAAATCTGTAAAACCTTTAGCATAATTTGTTTTATCTGCACAGAAAAGGAAAACATAATTGGATAGTGTGAAAAGAAAACATCAAAAATAATACAAATGTTGAGGAACACTCCATTCATTCAGTTGATCTTGCATATTCTCAAATCTAAATAGCATGTGAGGTTTCAGTTATTTTTATTCCAAAATTTTTATTGCTCTTGCATTTTCTGACAACTGAATGTTTTTATTAATAAATAGGAGGTTTTAGGCTGTTGATTGTAACATCTGTGTGTGTATAAATAGTGTTACATATAATGTGAAACTCTTGTAGTGTTTCTTTTGAAGCCATGTAAATGAAATTGATTGCTAAAAAACTGCAAAAACTGTAAAAAAAGAATCCTGGCTAAATCTGCTTACCAGACATAAGATGATTAACAATTCCCACAACTCCAAATATTTGCAACTGTTTCTGAATAAGTCGATAAACTCAGCTTATTTGCTTAAAATGCTGCATAATACTAAGTGTTAGCTACCTTAATTTGTAGTACTGCATGTGACAAAGTAACTGTTCTTGTTATAGAAAGACAAAAAATGGTTAAAACACTGATACAGCAAAACTTCTCTTTTTGTCTCTCTTGTTGCAGTTCGGAAGAGAAGAGTTGAAGGAGACAATTAGCAAAGCTGATGCCAGAGCTGAGGAGTCAGCACGGGCAGCACCGTGGGCTTTGGCAACCTTGGACTACATTGACCTGGGTTAGAAGGGAAAAGACTGGAAACCCCTTTCCTTTTAAAGCAAAGCAAAATATTTTTCTGCTGGTTTGCAGCACGGTTTTGGGATGGATGGAGACACAGTAACTGTGCCAGTCTCTCTACCGTGGGTTTTCAAAGGGTTTTTTTAAGGACTTTTTTTGTATTTCAAGACTGTGGCTGTGCTTTCTACTAAAAATGTAATTGCAAATCAATGGTATAATTGTCTGTAGTCAAAGAATGGGACTTTTAAGATCATTGGGCAGAGTCTGACCCAACTGAAATGTTGGTAAGCAAATCTGGGGTGCGTATTTACCTGGAGGGGTTTGTATATTCCTGAAATCAATGCAGTAGTGAGAAGGGATTCTTCACCCAGCAGCTGGACTCGTTGTGTAGAGCTGTTCAGCTTTGTTCATATGCACTGAAGAGAAATCTCTCACAGCAATGTTATTTGTAATTCTACTGTTTTCTTTTTTATTTGTTCTTGATACTGTGATCAAGTTCAAACACATCCTTATAAGCCAAACAAAAATAAATTGGCTAAGGACTTCTCCCAAGAGATTAGAGGGACTAACACAAAAGTGGAAGCCTTGCAAAAACGGAAAAAAATTGGAAGCCTTGCAAAATGAGAGTTTTTCTGTTACATCTAAATCCTTAAAGTCTTTTTCAAAAGGTCCTGTAACTGTGTCTTGCTCTGTACCTAAACTGGATATGTTTTTAGATGGATTTCATGTGTTCATCACCATTATTTAGTTTATAGTCTTTGTTTTAAAAGTGTTATCTACATTCATAAGTATCAATTTCTCTAGAAGTAGTGGGCGTTCATATTTAAAATTCTGCATAACTGTACAGGAAAAGCAGCTTTAACTGTTAAGACCACTGACCTGAGTTGCATTACATTAAGCTCTTTGTACTTCATACAAATCTACCAGTTTCTAATAATGAAGTAACACTCTTAAGAAAGTTTTTCCATTCTATATCTGTCTTGATGTTGAAACACTAAGACATGCAAAAACTAACCAATATGTAGTGTCAGCTCTCTAGAGCATAGTCATTATTCAAGTGTTTAAATTCTATAAACAAACTAATAAGGCAGCAGAATCACTTCAACTTCTGTACATAATCACAGTACACTTTGAAATACGAAAATCTTGAGGCTTTTGGTGTAGGTCTGTGTGGATTGTCTTGTTTGCTTTGAGATCACAGAAATGTTCTACAGGCCTGGCTGTATTTATAGCAACAGAGAACTCAACTGACAACTGTTTTCATCCAAAGTTCATGATATGATGGGCATTTATGTGTAGAAAACAAATTGGACTGAGATTGTAGCATCAGGTTGTATATACTACAAAAACACAGCAAATATCTGATACTGTGCCCATACTGTAATTTGCTGCAAATCTTGCTTTGGATCTTTGAAGTCAGACTTTATTCTGGAGGTGGCTTCAAATTTTACTGCAACTGTACAGAGAATTTTGAACTGTAGTGCCTTCAGTGAGGATGTCTATAACCAGTATATACTCGTGGAAAAAACTTTTCTTCTCCTGTTTCTATATTGACCTTTTATAAGAATTACAAATAAATATGTGCTCTGGAAACCAAGTTGGAATTAATTCAGTTAAAACCAAAGACTACACTTCCTATAACCTCTCAATAACAGGAGATGTGTTCTGATGTGTAACAAAAAGGGCTTGTTTTGGTGTTTGTAAATTTTCAACAACATTTTAGATTTTGAAATAAACTTTGATATAATTCTAATACAATGTGCATACAGTCACAAATTAAGTGTCTTTTTACAGACAGTGCTGTATAACCATGGCCAAAGCATGTCGTGTGCTGAGTTGCCTAAAGCTTTATTTCACTTTTTATTTGCTAGGCACCATAATGATTTTGTGTGAAAAAACAGGCTGTAATGTCTTCATTTCTGGGAGGTCTGCATGTTCACAGAATCTGTCCACGCACTGGGATCCTATGATGAGTTGTTTTATCACTACCTAACAAGATTAGGCAGTTATCTCCTACTTGAAAATGAAGGAGAGCATTGAAAGGCTGGATTATGGAAATGATAGCCCAAACCCCTTTCTTGCTTTTACTCAATCAAGTTTGGCTGTGTAATTATTTATATTCCAATCAAAGGCAAGGCCTTTTCAGTTGCAGCTCTCAGGTGTCCTGTCACAGATGATAATACTGGACCCTAATAAATGGTTTAGCTCTGTAAACGGCAGCTAAAATTTGACTTCTTATGGATTTCAGGAGAGATACCTGACAGGCTGGCCATGGAAAACAAATTTTGTCAACCAGAAGGGTTTAATAATTAAATTGTTGTAAGACTTTTGGCATGGTGCACGGAACAATTAACAGCAATCACTTTTGTGCCTGCAGTGTATCCTTTTTGGAATAAATGCAGAAATTCATTCTGTAGCCAGAACCTTCAACAAACAAAGTGACCACTGATGTAATGCCATCAACTGTGGCGAGATCCTGTGTATGGCTTTGTTGACTTTGGGTGCAGCAGTGGTTTTATTTCGGTAACCAGTTACCATAAACACAGAGTCTTTTTTTCCAAAAGAGATGCTGTTTCCTTACTGATTATTTTTCCGGCTTAATGCAGAAATCAAATGACCGCATGTGTTGATTCTGTTGGTTCCAAGCAAAGCATAGAAACATAACCAATATTTCAGAGCAATTACCTATTTACTGTTGTATTTTAAAGAAGTAGCCTCATTCTCTCTACAGCTTGAGTAATCCTGCGTTTGTAAGCTACAAACGAGCAAGCGTTCAATTTAAATTTCCATTGGGGAAACACGTATTGAGTATTTTAGCGTATCGGCACTATATGCTGTCAGATTGTAAAACAGTTACTACGTTTGGGACGATTAAAGTACTGTATTCCTGTTGTGGCTTCGGGCTTTTGTTCGTTTGCTGTTCAGCAGTGCAGGGTAAACCCCTGTGTTTGAATGGAACCCGTTCCCTCTCCCGCGGGGCCCTGAGGGCCGCGCTGGCCGCGATTCCCTCAGCGGCCGAGCCGCAGCGGCTCCTGTGCGGCCCGGGAGGGGCCTGAGGGCCGTGTCCCTCAGAGCTATGGCACTCATGGCCCTGTGTGTGTCACCTCATGGC
>JAHLSL010000053.1:7725158-7739373 GCA_025920805.1 Petroica traversi | reverse complement strand
ATTCTGCAGTTGTAGAATGTTAGGCGGCAGGGAGCTGTGGGGTTGGCGCGGAGCCGCGGCTCGGTGCCTGCAGGGGCGGCTCGGCCGCAGCGAGTTCCGAACGGTGCAGCACACAGTTTAATTCCCTGGCGTTTTCAAAATTCTTGCCCGCGTCCCTGCAAGTTACTTCTCAAGGCAGGTGTTCTTTCATTTTCCTGTTAGGAGCAGCATTTAGCAGCCTCGGCACTGAGGAGTAGCTCCGTTTTCGTCAGCCTCCCTGGGTGGGTGAAATACAAAGTGACAGCTTTGGGTTGTAGGATCCTAATGCCGCGTCTCTATAGTTACTTGTTTGAGCCCTCGCTATTTCAGTTGTTATCTTCGGTTGTGAAATTCCTTATTCATTCTGCAGTTGTAGAATGTTAGATCACAGCTTGTGGTTTGGAACTTCTTGGGACACCCATCATGTTTCATTGTGCCTTTATTAGCACACATTTTAATTTATTGTTCTCGGTGACTTTTTTTTTGCTCTTGCTGCCGTTCTGTGTGGGTTCTCTCTGGGGGCTGGGCCGAGTTTTGGGGGGTTTTTGTTACAGCAGTGAACATCCTCTCACTGGAGCGTCCTGTCTGTTGAAATGATGTTTGTCCCGCAGATTCCGACTCTGGCTCCGATTCGGACTCGGAGCAGGAGAACGCGGGCTCCGGGAGCAACGCCTCCGGCAGCGACAGCGAGCAGGACGAGGACAGGGAGGCCGTAAAGCCCAGCAACAAGGAGCTGTTCGGCGATGACAGCGAGGACGAGGGCGGGTCCCGGCACTCGGGCAGCGACAACCACTCCGAGCGATCCTACAACCGCTCCGAGGCCTCGGGGCATGAGGACAACGAGCAGTCGGACGGGGAGCAGCACAGCGCCTCCGAGGCCGCCCACGAGGAGGAGGAGGAGCGGGAGCACGGCTCGGACGAGGGCAGCCACCGTTCAGAGGGAGAGGGCTCGGACAAGGCGCACTCTGAGGATGAGAAGTGGGGCAAGGAGGACAAAAGTGACCAGTCAGATGACGAGGAGAGGCAGCAGAACTCTGATGATGAGGAGAGGCAGCAGAACTCTGACGATGAGGAGAAAGGGCAGAACTCAGATGAAGATGAAAGGCCACAGGTGTCTGATGATGAGGAAAGACTGCAGAACTCTGACGAGGAGAAAATGCAGAACTCTGATGATGAGGAACGGCCGCAGGGCTCAGATGAGGAGAAGATGCAGAACTCTGATGATGAGGAAAGGGCCCAGCGCTCTGATGAGGAGAAGATGCAGAACTCTGATGATGAGGAAAGGGCCCAGCACTCTGATGAGGAGGAGCAAGACCACAAGTCTGGTAGGACTGAATACAGAAATAATGATTTGCTGCTGGTTTGGTCTCTCTTTATTGTTTTGTTTACATTGACCTGAAAAGATCGAAACTTCAATGCAGAGGCATTAATTACATAGCTGTTAACTATACTCATTTTTGCACTTTTTTAATGCAGCAGTTTTAGAGCTTATTAATGCAGAGGAGTTTTAAAATTTGTGGACCAAAGTTTTTAATTTGCTGAGAATAATTGTGCTCCTTGGTAGAGTCTGCAAGGGGCAGCGACAGCGAGGACGAAGTTCTGCGGATGAAGCGAAAGAAACCGATCACATCAGATTCAGAGGCAGAGAGTGACACTGAAGGGCAGAAAGGTAAATCTGTGGGGTTGTGGTTCCTTTAATCCTCCTCTTGAGCGTGCCATTCATCAGCTGCAGGGCTTGGTAGAATGGATGGTGCCATGGAAATGACAAAACAGACAGCAGGAGTTCTGTGTGGGAGGCACAGCGCTGCATTCCTGCTGATCCTCTCCACTGAGCTCTGTCAAGCTTTCTCTTCTGCAAATGTTCTTCTGTGCATTTTTACTGGAAGATGTTAAAAATAGTTCTTTAATCAGAGCAGCCCAGGGAACCTGTACTGTGTTTTGTGATTGTGTAGCTGGCTGAGGAAGAGGTGTTTATTTTTTGAGAAGTAAAACCTCCAAAATGCATAACAAATTTTTTTTACTACAATTACTTGAGTAGGGATTATCTTACACTCTTCTGTTGCCATTTTTCAGTTCGTTACCCTCATTCGATAAATGAATCTTGCACTTGGGCTGTGTGTGCATATAAATGCATGTTCTAAAATGGTAATTTTTCTGCTAAAGAGCATGCAGATGTCATGGATCTGTTTGGAGGTGCCGATGACATTTCCTCAGGGAGTGATGGAGAAGACAAGCCACCAACCCCAGGACAGCCCATTGTGAGTAGAGTTTACTTTTGAGATAATTAACACTATTCCACTCTGAAATGCAGAACACCAATCGGGTTGGAAAATACTTTGGTGAAAAAAAGAGTAGTTACATTAGGTTGCATTGCAGAAAATTTTGCCCCAGCTGAAAAGATTACTTAAGTTTTATACATAACAGTATCAAATGGATTAATTTATCTGATGAAGTACTTGGAAGATATATAAAGAATAATTTGATTGCTACTAAGTAAAATACAAAGCCATAGCTGTCTTTGATACCGTATTGCAATTGTTTGAGGAATATTTTCACTTTATGATAATTTTCTGTGCAGTCTTCATCTCTTGAGTTTGCACTGATGTTTAAGATCACTTTAAGTGGCACATGAAAATGCTGAATTGAATTGCTTTTAATGAAAATGTCTGGATTCTTTTATCCAAATCTTCCTGATCTCTCTGTGCTTATGGAAACTTTCCTTTAAGCAAAATGTAATTATTAGAGCAGCTGTAGCCAGATAGACTCTTCACTTGCACTCCTTTTATTTTATTAGGATGAGAATGGACTGAGTCAAGAACAGCAGGAAGAAGAGCCTATTCCAGAGACCAGAATAGAGGTAGAAATACCAAAAGTAAACACAGACTTGGGTAATGATTTGTATTTTGTGAAGCTGCCCAACTTCCTCAGTGTGGAGCCCAGGTAACTGCACGTTAAATACAGGCTTTATAAGGATTTTTAGTATTTCCATATATTGCATTTGTTTAGTAATAGGGTTAAATGTGTTTAAAGTTGTTGGCATTAAGATGCATATTTTTGGCTGTGATTAGTCAATAGTAATAGTTGTTGTTTCCTAATCAGGTAATTTTATTATAAAGTTGGGTTTCACCTTGATTGAATAACTTCTTGTCTGTAAAAAACAGAGACAATTGTGGGTTAATTGAAAGCACATGGTTGCACATCAGTTGAATTTGAGGCACAAGTTCAGACTCTCAGAGATGTGAAAAGCAAATGCACAGGACCTTTATGCATTTTTCAGTGATAAATAACATCATTTTGAATTTCAGAATAAGGCCTTTTTTATTGGTGTATGTTAAATGTACTGTTTATGAAGAGGCTGGTTACTTGTTTTCCTATTCACCTAACCCAAACTGAAGACATTTACTGGAATGCATAAGGAGCTGCAGAATAAGTTATTAAAGTTGTTTGTGATGTTAGGTTGGCCCTAAAGGCCTCCTTCAGCACTTGCAGCACAAGAGGGAGAAGTCCTGGTGATATTTATAGGGCAGACAGGACTGAAAATAGAATTGTCCAGTAGCAGAGTCTGTTTATCTTCCCCTTATCTTTACCTTCCCCTTGCAGCAGCCTGGAACTATTAGGAAGGAGATCAGGGAAAGGGTTCCCCCAACTGACTCCCATCATTGGAATCATTATTTACCCTGCAATTGATGGTCGGGTGGGAATTACTGCAGTGAATTTCCTGGCTGCACAAAGGGCTGTCCCTCCCTGCAGTGCCTGCTCTTGTGGGCAGGGAATGATTTAAACATCTCAAGCACCTATTAACTTGCACAAGTCTGCAATTATTTGGATGAATTTACTTAGAAGAATAAAAAATGTATTGTAAAATTTGTTGCAGACCTTTTGATCCCCAGTATTATGAAGATGAATTTGAAGATGAGGAGATGCTTGATGAAGAAGGTAGAACTAGGTTAAAACTCAAGGTATAATATTAATTGTCCTTTTGTCTTCTACACTCACTTAGGCACTTTTCTTCTAAG
This sequence comes from Petroica traversi, assembly GCA_025920805.1. Taxonomy (NCBI): domain Eukaryota; kingdom Metazoa; phylum Chordata; class Aves; order Passeriformes; family Petroicidae; genus Petroica; species Petroica traversi. The sequence goes on along the minus strand of JAHLSL010000053.1, from coordinate 7,735,339 downwards.
TCTGTTTCAGATCTTTTGGAATGAGTTTTCAGATTATGAAAGTGGGCACTGAGCAAAGTTGATCCATTTTAGTAATAAATTTTTTAAAAGTTTGACACTGCATTTCACTTATAAAAGCAATACTTTTCACTTTTATTTCTTTGCATTAGGCCACAAATTATCAAGCCTTTCTAACTGCAATTCTTGACCTGTACAGAGTATATTTTATCACAGCATTCCTTATGAGCTACAAAAACTGTTTTGGTTTTTCCCCCCACAGGTAGAAAACACAATTCGGTGGCGGATGCGACGAGATGAGGAAGGGAATGAGATCAGAGAGAGCAATGCACGGATAGTTAAGTGGTCAGATGGAAGGTTGGTTTGCACTCTGCTTTGAGCAGTTGTTCTTGCAGTGACGTGCCAGATTGGAAGGTCAGCAAACTTCCAAACTTCTGCACTGTACAAATTCCTTTGGTCTCAGTGCTTTGAAAGGTTTATGCTCTGCGTAGTTGGGATTGAAATAGAATTATTGGCTAGATATAAAAAGGCAACATTAAGGCTCTCTCCATTTAGAAATGAGGCAAAAAAATAGACTGCAGTGGCTTTATGAAGTAACTGTTGTGGGAATCTCTTTCAAGCATGTCCCTGCACTTGGGCAATGAGGTCTTTGACGTGTACAAGGCGCCGCTGCAAGGGGACCACAACCATCTGTTCATCAGACAGGGGACAGGGCTGCAGGGCCAGGCTGTGTTCAAGACCAAGTTAACCTTCAGGTAAACGGCTGCTCTCTATCAAATGTTGATACTGTTTTTGCAATTAAGTGCTGTAAATAGTGTATAAAGATTAGATACACCAGCTTGTACAGTTTCAGAGCTTCACTGGTTAATAAGGATGTGCTATTTTCCAAACTCAGTTTTTCAGTAAGATTTGTCCTACATTAGGTGTCCACGTTGGGAAGGTTAATGGGCCATTTTCTGCAGTATGTAGGCTACGTACAGTTTTTTTGTACACGTTTTAATTTGCATTTTTACATGGAAGTCCTCATTTGAATCAGAAAAAAATATTACTATTCCCTGAAATTAATCTTCTGTCTGATGCACAGTTGCTATCAAGATGGCAACTGCTTCTTGAGATATTGATGTGAACTGTAAGGACAGATGTTTAGGTTGATAAGGGTCAAAGGTTGTAGGATTGTAAAATCATTAAGGGTAAAAAAGACCTCAGAGATCTTTGAGTCCAGCTGTTAATGGCTGGGCTGGTGATTTTACTGCGAGAAGACTTGCTGTCTCCAGTAGCTGCTACAGTGCACATAAATACTTCTTAAAAAGAGGTGATGCTTCTACTTTTGTGCAGATGAATCTCTAAATTCTCAAGTGTGCTGGGCCTACCATTGTCCTTTGAAAATGGACGTGTTCCTTACACAAGTTTTTAACCCCTAGCAATTTTTTGCCAGGCCACACTCTACAGACAGTGCCACTCACAGGAAGATGACTCTGTCTCTGGCAGACAGATGCTCCAAGACCCAGAAAATCCGTATTTTGCCCATGGCAGGCCGTGACCCAGAGTCTCAGCGCACAGAAATGATCAAGGTATTGTGGCATGGAACTCTCAGATCTGCCGATTCCATCTAAAATTTACAGCTGTGATATAGCTGGACATTTTTGACTATTTTATGATTTATGGGAAGCAGTAATGTTTTGGAGTTTAGAGCTAGAATTACTGTGGTTTGCAGATGGCAAAACAGGGAGAACATTTGCAGCCTTTACACCCTGTGAAACCGTTCCAGAAGGTGCAGAGAGCACCAGGTGCTCCTGAGAGGGCTGGGATGGCTTCCATGGCTGAGGTGGTTTGTTTGGCAGAAAGAAGAGGAGAGGCTGCGGGCCTCCATCCGCAGGGAGTCGCAGCAGCGGCGCATGCGCGAGAAGCAGCACCAGCGCGGGCTGAGCGCCAGCTACCTGGAGCCCGACCGCTACGACGAGGAGGACGAGGGTGACGATGCCATCAGCCTGGCTGCCATCAAAAACAGATACAAGGGGGGCATCCGGGGTGAGCACAAACCTGAGCAGCCCGGCATTAACACCCCTGTGACCCCCACGGGGTGATTGCGCTGCTTTCTGAGCAGGATTTTGCCGCTTCATTTGATGCGTAAATTCAGTTTGTATAAGCTTATTTTGTTTGCTCTGGGTTTAGGTCCCGCAAACGTTTTGTGGCACTGAATGTAAGGCATTTCTAGTGGTCTCTCTTATTCACCAGTTTCAGATAAACGTGTTTGTCTTTCTGTTTTTTTTCTGGAATGGGCAGAGGAGCGTGCTCGAATCTACTCTTCTGACAGTGATGAAGGTTCAGATGAAGATAAAACCCAAAGGCTTCTCAAGGCAAAGAAACTTAATAGTGATGAGGTAAGAAAAGGACTTTGTTCTTAAGCTGCTCATTTTTAATGAGGAACATTTCCTTCACTAAATATGATGTTTAAACTGGAGGCTTCTGTGGTTTCATTATGCTGTGATGAATGTGTTATTTGACTTGGCATGCTTTCCATGGTAATTAATCACAAATTTCTTATGCACTGCATTAGTTCACAGACCCAAGTGATTCCCAAAGGAGGACACTATTGTTATTGCTGATTTAAAGATGGAAAAATTTATGCAGAGTTATGTAAAATCACTTTACCAAAATTATGCAAGGAGTAAGAAGACTTAATATTGGAGTCCTAATGCATTTTTACCTAACTTACATGGTCCTGTCCTTTTGTTATGGAAGCAGTGGAAGCATTTGCACATAGTATTTCTGCTCTTTTTAAATAGAAGAGTTAAAAAATTGAGTTTAAAAGACTTATTGTCCATTACTGAGCCTACATTTTCCATCACCCCAGTATAATCTGAAACATTGGGCCCTGATCAGATTAACTGTTTGCTACAGCAGCAGTGCTGTTTCCCCATCTAAAATGGTCTTTTATTGGTTTGTAATTTATGGCTGCTGGGTATTACTAAATGAGTCTTTGTGAACATTGCATTTGAGGTTTAGTCTAGTCCTGTCACTGCTGAAACAGCACTGCAGTGTTACACAAGGAGTGAGCTGCTCTCATTTTCATTTCTGTACTGTTTCCTCTAAAGTCCTTGGGAGGCCTCAGTCCCCAGCCCCTTGGGTGTTTTCTGTGTGCTGAGTGCAGGTTGGCACTTTCACAATGTCAGCTGAGTTATTTGCACTAACAGGCATTGTAATGTGAAGTGGAAGTAAAAATTAGTTTTGTCTTCTAAAGACATAATTCTGGCTTTTTATTATACATTAGGAAAATATAATATTTCAGAAAATAAAGCAGCCATAGTGAGCCATGTAGACAAAACTGTAATTTTGTGAGCCCTATGAGTGTTTGTTAGTAGAAACTGAATTGTCTAAGACTCTACTAGATGTGTTAGTTCATGATCCAGCAACGTGAGGATTTGGCAGTTCCATCCTCTCAGGAGGAAAGGTTTAATCAGAGTGGAACAGTGGCCTCCATTTTACAGAGGGACTGGAAGGTAATGCTGCTCTGGGGCCTGGGAGTGGAGCTGCAGTGTCACAGAACCCAGTGCTGCTCGAGCTCTGTGGGCAGTGCATTCCACATCTGTGGCTCCTTTGGGCCCTCAGCTGCTTTTCCCTGCTGAGAGCCAGCAGCACAGCCCAAATCCTGGTGCTGGTCCCAGTTTGTCACCTTTACTGCAGTGCCTGTTGGTAATGCACTTGGTCACTGTGCCCCAGGAGTTCCACTGGGGCTGCAGTCCTTGGGATGTTCTGCTGAACAGGAAGGTGACTCACTGAACAATAGCCCAGCTAGATTACAAGAGATGTTTGTTCTGAGGAAGAAGCTGTCGTTAGATTCCCACCCTGCTAATTTCTGTTTTCCATGGTTTAGATCCCTTTTTGAGTGAGAGTCTCCTGGTTCTTACTTAATGCATTAATATAAAACCAAATGCTTTTGGATAAATTATTATTCCTTGGAGTTCTGAAACACTCTGGAACTCAATCTTTTCTCCTTAAAATCCAAGTGAGTTGCTTTAAAAAAAATAAAAATAACAAACCAATAAAAAACAAAACCCACTCTTCCAAAACCAACAAATGGAAAAAGGGATGAGGTTTCTTAGACCTGAGAGTATTTTTAAAGATACTCTTCTTTTTTAACAATAGTTGAGTTACCATTTGTTCCTCATGTCACAATTGATGAGTTTTGCATGAACAACTCCTGATTTAAAAGGTTATTTGGAAGGAGGATTTGAACTGAACTGGTGGAAATGTACATGGAAGAAAAATCAACCTGTTGACTCCATTAACTAAAAACTGAACACTCACCCTATAAAAATCCTTATGGCATTGCTTGTAAGCAGGTAATTAATTCAGTGATTTGAGTTTGATCAGCTCTTTGAAGCCTCATAAACTATAAACTGTTATATTTATTGGACTGTAAACTGGTGTTGATTCTGAGTGCCAGTGGTTCCTCCTATTTTTTTTCCCTTTATGCCAGAGAGGGGCTAGTTTAGTTTTGTTTTTCTAATGAACAAAATGCCTGCCCACTTCCTGAATTTCTTCTTTGCTTCAGCAGCTCTGATTCAGCCCATACAGGTATAAATAGTCTGAAACTTTATCCAGGCTGCAGGGGCTGCCTGAAGGGAATGTGTGTGCAGGGAAATTCACTGCAGTTCGAGGTGTGTGTGCTCAGGAGCCCTGCTGAGAGTGCCCTGGAAATGCAGATCATGCAGAGCTCTGTGCCTGCCGTGCCCTGGCAGAGCTGGGCTGATGCAGGGCCAGCAAGGGGACAGAGCTGAGCTCCCCCAGCCCTCCTGGGCTGGCTGTGACCTGGGAGCAGGGCCTGAAACTGCAGCACTCAGAGCTGAGGGTGAGGCTGCCACAGCAGCTCAGAGTGGAAAAGCCACCACTGGTAATTCTGCTTTCCTTACAAGAAAGACTTTGAGGCCTTTCTGTTGTTGTTCTGTGTTTTTTCTATTTAGCTGGAAATGGTTTATTTTTTGTCCTTTTCTTGCCTTTAGGAAGGTGAACCTTCTGGAAAGAGAAAAGCAGATGATGATGACAAAGCAAGTAAGAAGCCTAAGAAATACGTGATCAGTGATGAAGAAGAAGAGGATGATGATTAATATTGAGGAAGCGCAGCAGTTGGGGTTTTTGTTGTTGTTTTTCTATATATATGTTTATATATATTGTACAGTACTGTTAGAGCACAGATGTAAGTAACCATAAGGGGCTTATTTTGATAAAGGAAAATTCCTAAGTCTGCGTTTCTGGTGTGAATAAAGTTTTTTTCACTTCCTTTGACTCATTGCAGCAAATGTTGCACAAGGGATCATCACTGTGCTGACTTTCATCTTGCACAGAGCATTTCAGTTCTGAGAATTGTGGTAGCTGCTTACCAAGTGAATTGATCAGTAACCTAGTGTGTTCATTAGGAGAATGCTGATCTCTGTGGAATGGTTCAATGAGAAGTTTGCCTGACCAGGGTATGGTGGCAGAGCTTGCTGTCTGTGTGGAAGGTGGAAGAAGAGGCAGTGGTACAGCACAGCTGTTTCTTCCCTAGATATTTCTTATTTCCTGTTTACTGGACAGCACATTACTGTGCTGGTGTCATTTGCTGACTAAAAATATTTCTTGCCATGTTTGAGTAAATAATTTTAACTGCATGAGCTTCACAGTTAACTGATCCCATAAGACATTTCTTTCTCATGCACTGAAGCGCAGAATGAATATTGTAGGCAGTACCAGCATGGAGTTTATCTTTCTAAACAACTGCTGTTTGGACAGGATCCTGAGGTTCCTTCCAAAGAAAATCTTGTTTAGAGAAGTTGATTACTAGAGAATGTTGATTCTTGCTGTGCTAAGGAGATGCTGTGCTCTGTTGGTGTGTTCCCTTTGCTGATAGTGGAAGAACTTTCCTGTATGAGTGAGTCAAAATTCAGCAGGGATAGATAAGGAGGGGTTGGTGCTTTGAACACCACTCCCAGGTTTTTCTCACAAATATCCTTATATATGAATGTGTGTTTTCCATGTAATTCTCGTGGTCAAAAGGTTCCTCTGAATCTATAGATGAAAATATTGGACATGTTTGCAAAGTGACCACGTTTAAACTGAGAACATTTCACTAATCTGTGGATATGTTACCCTTTTGCAAATCCTGTTTGATCTCTCAGAAATAAATAGGATTAATCTGGCTCTCAGACTTTCTCAAACTCTGAACTTGAGTAGCTGCTGGCATGTAGCAGCACCATGTATGTGGCTGTCTGTGTAAGATTCAGTCCTGCCACAGCTTCACGTTGCTGGATAGTGGGGGAAATAAATTCCTGAATGCTGCTTTGCCACTTTGAAGATTTGGGACGCTTTGTAATTTGGCACTTTGCTGGACTTCAGGGCTGTTTTCCTCAGCTATTTATGCCTTTGCTCCTGTTTCTTCTTGGGACAACTTTCCCCTCAGTTCGCCAGCAAAGTTTTTGAGTAAGCTGGATTATCTGAGATTTTTCAAGCCATTTAAATGTCCTTAATACATGTGCAATGACATTTATTAAGGGCATTCTGGGTTTACATGATGGGAATTACATAAATGTGGAAAGAATTGTGATTGCAGCGTGTTCCTTAGGAATTCTTACACCTCTGCATAAGTCACACACTGTGCAGAGCAGTGATTTTGTATCTGATTTCTGTCTCTGAGCCTGCTTGCCAGAGATCCACAGTGTAACAGAGGAGCTGGGAGGCTGAACAGGCTTCTGTTGGAAATGCAGATGAGCTCATGCTCCTGTTAGGAATTGAGGCTGTGGGTTGGAAAAGGGTGAGAGTGCTGACCTGGGTGCTTGGGACAGTTCACAGTTTGGATGTAGCACTGGATGTGACAGAAGTTGACATCTAACACTTTCCTGCACAGAAAAACAACTCTGAGATAAGCTGGAAGGAAGCTTATTTAGGGAAAGGAATTGTTTTGAGTTTCATGGACTCTGTTTTTCTTCTTGCCTTCCTTTCACAATTTATTAAATCTCTTCAGACTTTCCTGGGCCAGACAGGTTTCTGTTGTTACACAACATTATCCAAGGTGTGCTGGCAGGTCAGCTCTATTGCCAGGGATCTGGAAATGGGATCTGCAGCTTTTTGACACAGTTAAGAAGGTGTCACACTTGAGCTGTGTGAGGGGATCCCTGGCAGTGGTTTAGGACGGCTGTGTTGCATGCTGCAGGGCTGAACTCTGAGAATTTCTTTTTTTTCCCAGCAGACTGTGACTGTAAAATTTTAAGACTAAATAGCTTTTCCAAGGTTATTAGAGATTTTAGGTGGGAGATGAAATATCCTTGTGCTTTGGTGTGACCTTGATAATGCACTGGCAGAGCTTTGATGTGAAAAGCTGAGATTGCTGCTTTGGGCCAGCTGTAACCAGTTCATGTTTCTGTTCATCAGTTTTAGGGCTTCAGAAGGGAACAGGACAGATTAGGAGAGAGCAGCACACAGAATTCCTGTCACTGGGCAGCTTTTTGGTTCTTGTGACCGGTTTCCATGGCAGGCTTTGGTTAAACCTGCTCCGTGTGACTTTGTTGTGCTCCAGATTGAGCCCTGTCCTCACCAGCAGCACTGAGCAGCCAAATGCAGCCTCGCCTGGTGGGGTGGGTGTTGTGGCAGGCTGTTTGTGCAGAGAGCAGCAGCCCTGGCAGCTCTCCTGCCTCGTCATGTGCCTGGCAGGGCTCCTGCACTGCTCACCACCCAAAATATCCCCTGGGCCAGGGTGTTCTGTGAGCCCCCTGTGCCCCAGCGTGACCAGGGACACAGGAGAGCCCCTTCTGCAGAGCAAACACCAGAAATGAAGGGGATTCTGAGCTGCAGGTCCCAGCTGGGATTGCTCTTTTCCAAAGCCTTTGGGGAAGCAAGCAGTGCCTGTTTCTTGCCAGATCCAAGGAGATCCCTCAGGTGCTGCCATGGAGCTGGGGCCTGAGTGCTCTGTGTGCCCTGTGTGCTCTTCCCCTGCAAGAGAAGTGTCCAGTGCCAGTGCTGGCCAGGCTGGCACCTGCCCTGCAGCACCTCAGGGCTGCTTTGCTTTCTTTGTGTGAAATTCTGCCAGCTCTGTACAACCAGCAGAGGGGTTCCCAGCTGCCATTCTGAGAAATGTGGTGGCAGGAAAGGATTTCAGATGTTTTGGAGTGAGGGCTGTCCCTGGGGAATGTTTGTAGTAAAACCTGATCGTTTTGCCCTCAGCAGATCCCGGGCACTCCTTGCTGAGTGCAGGGGTGGCCCATGGAAATTCCACCTGGATGGGTGTGGGCAGCCTTTGTGCCACAGCAGCTCTTTGGGTGGGCTCAGGGGGGTACCAGGGCAGCTGTGCAGAGTTCCCAGTTCCTTTCTATGCTTCCTTACCTCATTTCCTTTGCTTTGGGTCCTCTGACTCCTCTGCAGGGCTCAGAATTGGTATCTTCACTCTGCTTGTGGCAAACTCTGAAACGAAGTGTGTATTTAGCAGAGTTTTAGTATCTTTAAAAGCCAATGTTGTGTTTGTTTCCATTTTCCGGAGCAGCTGAGCTCCTCATTTCCCCTCCCTGCACTCCCCAGGTGCAGAGGTGCTCTCTCTGCTGCTCTCAGCTGACAGCAGTTAATCCCCAGCTCCTGCACAAGGGCCTGGGATGTCTGTTCTGCCTCTGCTCCTCTGCCAGCCCGCCCTGCTCTCCTTCACTCTGATTTACAGCTGCCCACGAAGTTGTGGTGCCTTTCAGGGACAGACACAGAGCCTGTGAGAGCCCAGGCCCTGCCTCAGCTGCATCTCCTGGAGCCTTTCATTTAACAAATGTCCCCCTCCCCTGCGCTGCCCTGCTTGCTCTCCTGCAGAACATGCCCTGCTCCAGGAGAATGAGCTCCCCCAGGGCAGGTGGAGCTCCCAGTGAGAGTTTCTGTGATTTGTGCAGCTCCTGCCCTGCTGAGCACCGGGAATTCAGCAGATTCTCTGCAGAAGGAAGGATTTCCAAGTCACAAATCAAAAGCCAAAAGTCTCCTGAGGTTGCCCCAGTGCCTGGAACCACCACCCCTCACGAGGAGTGGGATCCAGGCAGCTCTTCCTACACTGGGCTTGCAGGGAGAGCAGTGGGAGCTGCAGCCTGTGGGAGGATTTCGTGTCCGAAATGTGACTCAAGGTGCAGCTCAGAGCTGTTTTCTTCAGCAACAAAACCTCCTGACTGAACAAACCAAAGCCACTGGACGAAACTGTTCCTGCTGCAGCAGCCTGGGCTTCTCCTCGTGCCACTGACCTACCTGTGGGGCCTCAGTGTAAGTGGGAGTACTGAAATTATCCAAGGTAAAAAACACATCCTTTGAAACAGAGAAAAAAATTGTTCCTGAACAAAGCCCCTTCCCTTGTGAGTTGCGTGGTCCCTCAGCATCAGATAACACTGAAAAGCAGTGGAGAGAGCACAGCCCCTGCAAGTCTGTCAGAGGAATCTGGCTCCACCCTGAAACCCGGGGGAGGACAGGAGGAACTGTATTTTTGGCACAGGCTGCTTTGTGTATTTACATTTTCTGCTGGGATGAATTGCCAGTAATGGCCAAAAATGAGCGATTCAGTGAATTTGGGGTTCTTGGGGGGCCCCCCCCCCCCCGGGGGGGGGGGGGGGGGGGGGCTCAGGGATGCACGCCTGAGGCTGTTCCAATATTCCTTACTTTTTCAGTTTCTCCCACCCCTCCTTGCTCTCTCCCCCCGGCAGTGAAGCAATGTGTGAATACCTGTCACGGGCTGGGTGTTTGAGTTCATTGTCAGGGTAAATTCGTGGTTGGGAGGCATCCTCAGGGCAGTGGTGCTGAGCTGGGAAACTGCAGCTGGGAAAACCCGTCCAAAAGCTGGGAAAGCCCATCCAAAAGCTAGGAAAACCCATCCAAAAGTTGGGAAAACCCATTCAACAGCTGGGAAAACTCATCCAAAAGGCAGCTGTGGCTCCGGGCCTTCCTTGGGAGTGGTCCCGAGGCAGGTAGGCCTGGCTGAGCCCAGGGAGGTTCGGGTGGGTGTTTTGGGGCTCTGTGGGACAGGGCTGTGGGGCAGGGCTGTGGGGTCAGGGCTGTGGGGTCAGGGCTGTAGGGGCAGGGCTGTGGGGCAGAACTGTAGGGGCAGAGCTGTAGGCCATGGCTGTGGGGCAGAGCAGTGGGGCAGAGCTGTAGGCCATGGCTGTGGGGCAGAGCAGTGGGGCAGAGCTGTAGGCCATGGCTGT
>JAHLSL010000053.1:7691364-7724705 GCA_025920805.1 Petroica traversi | reverse complement strand
GGCCATGGCTGTAGGGGCAGAGCTGTGGGGCAGAGCTGTGGGCCATGGCTGTGGGGCAGGGCTGTAGGCCACGAGCTGCACAGGTGAGCTAGGTGAGCCAGGTGAGATCCTGGGCCGGTCTGGCCCCAGGTGAGGGCCCTGCTGGACCAGGGAGAGCCTGGCACGGTGTGGGTTACAGGACAGGGTGAGGCACACGAGCACCACTGCAGACATTCCAGCCGTGCCCCACAAGGTTATGTTGATATTCTGACCTGCAGTAACTCCCACGATGTGGCTGCGACCAGGGCTTCATTTCTCTTTTATTTTAGCAGCCACACGGAGATTTTTCTCTGATGAAAACTGCCCTGGGCAGAAAGGAGTCGCCTCTTTGAGCGACACCACTTTGGGCAGTGCTGGGTTTTTAGTGCCACGGCAGAGGGTTTGGGGTGAGATGGAATGAGCTGCTGCTCTGCCATGGAGCTGGGCACTGAGTGCCCATCCCAGGGACTCCGAGTGCCGGGGCTGGTTCTGGGAAAAGCGGTGGCAGCGGGCACAGGGACCGGGACCCGCGGGGAGGGGACACCGCCTGCAACTCGAGAAGGTCACCTGGTGCTGCTCTCCCAGCCCCCTCCCTGGCCCTGGAGGACCCAGGTAAAGCTAAAATTAACTCGGCCAGATAAATATTTATAGCACAAATGTCGGGATATAATCCTGGAGGGGTCTGATTGCTCCCTCTGTGCTCAGAAAGGTACTAAAGGGAAATAATAGTGCTATAAATACATCCATGCTGAGCTGGGTCGCCTCCTTGGGGTGTTTCTGGCCCTTCTCTGGGGACTGGAGCTGCAGCAGAGAAAAAAACAACAGGGGACTGAAAACCAGTAGAGGGTGACCCCCTTGCCAGTGACACTTGGTTTGCAAGGCCCCCTCAGCTGGGCAACGATTCATCCCTGCAGCAGCAGCCAGGTTTAAAGTCCTTGTAAGTGCAAGTCTGGCAGCAGCTGGGCAGCCCCTGCACAGGCTGGCCACACCATTTAGTGCAGATTTCTGTGGAGAAGCCTCGCCCATCAGAGCTTTCAGGTTGTTTGTGGTGGGGTTTTTCTAGTTTCTTACTGCCTTGTATTAGAAAACATAGTAGTACACAAGAGGTGAGGATTCACACAGGAGTAATAAAATTATTATTGTATTTTTCAACTGCCAGTTTCCCACACCAACTTAAGGAGACATCTTCCAAGCAGACAAAGTGCAGCTTTCTGTGGTAGAGGAGTTTCCTTGATTTGCTTTTGCTCTTTCCTTTTACAGGAGCAAGACTGGGTTCTGCTGAGCAGTTTCACCTGGACCAGACTGCTCCAATTTCAGTAACACAGTGGGGAGAGTTGGCCAGAATTAAAACCAGCTTGCCCAGGAAGTGAAAGGACCAAGCTTTCACCAACCCTCCCCACCTTCTGAGGGAAAGACTTGGAGGTCAGTGTGCTGCTCCTTTGACCATGAAGTCCCTGGTGTATGAAAGTCTTGCTGGGGAATGCTCAGTGTTTAATTTGGTCAGAGATCCCCCAGGGAGGAGGGGAGGCTGTGTCTGCACTGGGGATGTGGGGCTGTGATGCTGCCTGGGCTGCAGGAGCCTTTCTGCTTTGTGTGCTGGGAAGCAGCTCCAGCAGAGCCAGGGGGGAGCTGTGGGAAGTGGTGCTCGCCTTCTTTTCCCAGGGGGAAGCCAGAGTAGGACTCCTTATCCATCCTTTTTCCTGCCTGGTAGCTCCATCCCAGGTTATCTCCTTAGTGCCATTTCGTTTGTATTTGTTGGCCCTGGCAGCCCTGCTGCTCCAGCCCTGCTGCTCTGCAGGTAACCCAGAAATGCATTTTGTGCAGCACAGGCTGCTGTGCAGGAGTGCAGCAGTTTGGGGTCCTGCCCATGGCACCGGAGCTGTCAGTCTGTCCAGCTGGCAGGCTGAGTGCTCCTCTCTGCTCAGGGTGTGTGGGGTGTATTCAGGGTCAGGGCTATGTTTAGCACACAGCTCTGGGACACCTGACAGCCAGAAGCTCTGGGTGCTCTGGGGTTTCAGCACCCACAGTGAGCTGGAACTTTCTCCTGTGCTGTCAATGTTTGGGCTGCACAACCAGCAAAGAATTGGGTGAGTTCAGCTCATCACTGCTGGCTCATCACTGCTGGCTCACAGCTTCTCTGACAACAGGAACTTGGAAAGAGGAGTAAAATCCCTTCCCTTTGCCAGGTGTAGCAGCCACGATGTGCAAGAACTGGACACAGTGTGCAGTGAGGGGTGCTCTGGCCTGGGCTTTGGGGACAACAGCTGTCCCAGGGTGTGACAGAGCTCTGCCTGGCACTGAGCTGGGGAAAAACCTCTGACAGGCACCATCAGCTGGTTCTCACCCAGAGAGAATTCAGGTTCCCTGATGCAAATGGTATTTGGCACAAGTTTCATCATTGTCATCATTCATCTTCACACCCACCTCCCCTCTCTTGTTCCCCTGACTGCTGTTTCAGATCTTTCTCCTCTTGTGGATTGTTACGTGGAATGGGAGGCTGCAACACCCCAAACACCTGCTGAGCTCTGGGAATTTTATCACACATCAGTCAGTATCACAGAGTAGGACTAGATTATACTGAGACAAAATCCAAAATCCTTTTTTTAAAAATTTTTTTTTGGTTGGTTGGTGTTACTTTCCCCAGGTGGATAGCTGAAAACAGCCTTGTTCAAAACAGACCTCCCACAGAAGTCTGTATGAGCCTGGCAGACACTAGAGCTTGAAAAGTGCTTCATGAGTTCATTTTGACTTCATAATTTGTATCAGCATTTGACAAAAAAAAATAATAACACTGCCTCTTCTTCACTGAAGAGCTTTCAGCTTTGTGCTTGACAAGTGCATTTATCTGATCATGTACAAGAAGACTGATTTCAGGTGATTTCCTTCTGATGTCAAGCCATAAAGCAGCCTGGAGTCTGATCCCAGAGGACCTTACCCAGCACTGTCTGCAGCAAACAGTCATTTCTTGCAAATAATTAAACCCCTGTGGAGCATCAGTGCTGGGCTGCTGATATTGCATTTAGATAAGAAGGAGGATTTGTAGGTGATGCAGGAGAGTTACTTTGAAGTGTTTGTTCTCTCGTTAAAGCACTTTCTAACTGAAAGCAGATGTCTATCAAATCTTCCTCTTGCCAATTAAATTTAGGTGTGAAATTGCTGCTCCTGTAGAGTTTCAGGAGTTCCCAGCCTGTTGCTCCAGCTGTTCTGTGGAGTGGTGCAGGTGAGGCTGTGATCAGACCTGACCCAAAGCACCCCAAACCTGGCCTGTTCTCCCCTCTCCTGGCTGCCCTGAACTGCAGGTAGCAGGACCAGAGCAGGAACCAAACCTTTCCTGGCAGGTGCAGCCTGTGCCTGTCCCTGTGCCTGCTCCTGTCCCTGCTCCTGTCCCTGTCCCTGCTCCTGTCCCTGTCCCTGCTCCTGGCAGCCCCACAGCCACACTTTGGAACAAGTTTCCCCGAGCCTGGTCCCATCCTTGCTCCTCACATCAGGAATTTAAAGCTCACTGAGTGCATCTGGAGCCTCCTGCCAGAGCCAGGGTGGGTGCCCTGGCTCCCTTCAGCAGCTGCTGTTTGGGAGGAGTGAACACCCACAGCTTCTGCTGCAGCTGATGGGAGCTGCACTGAAAGCTCAGCAATCACCACAATCCAGCCGGTAACTGCACCCCTGGGAATGGAGATGGCTCTTCCTGCGATGAGCCGTTAAAAGCCCTGGAAGTGCAGTGGAAGTGGTTTGTAATAGCAGGAATTCATTTGTTAATAAATTTCCCCTTGCTTGCCCTGGCACTAATTCAGCTGCAAGGGGGCTGGTGCTCAGAGCTGGGAAAAGCAGCTCAGGGTTCCAGGGATCCTGGCAGGGTCACAGTTCTGAGAAAAGCATCCTGGCACAGATGGGGTCACACTCTGCTTCCTCAGCCTCTGCTCTCCTTTGGGGTGTGAGCTGTACATGAACAGTGGCTGGGATAATTCCCAGTTTAAAGAAAACACATGGGGAAGAGGGGTTGGCTACATAAAACACTAACAGGAGATGGTCTTGCCCTGACAGGGACAAGAAAGGTGTTTTAAGAGCCATCTCTGATTACTGCTGTTCAATAGAACCCTCTGCTCTCCCTAATGAGAGCAGGTGACCTCTCCTGCCTTCAGCAGTGACCTACCCATGACACCTTCTCTTGAGGCTGGAGCCAGGCTGGTGTTCCTGGAAGAGGTGGGAGGATTCAGTTATTTATGGCTAAGTCTTTTGAAAGAAATTAAATGGCACTGCAGCAGAATAACTCACTGCATCTCACCTAGTATTTATCCTGTCCTGAAAATAAAAAGCCAAACATGTAATCAGAAATTTCAGAAGGGGAGTTTCTTTTGTTTCGTTTGCTTTGAATAAGCACTGCTGTTAAAAACTAGAGAGGGTTTATGAGGCTGGTGGTGTTCTCAGAGTGGTTTGTCCATTTGCAGTGAGGAGGATGCTGCAGAGCCCCTGTGGAAGGGGGAAAGGATGGCAGAGCAAAGGCCCTGGCAGTGGAAGCTTCAGCAGTGAGAAAAACCAAGGAATTCTCTGCAGGCCCTTGTCCTGCTCCACACCTGACAAGCCCTGGGCCCTTAGGAGCTGAAGGAAGGTGGCCTCCCCTGGCCCCTGTGGCTGCAGGGAAGCAGCAGAATGTTTGTTCCTGTGCTCATAGGAAATCTCCTGTTGGAGGGGATGTGAGAGCCCTCGTGCTTTATGCACAAGCCCATCCTTGGGATGGTGTGCAGCTTCCTGATGCTCCTGGAAAGGTTTCCTGCCTCTCCTGGAGAACAATTCTCTGCCCTGAGCTCGGCAGAGGCCCTTAACTCTGGCCAGGGTTTCACCAGCAGCACCCACAGGGGAGCTGTGGGAGCTGAGCAGGCTCTCCTGTGCCAAATTCTTCCACGGGGCTCTTCCAGCAGCTCTGCTTGGCTCACTGTTCGGGGAAAGAGCAGGAAAAGGGGAAAACAGAACACAAAGTCTGTCTTTTCTTTCCTTCATTTGCATGCGTTTTCTGGATGGATTTTCCTGCTCTGACTCAACGTCAGTAAGCCCTTGGTGCCCAGAGTGTGATTGTTCTCTGCTGATAGAGGAGGAAGGAGGCTGGTGAGTGGCCTCTGACATTTCTCTTAACTTGTTTAAACAAATACATCTCAAAACCAGTTCTGTTTGAGAGGGCAGCACACAGAGGTTAACTCTGTGTGTGCTGAGAGTCGTGTTATGTGAAGTTCTGCTTTTTCAAGGAGCCGCAGGAACGTTTTCACAGAACTTGAGCTCCTAATTCTGTAGCTCCATTACAAATAAGTTCGTGTGAATGCATTTTCTGCTGGATGTGGAGTTTATCTTACTCTTTAGATTAATATAATGAAAATATTTATCTGTTTTCTTATCCAGACTTACAGGTATTTTCATTCCTGTTTGTGAAACTGGTAAGATTGTCTGCGTTTTAAGAGGGTTAAGACATGGCACTATTATGAATGGACAAAATTACCAAAACAGCCTGTAACAGTGTTTAATAGCAGTGTCTGTGTCTTTTATTACTGCAGACTTGTAGTCTGCTTTCTCCCAACAAATTCATGGCTTCCTCTGATTAATCCATTGAACTGCACACATTTTAGTCTCATGTTCATGCATGTCTTGGAGAGTAAAAGAAGTGTAGCCTGAGACAAAGCTGCTGGAAATCAGGAGGGGTGTTAGGAGCTGATTTTGTCATTTTCTTTCACTGAGCAGTTCCTGCCTTCCCAAGGGAGCTGCTGCCACCTCTCCAGGACCTCCCAAAGCCTGGGTGTGAGGAGCAGCAATGCTCCCACTGAAGCCCCCTGTTCTCCCTGCCTCTGGAACATCACGCTGAGTTTCCAGGTGACAGCAAAGGGTTCCAAAGTGAAATAATGCCCAGGCTTGTTCTGCTCCTGCCATCAAGCCCTGAGCCCTCACGCTGGCATCTCAGGAGCTTTGTGAAGCTCAGAATCCTCCCTGAGTGCAGCAGGTTTGCCAAGGGCTCTTGGAAAGCCCTGACAAAGCCCTTCCTTGGTGTGCTGAGATAGAGAAGCCCTTTAAGGATTGGGGTTGGCTGAATTGTCATAAGCTGCCGGAAGAGATTTTTGGGTTGCATTGAGCTCAAGGGAAAAAACTTTAATCCACAAATCATACCCTGCTGAAGGAGTTTTTGTTTTGCATAGCTGGTCAAATAGCAGTTTGTCTATGTTTTCATTTCTGCTTAGAGCTTAGGAAAAACACTGACCTATTTGAGCCCTTGAAAGGGTTGTGCAGAGCCTGACAAAAGGAAAGGCCTTTCCCTCAGAGAAGGAGCCACTGAGCTGGTGCTGTGTTATGTAAAGGGCAAAAAGTGACTCAGGAAAGGTGTAAATTCTGCTGTTAATTGGGACCTGGAGAACAGAACAGGACAGAGAGCTGCTGGTGTAGATGGTGGTCCATGAGGAGATTCCAGCCTAGGTTTATTCTTGCTTTTGGACTAAGAGAGCTGCTAATCACAGAAAGTCTCATCTTCCCACTGAAGTTCCTCTGCTCAGCCTCCTCCACCCTCATCAGAGCCCACAGAGCTGTTGGCAGCTGCAGATTTCCCAGTGTTTGAGGGATGCTCCGGGGAATGCTCTCCCAAAGCCCATCAGGCAGGGCAGGGTCCCTAACCTGTCACCTCTCCTGAGCCATCAGCACAGAGTGTGACCCAGCAGTGCCCGTGGGACACTCTGGGTGTGTTTGGGACAGGCAGAGTGCTGGGACAGGCAGAGTGTGACCCAGCAGTGCCCGTGGGACACTCTGGGTGTGTTTGGGACAGCCTGGGGCCACAGCTGCTGTTTTTGCAAACGTTCTGCATTCAGGAGCTGTGTCTGTGCCCACAGGATCCGTTTCTGCAATGTGCTGGGGCTTGCTTTGCTCCTGCAGGAATCTGTCTCTGGACACCTCTCCAGTGCCCAGTGGCATCACAGGAGAACTTCCCAAGGATCTCCTTGTGTTTCCATTATTTTTAGCTGAGCTGCACTTTCTTCTCTGCCAGGTCAGCAGTCTTTCCCACGATGCATCCTCATCCTTGCCCCTTTTCCCCAGGCAAACACGACCTGCAGGCTTTCTGGCCAGAAAGAAAAACAGATTTAACCGTGTGGCTCAGGATGACCTTGACATCAGCAGCAAGTGCTGTGTTGATTGCCTTGCACGTGTGTGCTTGACACAGGTATTCAGATGCTTGGATCAGAGTAAATCCTGGCAGGGGAGGCAGACAGAGCCTGGATGAGTTCAGGGAGCTGCCTGGGGGAGCAGAGCACACCTGCACAGACCTCCTCAGCAGCTCTTGATGACAGAAAAAAGGCAGCAGGGATTCAGGGATTGGGAGCATCACCTTCCAGGTGAGAGCAGTGAGTTAATGCCAGGTTCCGGTTCTTCCACTGAAGCTGCACTTCAGGAATATTTTTTTCTGAGGCTTGACTTCCAAACAGCTTTGTACCAGTGTAGCTGAAGATGTTTTAAACCAATAGAGCCCCAATTCTCTCTGTCACACATCTGTTCAGAACTGGTGCACTTGTGTTTGGCTTGGCCTGGGAGGGGCTTGGAGCCTTCTTGCAGCTCCTGCCTTCACAGCAGAACATCTGCTTTTCCAGAGGCTCCCTCAGATCTGCCCCTGCAGCTGCACAACCCCTCCAGTCACAACGAATTGCTTTTGGAGCTACTGTTTATATCTTTATACCAATAACTTCTGTGTGCAGCTGGACTTGCAAAGCTCACAGCAGCTGTTTTGCTATAAATGTGGCTTGCAAGCTTTTCCAACAAAGACCAGCCCCTGACAAGTGTTTCACAGCCCCCTAATCACATCACAGCCTGGAGGGCCACATGTTGGAGGCCTCTCCCTGGCAGCAGGTTTGGCAATCTGTGCTTTAGAGCCTTGTTTCAGGCTGCTGGAGTGAGGTTTCCTGCTCAGAGCTGCAGGAACAATCAGAGCTGGGTTTGCCCCTCTGTTCCAAGCCAGCCTTTGCCCCAAGCCCTGCTGGTGCTGCTTGGGAGCCCAGCCTGGCACCAGCTCTGAGCTGCAGGATGTCAGGGGGAACATCCCCAGGGACAGTGCAGGGAACATCCCAGGGACAATGCACAGGGCCAGGCTTTCTGACAAAACCTTGCTGAGGATGCTGAGTTGCCCAGTTTGAGAGGAGAGCTGTCAGCAGGGCCTTTCCTTTGCTGTCTCTGGGACCCAGCTGTGCTGGGGGCTCCCCTCCTGCCAGGACTGGTCACTGTGTCAGCAGATGGCCCTGGGAAGAGACCTCCTGACTCAGTGCTCTGGTTTCCCTTTCTCTGAGGTGGGGCTGGTCACAGAGAGCACTCACAGCACTGTGGCAGAGTCACATGGAGCTCCTCAGAAAAACGGAGAAGAAGGGAAAACCACTTCATCTCTGACTCCTCCACTGTGAATGATCTTTTTAGATAATATATGAAGTAAGGAGTTTTGCACTGAGATTGCAGAGCAGTCTTTGCACCCAGGTGTTCCTCAGGTTCCTCCTTCTGCTGTTGTAGCCCCATCAGAGGTGGTGTGAAATGCAGAAAGTCACTTAAAACATGTCTGAGCAGGCAGAAGAGAAAAAGGACTGCTGTTATGGGGAGGCAGCAGAAGTGAGGACTGGCAGGCAGGAATGGCAGGCACACCTCAGCTCTGTGCTGGGTAGTGCAGGTAACACAGCACCCAGGTCACCAGGGCAACACAGCCCTCAGGAGCTGGATAAATAACCAGAGACCTTGTGCTGCTGCAGGTGGATTTCTGCTGAAATCCCAGCCCCTGTGCTGCTCAGAGAGGTGACAGCCGTGTGAGTGAGCTCCACTGCACCAGGACCTGGAAAACATTGCTATTTTGGGACTGCTGCTCTCACTGTTGTCTTTGCATCCAGTTAAATCGGTGCCTGAAAATATTCTCTAACAAGTGTGATTCATTCACGATGGGTTTTTTTCAGGTAGCTGGTTTTTTTTGGGTTTTTTTTTTCTTTCCCTTATTTTAACTGTGTTTAAGTAGCAAACTCAGATGAGCAGACATTATTTAGACACTGTGAGAGGCAGAAGTGCAAGGTGAGGCAGTTTATTTTTCCTGTTCTAGCCCAGCTCAGCCCTCCCAGCCCCAAGTGGACGCAGCCCAAGGCTCCGACCCCGCAGCCATCTCGGACATGCACACTGCTCCCAGCTAATGGCTTTCTCCTGGGCTGATTCCCTTTGAACTGCAGCACAATGTGACACCAGGCATCACATTGCCTTCCCCTCGCCCTGCTGTGGCCTCAGCAACCTGATCCAGCTGTGCCCACGAGAAATGCCCTCGGCTGGGAAAGCCAGCACGGCTTTCCAGGGTTTTAGGGGAGAATTGAAGACAGAAAGGCTGATGTGATGTGGTCTTGCACGAGCCTTCCCTGTTCTCTGAACTTAGACTGCTCCTCCTCCCTACTTTCAGGCAAGCTTAGCCATATTAATCACTTTATAAAGAAATAACGCAGTGCAATGGGGTGTGATTTCTGCAGGCTCAGAAACACAGAGAAAAAGCAGTGTAAATCTTAGTTTAAAGCCAAGATTCAGCTTCATCTGGGCTTTAAATGGGCTGGCTGGTTTCTGCTGCAGGCAGCTTGTTTCAGTTCTCTGCCTTGCTCCTGACCCTGGTAACTCCCAGGGCTTGTTTCCCTGTGCAGATGGGAATGGCCACTCAGTGCTGAGGCTCTCCCTGGACCTTCAAGTCTTAACCCCTCCAAGTCATCCTTGGGCAACTCTTCCTCCTGCCTGCTTTCACTGCCCTCCTTGCTTCCTGCCACATGCCAGGGTGTAAATTAATTTCCCATTGTCTTTGGTGCTGTGTTTGTGAAAGCAGCTGTGACATTCAGAGTCCCTCCCAGCTCTGCTGTAACCACCTGGTGCCCTGTGTGTCCCAGCCTGCTCTGGCAGGCACAGGTGAGGTCAGAGCCTGCTCTGGCAGGCACAGGTGAGGTCAGAGCCTGCTCTCACTGCACAGGTGAGGTCAGAGCCTGCTCTGGCAGGCACAGGTGAGGTCAGAGCCTGCTCTCACTGCAGTCTGAGCATGGTGGGATTTGGCTTTGTTTCGAAGGAATATTAACAATTACACAGTTGTCCTGTGAGTTGTTCTCCTCCCCAGAAGAGCAAATGCTGCCGCAATCCCTCCCTCCACAGGATAACTGGAACATGGGCCCGCAGTCCTGCAGGACTCATTTGCATCTCACAGCTCACAGATAGCACTGATAGCAGGTACTTGTTCCAGGGAAAGAGGGAGTGTTTCTTCCCGACCCTTTCCTGGAGGGGCTGCTCCTGCTTTTGGGTGTGTGGGAGGGCAGGGAAGGGGTGTCAGATTGAAAGCTGCTTTTGATCCCTTACAATGAACTTTTGAGATGTCAGGTATTTAGTGGTTTTCTTTTTTTAAAATCCTTTTTCCCAGCTTTGAAATATCATAGTATTTTAATGTTCTGCTATGTAACTGAGTATATACAACAGTGATTAGTTTGGGAATTTCTTCAGATCTTCAGGGATGCCACAGTTCCTTACATGACAATATAATAACGTAGGAGAGCCCATCTTGGCTCCAGACTGTGGTAATTAGCTACTTTTGCTGTAAAGTTGCTCAAACTATGAAGTTGCTTTGAAGCCCCGCCAGCTGACAGAGCCTTCAGCTCCGCCAGGGCCACACGAGATGCTGGGAGCTGCAGGTTCCTGTTATTGATGCTGGGCTCCCAAACCACGGATGGCAAATGTCACAGGCAGCACATTTCCAGCTGCAGCCTCTGGCTTCAAAGGCTGTAGCAAGAAGCCCTGTGTAAACACCGCATTTTTGTAAAAATATTCCAGATTAATCGTCGTCCAGAAGGAAATATGAGTGAACAGACAACAATATCACATAAAAATGTGATAAAACTCATCTGTGCAGTGAATGTGATCCTTTGCTCTGTGCTGGGAGTCCTTGCTCATTGGTATTTAACACCTGAGAGCTGGAGGGATTTGAGGTTGGCTTTTTGTTGTTTGTTTTTTCTTTAACGTGGCCCTAACCCTGCAGGAGCTAAAGGGTGCAAACAGCCCTGGAGAGAGCAGCAGGAACAGGAGTGTCCTGCTGGAACAGCACCTGCACCAGGGCAGGTTCTCAGTCAGCCTCAAGCCTGCTGCTACAGGAGGCCTCAATGACACAGCTGCTGCCCCTGAGCTTTAGGAAAAATGTGATTTTCTTCCTACCTTTCTGTTACAGATTTCCTACTGCCTCCCATCGAGAAAAACAGACAGTGCTGGGCAGGCTCTGCCATTCCAGCTTTCCCATTTCTGCACTTCAGTGGGAGCTTTCTCCAGCTTGCTCTGCCCCGTGGGTTTTGCAGGGCTGTTTGCTGGCTCTTGACCTGCTGCACAGTGGAAAATTCTTCCACAAGTGTTACTTACAGGAAGCAAATGAATATCTCCTCTAAATGGTCTGGCTGAGGAAATGGGTCATTTAGTGAAGTACACTGTTTACTGGATAGCCTGTGGCCCATCTCCAAAATATATAGTTAGTCTGAAGGAAGAAAAATATCTGAGATGACTCACTTTTTATGTCCGTGTTTAAATATTATGTAGTTCATAGCTAAAATTAAAAATGTGCATTTTCATGTGGGCTAAAAACTTCCCATCCTGTTCCAGAAAATTGGTAAAATCAAGTTTTAAATTTCTTTCAGTAAAAGATCCTGGGTGTGTATGACTTACTGAGGTTTTCTTTGTTTTGTGGGGTTTCTTTTTATACTGTGTCATGGTCCTCCACATACTGTAACACTTTATAGCTTTGTTATAATGGCTTGTGGTAGGGTTAATATCTCCCAGTGAAATATTGGTAAATTTTGTACTTCTTTTAATCAGCAATTCTAAATGCAGCAGCCAGCTCAAGCCTGCAGCATGATCTTGGTTTTATGCAGGGCTGGTTTTGTGATGCCTTCATTTATAATTGCAGTTTCTGCCAGCGCCCCTTTGGTATTTTTGGTCCAGCCTCAGGCTGAAGGGAAAGTGCCTCACTCCCTAACCCAGGAGACATGAATAAGCATGTTGACATGGATAGGTGCAAGATTAGCACTGCTCTGGCTTCAGATTATCTCGATCAGACACTGTTCCGTAATGTGATTCTATCCACATTCGAAGCATCATAACCTGGCAAAAACAAAATGCACCCAAACCCAGGCTTTAATTCTCTGCCATGGTATGGGCACTGCACAGCTCCAGGGAAGGCAACAGCACCTGAGCACACGAGCAAAAGTGCAGCATCAGGCCAGGGTGGTGCTTTTCAGGTGTTGGTAGTACAGAAATGCTGTAGCATTTGTCACATGAGTGCTTTTGGTAGCTTATAAATGTGAAAGAAAATAGAAAAAAAAAAAAGCCCCAGCAGGAATCTGCAGGTATGGAGGCTGTGGCCCATGAAAATGAGGACAATTTGGGCTGCTCTAAGGGTTAGTAGTTGCCCCAACACTGAAGGGTCATCCAGAGCTTCAGGGTTAAGAGCTCAAACTGTGTCAGAGCACAGAAAGGAGCCTGCCTGTGTCTGTGTCTGCATCACTCTGTGATCTCTATCAGATTTGGCACTATCACTTACACCACTCCTCATGTTTCCAGCAAGTAGGTGTTTGCACAGGGGAGAAGAGCCTTCATTTTCAGTCCAAAACCATTCAGCAATCTGCTTCAGAGGTCAAATCCTCAAACAGTTTGGTAATTCTACCATCATCCTCTTCACGTGATTCCAGTGCAATCTGGTAATGACTTCTAAGTAAAAGTCTGTCCAGGGCTATGGCAAACTCCTCTGAGCAGCTTTGTTAAGCAAACTCCAGTATCTCTAGACTTTGCTTAACAATTGCAAAATGGTTACCCAGTTAATGTTTATCCTATTGTTACTAAAACTCAGAATTCAGAGTGCCTCACTTCAGACAGCAAGATACAGTCAGGAGCAATTGCAAGGCCAAGCCTCCCAAGCTAAATTAAAAGCAACTGTGGCTTGATCTGGATGACTAAAGGACACATTTTCAAAGGCAGCCAGTCCATTATAGGTGCAGTTACATTTAGTTCCTATCACCTATCCTTGTGGATGGGAATTTAATTCCTCATTTCGTGGTCTTTCAATTCCTAGGGATATTTACTCACTTTAAAAAATACGTTCTTTTTTTTATAAAGGCCTGCTTGAAACCTCCCAGCTGATGACTGTATCTGTCTAGCATCTTCTATGGATGACACAGATGCAGCATGGCACAAACCACATCCTGGCTGGAGACTGCAACACTTCATGGACAGCAAAAAGCTCAGCAGTCATCAAGCAGGAAAACAGTTCCAGAGCTGTTCCACCAGGTGTAAGTTTTACAAGCATTTGAAAACTTTTTAGTACCATGACAGCGTGTCTCAAAAAGACAGGATTTGTGTGAAGTTGTCTGGGAGGCAATGAAAGTCCAAGATGTGATACAGAGGGGAAAAGTCGAGTTAATCTGTCTGCCCCAGCTGTAGAGTGTGACAGGACCTGGCTGCCTCCTTCACACTCCTCGGGAGCTGTGCTGCTCCTTGGGCCCCAGAGAGCCTCACAGCCACCTCTGTTGTTTCCCAGGCCGTGTTTGGAGCCTGCCAGCTGGGGATATTCAGAAACTCCCTCCTTTTGGCACCAGGCAGGTCCCCATCAGCATGGAGAGGCAGCAGCGAGCTCTGGAGAGGCTGCCAGGGGTGGGACTGGATTGCCAGGGGGGCTTCAGAGTTCAGCTGGCTGGAAGTCCTTGTCACAAGGGCTTGTTTTCACAAGGACTTGATTCCTAGAGTAGAAGGAGCAACTTTGGCCCAGTTTGGAGCAAGTTGGCTGCAGGCTGGGAGAGCTCATTCAGCATGGGCAGCCACTGCCTGGGAAGCCTTACCCGACCATGTGGCTCCTGTGCTGAACAACTGGAAAAAATGACTTTCTTAATAGGATGCAGGCTCACGAGCTGAATCAGCCTCGGCAGGGCTTTTGTTGTTTCAACTGTTTCTTGTATTGCAAGGGCTACTCCGTGGCCATCTGTGGGGGCTGGCAGAGCACCAGTGGTGTCAGACCTGGAATGAAGGTTAGCAGAGCAGCCCCTGCCCCAAGGCAGCGAGGGGAGGTGGAGAGGGGCAGGTTAAACCTCAGCCCTTGCTCTGGAGGGGAGGTTCAGCCCAGGAGCAGCACATCTCCTGTGCCCTCACAGCAGAGGCACAGCAAGAGGGTGGCAGCTGTGACAAGCCACGCTGTGCTTGCTCTGTCAGGGTTTTTGTCTGTCAAACACACGCAGGCTCTGCTGCCTCCAATCATTGTGTGCAGCCACAGCCATTGCTGCTCTTTGTCTGGAGCAGGCAGCTCTGCTGGGGCGCCTTCAGGTCAGCGTGACTTACAAAGGGAAATGCTTTTCAAAGCTCCTCTTCCCCTGCCATGCAGAAACAGACACGGAGATAAATGGATCCAGTCAGGCAGTGCTCCTGGCACTTGCCTTCCTGAGCTCCTGGCTGCCTTTGCCTTGCCTGGATGCAGTGAAACTGCACATTCACCTTACACAGCAGGGACTGTGCAAGGGCACTGTCACACAGGCTCTGGCAGCAGCAGGGTAGCCAGGGAGACCCAGACAAGTGGTTCTCTGGTCATCTTCAGCAGAGGTGCAGCTACAGACGAAATCTTTGTATGCAGCAGTTGAGGAAAGTAGTGGACTGCACTACAGAAGAGCAGCAGAAATAATAATGGCAAACTCCTGCAAAAGTAATAGCAGCATTCCTCCTCCCACACCATGGAACAACTGAAATAAGGCTTGCCCAGCCTAAACTAAAAAAGGGCTAAAGAGGCAGAGAACAGGCTTCAAGTATGAAGTCAGGGTCTGTCACCCCAGCCCATGGGGGATCACATATCAAGAAAGGGCCAAAACTGCTGTGAGAAGGGTTGGCAGGAGGAGCCAGGGCTGGACTGCTGCCTTTCTGCTTCAGGGAATCTGTTGTTCATCGTATGTGCAACGCCTTGCCTTCCTTTACCTGAAAATGGGGATCAGAAATAAGGGCTGGTTACTTTCATCCCAGCAATCCACGTGTTCCTGAGGCACTCAGTGCCTTGGAGGTGGCAGGGAGCCAGCCAAGCTCCCCACTTGAGCAGCAGCTTGTGTTTATGGAGTGAGGCTGAGGCTGGGGAGCGTGTGTGTGTGTGTGTGCCCGGGCCCATGGCACTCCCAGCACACAGCAGATGCTCCCTGCTCGTTCAGCCACACAAGCTGCTGCTGCTTCCTTGAGCAGCCGGTGTTGTGTCTTGTGGCTCTGTCAGTGTGGCTGCTGCCATCCCAGGTCTGTTCCAAAGCCTGGCAGAGGGTTGGTGCTGCACGCAAGGAATTGATTTTGCTGCCAGCCAGCTCCTGCACGGAGCCCCTCGGGGCCATGAGAATTTATGCTGCCAGCCTTGTCCCTTGTGTGGGTCTTGTGGGTTATAGAAATAAGGCCCAAAGCAGGGATGTGGCTTCCCTTTCATCTCCCAGGGCTTCCTCAGCCACAAGCACAGCTTTATCAGCTCTAGAGACTCCATTGTGACTCTCAAGGTACTTGGCAGCCTGGCAGAGAGACAGCTCTTTGATGCACAATATTTCAAGGAGAACCAAGCATTTTTTGGCAAAGGAGATGAGGAAATGAGGGACATCTACAGCTCCTGTGCTTGCAGGAGGAGACTTCAAAATGCAAAGGGGTGATAATCTCTTTTCATGTTTAGCCTTGATTTTAAGTTCAGATCTTTGCAAAGTTTCCCACTGCCACGATTGCCTCTGACTCCCAGCAAAGCCCCTGAAGTCTTTCCAAGGCAGCAGGAGTGAGTGCTTCTATTGTTCCCTTCAGGAAAGGATCTGAGCACCTTGGGTCTGAGGGAGCACCGAGGTTTAATCATTACACCAGTGCTTCCAGTTTGTATTTCTGCAGCATTTTATAAATAGAAGGAAATATGGTCTTTTGAGCAGGCTATTCTAAACCCTGATTAACTCACCCTGCAGCAGAGCATCTTCTACAGCTTAGGTTGTCTCTAGTTTCTAGCCTTGACAGCCTTGACCATGACCTGGTTGGAATCAGACCTCTCTAAGCACTGCAGGGCATCTTGGAGGATGCTGCAGCTCAGATCTGCTTCTGCCTGGATCTGATGGCAGAGGAGCTGAAAGCTCTCCATGCAGATTGCTCATTGAAATGCAAACCTCATCCCAGTAAAGCTTCTGTCTGCCAGCGTACCCTCTGACAAACTGATAATCCATGATAATAGAGAATTTTATCTCCATTCTTAAACATCATCAGGCATGATTATTGATGTCTTCCTATTGCACAGTAAACAACACAGAACCCTCAGCTTTCCTGATAGTGGAAGGCAGGCAAATTACATCTGCACTGTGGGTGAGCTGTGCCTTTGCTGCTTCTGCAATCAGCCAACAAACCCCTCCAGATTTCCGAGGCCAGACTATTGCTCCTGGCAGCTTATCTCCTTACTCAACAGCACAGCAGACTCTCGGGGTGAAAAGCTGAGCCTGTTGAAATCAGTGGCAAAGTCCTGCTCATTTTCCTTGACTCAGGATTTCTCACTCGATCTCTTCATTTCTGAGTGGGCAGAGGAAAAAACCCTTTCTTTTCTGAGTGCCTTTTTGGTGGGCAGCCTGTGTAATGTTCTGCTTTTGTCTGTGCAGAAGGTGTGCAAGGTGTTGGAGGCCCTGCAGTCCTGCCCTGCCCCATGAGGACAGGATCTGACTGTGCTCCCAGGCAGGGCACATGGCATTCCTGAACCTGAACTCTGCACCTGTGCTCATCCTGTCAGGACTTAAACTCATCTCAACAACTCACCCTGAAAATTTCCTGGTAGAGGCCAGGAATTTCTCTTTCTGGATCCTTTGGTGACTTGGGTGACCCCTTAGGCAAACAGGATTTTTAGTGCTGCTAGAATACAATTCATAATTCTCTCTGCAAAGCATGAACTCCCCTATGGGCAGCCTCCACTTGCCTGAAGGTAGGAAAGCAAAATGCTGCTCTTGTATTTAATCAAAGTTCCACCTTGGCCTCAGTTCCTGGTGGAGCTGAGAGCTCTGTGACAGTCTAGCTGCAACCCAACCACACACGTGCTTCTGGCCAGTTCTGAATCTGAAAAAGCCCTAGAACTGGCAGCTCAGAGATGATTTCTGAGCAAGCAGAGCTCGAATAGCCCCTGTGTTAAATCTGCCAGGAGCAGCAACTTGCGTAACTCTAAACGCTGCTGCTCACAGTGACGCACTGGTGGGATGGGCATTGCAGGGGCCATGGCAAGAGTCCTGCTGCTTTCCAGAGAATACCCTGACCTGCCAACTGCCTCTCTCCAGCCTCAGTGAACTGATCAAAGTCACAGGAGCCAGCTGCCCCAGAGGCCAATGACCCTGTGCCTCATCTCTCACGCACTGCAGCACAACTGGCTTTTCTTCTACAGCCCCTGAAACCTCCCTGGTTTGCTGTCTAAAGAGCAATTACACAAGTCTTTCTCTCATCTCCTATATTGTGCCAAAGACCTCAACTGCACTTCAGGACTGGGGGTATCTCATATTTTTCTCTCCGTTTTATCTCCTAGAGACTTTGATGTGCCTTGTCCCTTGTTCTTAGGATACCACCTTGAGCACAGAGCACCTTACAGATAATTCTGGTTGTGTTGTTTTGAGGCATTTCCTCTTTCTCTCTCTTTTTGTGGTAAATGCTGGTAGAGCTCTGCTGAAACATTGCCTGAACCTCTACCCAGTATGAGTCTTTGCTTTTAGAGAAACCTTCTAAGATGTCTTTTCTTGGCTCCAGAGTGCCTACAAAAAAAATCTCAATTAAAATGGAGGCAGAAGGAATGTGCTGTGAGTAACTGTGCTTTTGGTGATGCAGAGCTGGCTGGTTCTGACCTGACTGCTGCCCAGTGCCCACATGCCTGTGCTGCACCTCTTTTGGGCTGCTGTGGACCTGAGTCACCACTAAAGCTGCTTCTGCACAGCCTGTGCCAAACCTGATCCAGTGAGGGCAGCGAGGAGGGTGAAGGGCCTCAGGGGAAGCCATGTGAGGATGAGGAGAATTGGGCTGTTCAGCCTGGAGAGCAGACTGGGGGGAGACCTCACTGCAGTTACAGCTTCCTGGTGAGGGGAACAGGAGGGACAGGCACTGATCTCTGCTCTGTGTGACAGTGACAGGACACGAGGGAAGGACCTGAAGCTGTGTCGGGGAGGTTTAGGCTGGATATCACAAAAAGGTTCTGAGCTGCTGGTACAGGCTCCCAGTGCAGGAGGGATGTTGGCCATGAGTCCAAAGGCAACAAAGAGTGAATTAGAAGCAAAATGCTTCAGGTCCTCTGCAACGCAGCCTATACAGCAACTGAAACAGCAGTGTCTGGTCTCTGGTCTCCAGCAGTTTCTCTCACACAGTCTCAGGTAGGAAATTGCAGTGTAGCCTGTGTACTTTAAGCATGACTTAATTTGGACTGGCAAGATCCTGGATTTGCTGGAGCAGAAAGAGACCTCATAGCTGGGGTCAGTTAGCTACAGAGGCTGAGGCAGACTGGAAAGAAAAAGAGTATATTGTCATCTTTGGGAGATTTAAAAAACATATGCCTTCTCTCCAATATTCCAGACTATTGAGCTTTATCAGCTTTACTGCAAACTACAAATGCTTTTGGTGTAATGACAGCTCTTTAATTAGAACTTGGAAGCAATAGCATCTGCTGATTATAGCATGGTCCAGCATGTTCATATTCCTCAGTTTTTATTTCCAGCTCAGCAATTAAACTGTTGCACGCCTCAAGGCAGTGACTTCACCCCTCAGTGTCTGTGCTTCACCAGATGGAATTAAAACCTCCACTGGAGATCCCTGGACAGAACCTGCTCAAGTGGCACAGTCTTGGGTTGCTTTTCCACCCTGAGCATGTTTGCCAACCCATGTATCTGTCCAGTGAATGAGGGTTTGGGATCTACCTTGTCCAGGCATAGTCTGTGAGACATTCCAGGTATGAACAATGGAAATTTTATGGGCTTCAGTTATAACTGGCTGGGCAAGAAACAACAGCTCTGCAGTAATGAGTCCTCACTTGCATGGAATGCCATTTAGTGTCTGATCTCTCCTCACCACAGTGAGGTATTAAAATCTGTCTATCCAGAGTGCATTTCTAGAGGGATGAAAAAGGGGCAATATTCTTTCAGTTTGAAGTGATCCTCGGTTCTGTATGGAAAAGGTTTTGTTTCCCAAGAGGGATATTCTATACCAGTGATTATGGGAAAAATTAAGCAATGCAGTTGAGAGAGAGACAGCACAGCTGGTTCTGCTGTCTGCAATCTTTCCCCCCACACTGGGGGAGATTCTGGTGGAGATGAAGGAAAATGACAGTGGTTGTTGTGATGACCCTCTTTAAACCTTTAGTTTTGTAGTTGCCAGTCTGAACAACAGGAACAGATTATTTGCCCTTACAGCCAAAGGTAGCAGGGTGCTGCACAGTCTGAAAGTCACCGCAGTCCCCTCATTGGAGATTTCAAATGCAGCCAAGGGATGATTTTTTTAAGTAGTCCCAATCACTGGAGCCAAGTGGGGCAAAGTCAGAGGGATGTGCACAAGGGAAGGAGGCTGAGTCACACTGAGCACTGGCAGAAAGGACAGTACATTAGTGTTCTGTGTGCTTACGGGCAAGCTCTGCTCTAAAGCACAACGAGCAGTGGCAGTTTTTTTCCAATCTTGCTTAAAAATGTTCCCAAAATCTGTGAGTACAGCATCACAGAAAGCCTGATATTTTGTAATGCCACAAACACTGACCTCAACAGACAGCAGAAATCCCACTGGGAGCTTCATCCTTTCGCAGTGGAAACATGATGTCTTTAATAGTAAGGATGTTTCAATAACTTTCCGGGATTTTTTCCACTTTGGCACAGCTGTTCTCTGACAGATTGCAAAAGAGAGGAATTCAGTAGTAACAGCTTGGTTCTGCAGGATGCTAAAGCCTTTCTGTCCAGGACTGTGTGTCCTCAGCCCCTGCCCACAGCAGCTCAGCATCACCCAGGATTACTCAGCATTTTGCAGCCTGGAGCCAATCTTACCCTCTTGGCCTTGCCACCAACTTTTCTGTTTTTATTTCTATTTCCATTAATATTTCTGTGGAAACGAGCTGAAACAGGTGTCTTTCTCTGAAGGAACTCAGCCCTTCTGTCTAGGAAAGGCTTGGTGTTGTTGTAGGAAAGCTGTGGAGCAATAACATGTCCTGAAAATTTATGCCTCGATTTCTCCCTCTCAGAAAAGCACCCTGATGCCAGATTTAGTAACAATGGCAGCACAACTGAATTGTTTATTATGTTGTGCTAAGGTTATGTAGAGGAAATGTCAAGGGAAATGGCTTCTTCCCCCTGCTTCTAAACTATGTGTAGACTCCAAACAGGTGTTTATTCTGATAGAGATTAACAGTTCGAGAACGGGTAGGGGGTTTTGTTGATTAAACAGAAAAAATATGGCATCTCTGCTATGGCTGGCATGATCAACATTTATTAAACTTCTTGTTTGGACATAAAATATCCAAAATATTGCACAAACTGTGCCTGGGCTTTCCCCACACAGCACTAAAAAGAGTCAATGGTAAAGTTCTTGTCAGCGTCAGGAGGCCAAGGGGGTTTCACTGTCTGCTGCTTCCTGGTGTTTGCTGCCTCACAGATCAGGTATTGCAGAATCCTCTGTTGTTCAGAATGCAGACAACATGTTTTCCCTCTCTCTGCCCTGGCCTTTCCTTGCCAGAACAAGGGAGAAGAGCAGGAGGCTGAAGCCAAACAACACGAGCAGATCAGGATGGTATTTGTTACACTGGGGCCAGGGAGCAGCAGTGAGGTGCTCTCTGTTTTGCTGCAGCTGTGGCAGCCTGTGTGACACAGAGACCTCCCCAGGCTGCTGCCTCTGCCCTGTGGGATGATTCTGGGGATGCCTTCTCCAAAACAGCCCCAGACTGCTGCCCTGGGTTGGGACTGGAGTGTGAGTGCTCTGTAGCTGGCTCAGCACCCCAAATCCCCCTCTCTGAGCACAGCTCTGGCTCTGATGCCAGGCTCCCTGCTGCCAGAGCAGTAAAGCAGCCCTGTCTAGTTTTGGAAATCCTGTATTTTGGGCTGTCAGGGTCCCTGGGAGAGGCTGTGCTGCAGGCAGACAGGATGGGTGCTGGGGCAGTGCAAGGACATGAGAGCTGGAGCTGTTTGTGTTCCCAGTGCTCAGTCAGACAGGACACCTCCAGTCACCTGCTGTAGGGGGTTTAATCTGACCTGGGGCTCCTCAGCCAGTGGAATGATAATATTTTTAACTGCCCCAACTTGACTGCATGCAACCATCAAGGAGAAAATGCAAGGAAGGATGTTTTAACACTGAGGTCAACCTCTTCTAATTGCTCTTCCAGGCCTGGTTTGCAAACTTCCTATTTGATCATTGCTGAAACTCAGGCCAGCACTCATCTGAATGGAGGCTGCTTTTGCTGCCCTTCACTAATCTCTTGGCCATTAACTATAGAAATTAATGTGGACTTTCAGCTCAGACATATATAAAATACAGATGTGCAGTGCTCTGTTGGATTACAGACACTGCAGTGTTTGTGTATATAGGGGGTCAGATCCTACAGTCCTAACAATCCTGTGATGATTTTTAAAACATAAAGCCTTGTGGAAGCAGCTTCAAATCACAGCCTTGCTTTGGTTTGTTCAGGGTCAGTTTGGTCTGGGTTTTACTCCTTAATAAAAGCTCTTCAGAAATGCCCCACAAAGCCTGGCTTTGGGGCTGCTGTTGTGATGGGTCACGATGTGGCACTGATGGAGCTGGCGTGGGGCTGGGGGCTGCCAGAGCTGCCTCGGGTGCTCTAAGGACCTGCCATCCCTGCTGGGAGGCTTCCTGCACCCCCAGCACTCATTTCCTGCCCCCAGGGAGCGGAGCCTGTCCTCTCCCTCCTCTCCACATCACGCTGAGTGTTTATTTTGAAAAGCTGTCTGCAAAACTCTTTAGGGTTGTTCTCTATTGTAAGGGAAAAAACTAAAATTAAGTGACAAGTCTCCTCTCCAAAAAAACACCAAAGCAAGTGCCTTTGTGTAGCAGAGTGCATTGGCTTCTATATCCACAAAGGATAATTGTTACAGATTTTTTCCAGCATAAAGTGACTTATGGCCTAAATTTGTCCCACAGGTCTTTAAGGCCAGGCCCACATTAGAAACTTATGATAATGAAATGGTTGTTAAAGAAAAAAAAATTATGCCACTTCTGTATCATTAAAATACCATTGTAGGTGGCTAATTAAATCAACGTGATCTTTTTCCTGTTTAGGTTATCTAACTTACTGAACTGGGAATTGCTCCGCCAGCATTAATACCTTTAGTAGGAAAGTTTGTCATTTTTACTGCATTGAGAAAATCTTGTGTTAGAGACAGGGCTGTTATATCATGGCTCTTTTTTAGTCTACGTTGTGTCTTCAGAGCAGAGATTTAAGAGCATTTTGAACAGCAGTTATTTGCCAGGCTGCCTTTAGCAGTCTGACTCCTGGGGACCAAAGCCCATTGCCTGTCATTGTCACTTCGGACATGGTGACTGCCTGTCCAGCAGAGCCAGACTGGCCAAAGGAGAGAGAATTGTTAGAGATGGGATATGCAGTTTTTCCTACAGAAATACCAGCATCAAAAGCATGGGAGGAAAATAAGTATGTATTTCATTTACCATGTACTGTTTAAGTGAATTGCATAACTGAGGTATCAAAGCAACTTTTGAGGGGAGAATATGAGTACTCTTTTGATTCTGATTCAGCAAACTGCTCAGGCATATGCTTATCTCTGCTATAGATCTGCCTGTTTGAAAAATAAAAGAGAGAATTGAAGTGTGGTAGCCAAATCTCCAGTGCTGATTAAAGGCTTTTCTTCCCTCTGTGGTTTTCTTGTCTGTGGCTCATGAGGGAAAAAAAGCCCAAGCAAAAAGCAGCTTCTGGCAGTCCTGGCAGCCCTGAGTGCTGAACAGCCTTTTATCCAGGGTGCAGAGCAACAGATCCAACTCACAGGAGGGAAGAGCTGTTCCCACATTCTCCAAGGCTTGCAGTGGTGTTGGTCAGGCTGCAGTCCTGCTGAAGGAGCCAGGGCAGCTATTCCTGACATCAGGCGTCCCATCCATGTGCTGGTGGGTCCTGCGTTCCTCACATTTACAGCAGATAAGGAGAACAGGCTGCTAAAAAGAGTAAGTGGAGTAGGCTCCCAGCTTGGAGTGCAACAGAAAAGGAAGGCACAAGGTCATGGCTGGAGCATGGGCAGAGTGGCCACAAAGCAGGGGGAGCAGAGAGCTCGAAAAGCACCCGTTCAAGTGCTGGAGAAGTTTACAGTCCTTATTCCCAATGGGCAGCAAACAGACATGGTAATTATGGCAAAGACCCTCATTGTCATGTACAAGGACTGAGTTCAGAAAGGCTGACAGGTCAGGAACAGGTGTGGGGGTTCAAGGGGTAGGTGTGCAGAGCTGCTCTGGCAAGTGGGGCTGGGCTCCTGCTCTCTCTCTGCCTTAGATCTTCCCCTGGAACCCCACAGCAGCCTGAAATCCTGTGCCCTGCCTACAGAAGAGAGTTGAATTTTTAGTAAACCTGAGTAGTTATTTGGAGAAGAGTTTCTCTAAAAGTCTGGGGTTTCAGCAGTTTTGCTTTGAGTTTTGGGTGGAAACCTGCACTCAAAGTGAGGTTCACGTGCTGCAGAAGAACCAGGCAGAAGTGTTTGCCCAACAACACTGAAAATTAAGTTTCAGATTTGTCCAGCCCTAGAAGACCCTTTTTTTTTTCAGTTCCCAGGGTGCTGGACTGTAAAGGTCTCTCAGCAAGAGTGGAGTCAATATGAGTCCTTCTGCTTCTCTCCCTTCTCCCCCTCAGGAGGTTTTATCTGAGGAACAGGAACCGTCATCTTCAGTGGGATGATGACACAGAGGGGTAGCAGGGCCTGAGGCAGTCCTGCTGCTTGTCTGAACAGTCCTGCAGACTTCTTGGCCCTTTTGGTTGTGTATTTTGAATATAATGGTTAAGCCTTAGAGACTCCTGACCTGCTTCTCTTTGGCCTGGGCCTGTT
The DNA here is from genome assembly GCA_025920805.1 of Petroica traversi. NCBI lineage: Eukaryota > Metazoa > Chordata > Aves > Passeriformes > Petroicidae > Petroica > Petroica traversi. The sequence continues at coordinate 7,700,652 of JAHLSL010000053.1, read as the reverse complement.
GCTGGTTCCCAGGCACTTACTGGTCCTGCTGCGGGGGTAGAGCCTGGACTTTCATCAAGCCCAGATTTTGAGAGGGCTGGATATCATGGAGCTCATCTTTATTTCAGTGCTAATCCACTGGCAGGTCACAAATGTAGTTTTCTTTCCCTTCCCTTGCCCTGTAGTCCTAGATGGGTGCCTTGGCTGCATGCTGGAGGATTTCTCCCTGTCCTGAGTAAGACAAGGTTGTACCTGTGCCCTTTATTCTATGCCAAGTTCAATAAATTTTGGAAGTGCTTGGTTTGAGATTTGTGAGTAAGGAAAGACGGGACCCAAGTGCAAGTGGTAGGCTTCCAGAGATTCCTCTCTTTCCTGTCTTCCCAGCCCCAAGGGAGAAACAGTACTGCTCTTAGGACTCAGTGTGGTGTCTGAATTCATGAAATAACTCTGCCCTGTAATGAGTTACATGAAAATCCAGCTATTAATAGTGCAGAATGTTGTGGAAGGCTGTCTGATTTGAGATCCAAATGTGTGGCATGTTTCTATGTGTCATTGTGTGTATTCATCCCTAAAGCCACCCCCACTCCAAATACACAAATGGAGCCTCTAGAAGAAAGGAGCTCTGTGACTTCTGAAGCTGAGGACAGACACTGCTCCATTTGTCCTCCTCCACTGTGCTCTCCATGCAGGAGCTGGAAGTCATTAACTGGCGTTTTTCCACCTACTTTGCACTCTGATCTAAGCTCATTATGGCAGGGTTTCCTCTTTGGATCTGTGCAGTGCTGGTTTCATTGCTGCTCTGATGAAAGAATAACTGTTTGGTGCCTTAAACACTACCTCTTTGCTCCCACTGTGCCCTTGTGACCTGCTCAGGAGATATGGGCCTGATAGTGCAGGGTCATGGGTACTTATGGTCCCACCTGCATGGTGGGAAGGAAGTCTGTGCCTGTTTAATGGGAAGCTGTCTGGGATACAGGAAACCTGCCCTGGAACAGGCTGGAAGGCCCTGGCACTATATCTGAGCCATATGTAACCTGGAGCATTTTAAAGTATGTTTCTTGTCCCGTGGGACAAAATGAGGAAATGAGCCCCATTCATCTTTGTGATCAGTGAGATTTTGTCTGAATGAGTGGGGTAGGACTCAAGATGTGGACTAACCTTCTGGCAAAAGCAGGGATTGAAATAAGAGTAATACTGCACCAACTTTGCCTGCAGTGAACTCGGTAGACAGGGACAAAAGCTTTTAAAAAAGTAGGAAATCAGAATCAAATCTGTGACTAGGTGGTCCTGGAGAGATTTAATTGAGGGATATCTAAACTGTTTATCTGTTCCCAGGGGTAAGGAGAGTCATGAATAAACCTATGTGTGCTTTGATGGACAGTTAGTGACTCATGCAGTTCTGTCTGTTATCTCACCATGAGAAATAGTCATGGAACAAAGCCCTATCCAGCCTGAGTGTATAAATGTATTAAACAGTTCCCCCTTGAACTTGATATGCTGATCTGAAGTACTTTGTAAGGATATGGGTACATACCCCTAGTGAGAGCAATTGTTTCAAAAAGGAAGAAATACGGCATCATTCAGGCTGCTGCTATAATCACTGAGGGTAGCTGCAGTTTCCCTGAGAAGAGCTGCTGTTTCATTTTACTGCAAGAACATTTGTATAAAGGATTTTAAGGCACTTTAAGCTGCCTGATCCTCATGCACAATATAACCTCTGTTGAATTTTCTTCCTTCCTTCCTCTTTCCCCATTCTCTTTCCCTGTAACACTTTTGTTTGTTCCGCAATCTGAGGTTTTTCTACCTTCACCAGAATTAGGCTTTGTTCATTTACAGGGTCAAGACTAAGCCAGCTACAGAGGATGTGGCAGAAGTATTTCCATGTTTGGGGTGGTGTTTGTTGTGGATGTCGTGCTTTTAGGCTCTGAATATGTAGATCCAAGCATCTTGGGTCAGGTCAGCAGGGTGAATTGCTCCTTATGGATTTGACTCTCATGGCTGGGCACATACAGCAGGCACTAAGCAAGGGGGCTACCACAAAGCTGGAGAAGGACTTTTGACAAGGCCATGTAGTGAAGGGGCAAGGGAAAATGGCTTTAAACTGAAAGAGGGTAGATTTAGATATGAGGAATAAATTCTTCACTCTGATGGTGGGTAGGCAATGGAACTGGTTGCCCATAGAAGGTGTGGATTCCACATCTCTGGAAGTGTTCAAGGTCAGGTTGGCTGGGACTTTGAGTAACCTGATCTAGTGGAAGGTGTCCCTGCCACCCCTAGAGCCCACGGGAGAGAACTGGAATTAGATGATCTTTAAAGTCCCTTCCAACCCAAACCATTCTGTGATTCTATAAATTTGTAGGACTGTATAAGGTTGGCTGTGTCTCTGCTGCCCTGTACAACTTCCTCCCAGCTGTGACCTAAAGGCTGAATGTTTTACCATCCAAGTTGCTGAAATTACTTCAGCTTGGCCAAGGGAGGGCTGTAAGGGAGGCTGAGCAGGTAAATCAGGTAGAGCAGAGTTCTGGCCTTCTCAAACCTGCTTGATGCTTGAGCGTCTCTGCTGGAGTATGAGAGCTGCTGGTGCTGAAAGCAAAATAACAAGAGTTCCACCACAAGCTCTGGAGGGAGTCGCCAGAGAAGAAAGTATCCCAGAGACATCTCCAGTGACAAGTCCTTGGTGCTGAGGCAGCAGAAGGCCAGGACGTGCTGGTGGCCAGCGCCGAGCAGCCTGTGCAGGTGGCAGGGCCCAGGCCCCGGTGACAAATCTCCAGTGTGACAGGCTCAGTGGCAGGCACAGCTACCTGGAGCAGCTCTCATGAGTCCAGGGGCTAACTGGACATGCAGACAGATGAGTGCCATATGGCTTTTCCCTGAGGTTTCCTCCTGCTGAGCCCTGCAGGCCGGTACCTGCAAAGGGCAGCCCGGAGCCCAAGCCTCATGTCCAGAAGCAGGCGCAGCCCAGAGCCCTTTGTCACCTTTAGCCTGGCAAAGCCTGGGCAGATTGTGGCGTGTACTTTGTTCCCTGTGTCCCTGGGATCTCACAGCTCCCCGAGCCCCGGCACAGGGCACACAGTTTGCTCCTGTGTCCCTGGGAGCACACGGATCCCCAGCCCCGGCACAGGCACACAGTTTGCTCCTGTGTCCCTGGGGGCACAAGGATCCCCCAGCCCCGGCACAAGCACACAGTTTGCTCCCTCAGCCCCGGCACAGGCACACAGTTTGCTCCTGTGTCCCTGGGGGCACACGGATCCCCAGCCCCGGCACAGGGCACACAGTTTGCTCCCTCAGCCCCGGCACAGGCACACAGTTTGCTCCTGTGTCCCTGGGAGCACACGGATCCCCAGCCCCGGCACAGACCCCCAGAGCAGCTGCGTGAGGCGGGCCCTGCCGGCAGCGCGGGGCCTGCGGGCCGGGCTCTCCGTGCTGCGGGAATCTGCTCCTCACACCGCCCTAATCCCCGTCCTGCCTCTGCTGGGGCTGCTCTGCACAGGCTGCAGGACCGGCTGCTGAGTAAGAGTGGGTTTTTTGTTTGTTTGGTTTGGCTGTTTTTCTTTCTCCCGGGGCAGCAGCACTGTCAGGCCTGGGCTGGTGAGCAGGGCTGTGGCAGCATTTCCACAGGAGCTTGGGCGCTCTGCTGACACTGAGGGAAAAGTGGGGCTTGCTCTGGTTTGGCTTTTAATGAAAAGAAAAATCCGTTCCTTTTTGGATCAGTGTTCCTTGTGAGGACATTAAACTGCCTTATTTTTCTTTACCCAGCCCTTTCCACAAAACGCTCTTCTGTCCATGCCTCTTAACAACCTGTCTTGTTTGAGTGAAGCATCCTAATTATAAAACAGCTCTGGGCTGCTGGCGCAGGCCTGGAAAGTCAGGCAGCCCTCCTGAGGTGGATCCCTGTGCAGGGCAATGCCATTGTAAGAAAAGGTCCTCTGGAGACGTGGCTGGAAGGGAGATCTGGTGGTGAGCTTGGCTGGCACCCCAAGGGCAGGTGCCTGAACAAGGCTTCCCTTTCTGGGCCTGCTGACAGCAGTGAAAAGGTGTCGTGGGCTTGCCAGCACAGCCAGGTGCCTATTATGACAGGTGGAGGAGAGAGAATTGTGGGTGTGGAGAAGTGTGGGTGTAGAGAAACTTACTCAGTGGAGGGGTGAGGTTGGAAGCAGTGGATAGGGAAGAGCCAGAGGCAGGGGTGTCAATCAGGGCTCTGGTGAGGTGGCTCCTGTCCATGTGCTGCTCTGGCATCACCCATGACCTTCTGGGCACACCCTCTCTTGGTTGTTGGAGTGTGGAGGGGTCTGTCTTCTCTGACACCTTCAGGAATTTATCACAAGGTCCATGGAATGACAGCCCTGGCATCTCCAGTGTCATGGTTCCCAGCAAACAGGAACAAATCGGTGTCCTGGATGAGGAAGAGCTGTCCTGGCACTATCTGCCCCACTCTCACAGTATATAATGCTCAGTAGAGACAAGGAAGAAATGAAAGTTGTTGTTTCCCATCTGCTTCTTTAACATAGGTGCCAACTCAATCCCAAACCTCAAGGAGGTGTGCTGAAAATACTGGAGTTCATGGTGAGGTCAGTCATGGGTCACAAACAGTAAAACACAGACTCTGCCACCAAGGGACAGGGAAGGAGGTTAATGTTTCACAGCACACTTAGCTGAGCAGCATAGCTCTGTCAGTGTTTCACTTGGTAGAAATTATTTATTGACACGAAGGCTTTCTACACTGTCCCAAGGAAAATTCTTTGTGAAACTGTATTTCTTTCAAGTTAAGCTGTTAGGAAGATGAGTTGAAAACTGACCCAGGGATGCACACTTCTGTCAATCAGTTACATTTAGGAAAGGAAAGATTAAAAAACTCTGAGGCACAGCCAAGCACTTAAAAGGAAGAATTCTTTGCATTGATTCCTGTGGTAAAATGCCAAGAAAAGCCTCGTGATTTCCTGGACCAAGTGCAGAGAAATGAAATGAAAAATATGAATAGGCCAAATACTGAGATCCTCATTACAGAAAAGGGCCAGTCAAGGGTACCTAAGACCTGGCCTCTCATCAGGGAGAGAAAATAATTGACAGAGCTCTGGTTGCAGCTCAGCCCCAGCCTTGTGCTCGGCATCCTCAGCAACCTTCTTTTCCCTCATCTGCCAGCTTGCTGTTCTCATGCCAATTAAGGAAAAAGAAAAAAAAAGGAGCCGAAACTACCTGCTCTATTTTTAATCCTATTTGTCTGTAGATAAACTGCATGTTAGATGATTAATAGATTTTTATCACTTCATAAAGTTTAGACTATAAAAAGCCTACCCCTCTCTTTTGACTGTTGAATAACTATGTAAGCCTTGCTGCTGTTACTTGGAATCTAAATTAGACACAGCACTTCTGAGAGCGTTTGTTAATATCTCAAGTGGACCACGTGGCCTTGGCAGAGCCAGAGGGGAGTTTGTCCCCTTGTGTGGCCTTGGGGAAGCTCAACTGCCCAGTCTCAACTAGGAAGACCAAGCCATGGAGGCTATGTAGGTAAGGAAAAGATCTGACAAGTGGTGTTTTCTGCAGTGTATTAATAACATAATTTTGTACAGGATACAGTAAATGAAACCTTCGTAACAGTCAGCTAAAAATAGTGCCAATGTTAACTCAGGTTGTTTGCAAACTTGTTCATGAAGGATTAGATTAACGAAATGAAAGGAGGGAGAAACATCTTTGCTTGAAGAGGAAAATATAGAAAATTTCTGGTGAAGAATTTAACTTGGTGTGCTGAGAACTGATGTTACAGCATGAGTTCATCGTCTCCTAATGTTGTACTTTGTGTACCTTGTGTTTTCATGCCAAGCACTAATCTGAATGCTTTTCTGTGGATTTGTTCTGTTACAAACTATTTGTTATTTAGCCTGACGGCCATTTCTAGAGTCCATGTCTGTGTTTCTGGTTAAATGGTTGCTTATCACCTTTCAGAGTTACACAGCCAACAGTGCGATGCTCAGCCAGGGCTATCATGGTAACACTTTTCTGCTAGCAAAGAGGAGGGAGCTGTACAGAAATCAAAAGAAACTCCCAACTTCCCAAAACGCAACATGTGAGAGGTGTGTTTATATTGAATTGTTGGATAAAGTTGTGCAACCCTACATGCAACCAAGCACAGTCAGGCTGCCTCTCCTGCCAGGGATGCCACCCACATGTGTCTGGGCTGTGCCTGCATCAGCTGTTTCCTGCAGCCCTGCACCCCGAGCTGAGCCTGCTGTTGCTGGGTGTTGCTGCTCTGCTCCAGCAGCTCCCCCAGGCTCCCTGGGGCTGAGCTGTGCTCCTCACAACACCCCCAGACATCCTGCTCCTCCTGACCTGCCCACCCAGAGCCCATGGGCCCAGGCAATGCAGCGAGCCCCGAGGTAAGTGAGCTCCCACTAAAGAAATGTTTTCATTAGTGTGTCTTTAGGTAAATGGCAAAGCACAGCAGCAATTCAGCAATTCCTTGTGAGCCTCCTGCAGGCAGCTGTTTGCAGAAAGTGCAGAGGCTTGCAGGCACTACACTGAAATCCAAGAAACACCACGTGCAGACCTAGAGCACTGGTTGCTGGATCAATTTGTTCATTAGGCAATGGCTGCTTCTGAGACTAGAAACAGAGCTTGACCTGCTGTAGGAAAAGCAGGATAATTTCGAGACTTCTTCAGGGACCAGTTTGCCCACTTTTATTCATGAGGTAATGAAAACAAACCTTCTCACTCTGTAGCTCCTAATGCTCTTTCTGTATTGGTGGCCTATTTTTCTGCTTGAGGACAGGGAGGGACTGTTGAGTCACAATCTCGTGCCCTCCTCCTCCTCCTCTCATTTAAATATTAAAATGATGAATTATTACTAGAGTAGCAGCTGTGCACTACTCATATCACAGCAACATAACCTTCCCCTCCTCATCAGAGCACAGCTATTCCTGACTCGTGTTTTCTGGTTGACCTTCTCACTTCTTCTGGATGACTTTTTAAAAATTACTTTGTTAGTTCTGGTGTGGTATCATTAGGATAATTGTTTGTTCTATTCTTTCTGCTTAAATATTAATGATACTGAGGAAGTCAAAAGATAGCTGCAGTAATGGTAAGTTAAATGTCTGTGTGTATTCTCCCATGAGTTCTTTTTGTTTAGAGAGAAAGAAGTGTAAAGATCAGCCTTTCTAACTAACACCTAGAAACATCTCTTTCTCTTTGAGAATGGACAAAATGTCTTTTATAGAAATAAAATAATTTCATATTATCAGCTAGTGTCTCTAGAGAATTCATAGGAATGGCTAACATTGTCCCTAGAAGTACTAACACTGTCCCTAGAAGCCCTGAAGCATTGCATTCTCTGTAGATAAAGTATTTTAGGAAAGACTGCTCATAAAACCATGAGACAACTCTGTATAGACTGCTGAAAATAAATGTTTGGCATTGAATAAAGAAGGGCAGGGAAAGATAAAACACCACCAGTTAGGTCAATACAATTGGGAATAGCAAGGTAAAGCATTCTTGGGCAGATTTGGAAATGTTAGTAGATGTTACATTTTGTGGGTAAAGGTCCTCTCTGCTGAGCTCCTTTGCATGGTTCTTGTGTTTGTGCAACAATGTGTGTGGTTTACAGACCCACAGGGTTTCTTCTCCTTGAAAACGTCGCTCCTTGAGAACTCTGATGTTGCAGAAGGGTTTGTTGGTTTCTGCACCACTGTGGTGGAGAATGTAATGCCAGCAGGACTGTAGAAGTCAGGTTTACTGGATTGGCTTGTGTTTAGCATGGAATGAAACTTTTTGCTCTTGTTGCTTAGGGAGAAAAAAATCTGAAATGTTCTTAAAAAGATTTAAAAATTCAATGTCCATATTCTCATTTGGAAGTTTTAAGTTTAAAGTTTTGTTTTAGTAAATAATTGTTCCTAAAGCCAAACAAAATACTTTTAATTTTAATAAAATAATGTTTAATTGTTTTGTTGGGGAGTTAAGAGCTCATAAATATAATAGGAAAACTAAATATTAATCCAAATTTATAGATGATGCCTTTCTTTTCCCACCCATGATTAAATCAGTAGAAACTTGTTTTCCCCACTCAGCATTACCAGTGGCAAGAGAAAGGGAGGCAGGAGGGCTCTGCTGCCAGAGAACTCTTCCCATTCAAAGCCAGTGTCTAAGCCTGTGCCTGGCTAGGTGCTGGGGAGAAGAAAAAATGGAAAGAAAATACTGCAAGCTGTGTTTCTCAGTCACTGACTGCTCTGATACAATGCTAAAAGTAGTGCTGTAACTGCTGAATAATTTTTCCACACTGTTTTTTTTTCTGAACAAGTACCTAGTGGGAACAAAGAGCCTCATCTGACTGTTTGCAATTCCTACTGCAGTCGACAAAAGTAGAATTGGATTGAAGTGTGCTCAGTACCACCTATATAGATGCATATTGTTGGGGTTTTTTCCCTTTGTGTTCTGTACCTCCTAAAGTCTGTTGAAGTCAGAAAAACTTTTGTTCACTCAGTTTACCATCCCCATCAGGGATGTCTTAATTCTAATGCATGTTACTGTACTGCAAATTATTTGGCAAAAATGCTGCCTTTATAAAAAGCCTTGACAAACTTGTAGCATATGCCCCAGATAAAATCTCCTTTCCAACAGTCCCTTCAGATGATTATCTGCAGTGATTGCAAATGAACCTTGTAGCAAGCTCATAACAACTGTCCTCGTGGACAGAAGAGAAACCTGCTGTCAGAACTACAAATAATTTACGTAACCCAATTTAAAGCTCTAACAAAATGTTCCTTGTTAAGAGGATTGTTATATTTAACGTGTGAGATGAAAATGCTTTCTGAAGGTCAGGAATGCACAGAAGATAGATTAGATCTCTTGAAAAGACAAAAAATAGGTTTTTACCAGGAGTTTTTCCTCTGTCAGACTTTCAACTTGGCATTCTCAGAAACTTACATAAGTGCAGCTTTATTCCTGCAAATGCTGTGTTTGCTCTGCAGAGGGAGAGGACCTCAGAGCTTCGGGAAAAATACAACCGAAGATAGGCTGGGGACTCAGGTTATTTTCTGTATATTTCAGATATATTCTCAGGTGTATTTCACCAGCAGCAGCATAAAGAAAAGCTTGTTTTAAAGAACACAAAGGCAGGTTTGGGGAAGTATTTCCCAGATTGTGCCTGCCACGGCAGGCAGTGTGACGCTGTGTGGCTGCTGCAGGTGAGCCAGTCCCTCCTGCAGCACAGGGTGTCCCGCAGGTGACAGTGGTGTGGCAGCAGGTGGGCTCAGAGCTGCACTGATCCCTGCAGCAGAGGGTGTCCTGCAGGTGGGCTCAGAGCTGCACTGATCCCTGCAGCAG
>JAHLSL010000053.1:7680630-7691354 GCA_025920805.1 Petroica traversi | reverse complement strand
AGGGTGTCCTGCAGGTGGGCTCAGAGCTGCACTGATCCCTGCAGCAGGAGTGCTGGGAGGAGCTGTCTCTCCTCGAGGTCTCCTCGCTGCTGCTGAGGGACACGGGTGGGACAGACTCTGCAGGTGGGGCTCCCAGAAGTGCATTGAACCCAGGCAAGGCATCTGGGCAAAGCGTCCTGCTCTCCTGGTGTTCAGTGACCTGGTTGTTTCTGCTCAGTTGGGAGTTAATGGAAAACTGTCAAACAGAGCCACAAAAGCTGAATTCGACACACTGGAGAACAGCTTTGCAAGGGCTAGTTTTTCTTAATAGGCTTTAGGGGGTGCGGCACAACTTGGAATGCTTTTCACATAGGGTACAATGGAAAGAAAATTAAATTACAGCCTGTGTAACCATCAGAAAGCTGGGCTAATGCTGACATTCTCCTCATGCCCTGAACACAGTCACACGTAGTTTCTGTCCATCTCTCCAATCGGCCAAAACCTGAGATTACTGAGAAGCTGACGATGGAGATTATTTAAACACTTCGCTCCTCGTCTCCCTCAGCACTGCATTCCCCTAATGGCCAGGTCTCTCCCTGGAACTCTGTGTCCCCTCCTGTCCTGGCACTGGCTGACCCTCACCCAGAGCAGCTGCAGTGAGGTGAGGGGTTTGCAGCAGGACACCAGGCAAGCAGCAGGGTTTGGGTGGTAAGAGAGGCTGTGTGGCCCCGTGTTGGAGCAAAAGAACAGGAAAAACCTTTGTCCTGGAGAGTGGGGTGTTTTCTCCCAGCCTCCTGCTTTGCACTGCTGAGGGCCTTTGTGCAGGGGAAGCTTGAACAGTGCTCTGCACCACAGCAGCAGGTGCCCCTCACTCCCTGTCACCCCTCCATGGGAACTGTCCCACTGACAGGGACATCTCTTCCTCAGAAACTCTCTGGGCCTCTTCTTTTCCTCCTTAACGCCTTCCTGTGCAGCAAGACTCTTTCACCACCTCCTTCCTGGACAGCTCGAGGCTTTCCTGCCCGGGAATATCAGGAGAAGGCTCCCTGGGAGAGAAGGCAGCCCGTGCTGGCTTTCTGTGCTCTCTGCTGAGCAGGAGGGCTGGATGTGCCCGTTCCTGCTCAGCTCAGGAGGGGATCAGGGAGAGGTGGGGAGCAGTGTCCAGCACTGTGCCACTCGCAGCCTCCTGTGGCTCGGGCCAGGTTCTTGTGATAGACCACGACTCTGTGAACAGCTAATTCTTCAGATGGAAACATTTTTGTGCCAGGCAGATTTCCAGATGTGAATGGAATGTTTAGCGTTTTACAAGAACTGGGGCAGAGGAGACCACTGGTTTTGCCCTACTTAAAAACAAGCAAACAAAAAAATTTTTTTTAAAATATCCTTGCCTCTTTCAGAAGAGGAAGGCACTCTTGAAATCCAGAATCAAAAATGCACGTTTTATCTTTCTTGGTGCTCACAAACTGGAGACCTCAGGTTTTGCAGTCTGAGAGATCTGTTGGCAGATTAATTCCCATGCTGCGAGTCCTAGGTGTGCTCCAGCCCACACAACTCCTGAACAGAATTTTCCTGTGACTGCATCCACAGGCTCTTCTGCAGGCTGTGCTGGGATTGGGCACCTTATTGAAGCGGACTCTTCCTCCCATGTACTGCTTTAGTGGCTCCTGTTGGCTCCAGCAGCTACCCTGACTCATGTGTGGAAGAAACAAGGACCAAATAGGTAGGGAACTTTGAAGAAATAGGTTGGGAGAGAAAGCTTGTAAAAATGGGATTTTAATTGGACAGGAAAAAAGAAAATAGAAACCAGGAAAAGGCAAGAGATTTGGAGAAACTCGATGGGCTCTGAGGGGGAGTGGAGAGACTGTCACAGAGGGTGTGCAAACTTGGGGTGTACAAGCTCAGCTACTTGGGGGCTTTGGTGCTGGACAAGATAGAACTGCCTGGACAATTGTGTAAGCTCACAATTCAGAGCTTTGGGGATCTGTACTTGGTGCCAGGACCAAGGACTTTGAAAAGTGAGTTGAAAAGTGGAATACAGTACCAAACCCTTGCAAATTTCAGTTCTAGTAATCTTAAATCTGCTATGAAAGGCCACTTTGACCTTGTTCTCTTGTAATTTAGTTCAGAACAGTGGGAGTGATAATATTCTGACATCCTTTCAGAATGTAGAAGTTAATTTAATGGTTATTTGCAGAACCTTTAAACCCTGGTGGTTCTGAACTGAGACTGGAGCAATGTGTGATGAACAGCACATAAGGCAGCACACTGGTTTTGGGTTTTGTCAGTATTCAGTTGCTGGTAATCAGTGAGCACTGCCTTGTGCAATGAATGAAGAGAGCACTGAGCACCTGTAAGGAGAAAGGGGAATATCAGCTCCTGCAGTAAAGCTGTATCAGAGCAGATAGAGCTAGTTCTGATTACTGTGACTGTCATGCCACAAGGAGCTCCCTTCCAAGGTCAGAGAAGTTTACAAGCTGTCAGGAAGGCCCATAATCCCATATTCTCCTGCTATCTGGAACATTTCAGCACTCAGAAAGACAAATCTTGTTCCTCTGTGTGAAAAGGTTCAAAAGTTTCCATTAGTGCCCTGCTGCTTCCCTTGATTTCAGCAGTCCCCGCAGGTTCTTTGTTGACATTTCTTAGTTGACAGCAGCCTGCCCAAGCCCTGCCTGTGACTCCCTGCTGCCTAGCAATGATTACACTGCCATTGTTTACTAACAAACCTCTTTGCACCTGGGATGATAAACACGGGGTGCAGGGCAGTACTTTGATCGCAAATTGTACCTGTAGTCCTTGAATCAATTTTACTACAAGCAAATGAGTTGCCTTAATTACTGAAACAGGGGTATTATCACAAACCATAATAATCTCACTTTACTCTGTACTTCGAGGAAGTATCTAGATAGTCCATGCAGTTGTGGAAATACCAGCTTGGGTAGTCTGTCAGGAGAAAATAAACAGCTGACATCTCGAAACCTTTGTGGGGTTGAGGGGGAAATGAACACCTTGGTTTTGATGAATATCGTGCTGTTTTGTGAAGTCTTTGTAAAGCTTCTCTGACAGACAGGCTTGGGAGTGCTAAGTCCTCCTTGGAGCTGCCCTTGGAGCAGGAGGGCTTGGGCAGTGGTAATGAGATTCCTAGCCCAGCCCTGGCAGTATGGCTTCCCTCTCAAGGCAAGGGCTGAGTCTTCTGACTTTCCTTGATTTCTGGGATATACCTTTTCCATCACAGAAATCAAGGACAGACTGTCCTGGAAAAGTTAACAGCAAGGAGAAGGTGAGAGGTTTGTAAGCTGCATTCTTACCCCTCTGGGCCACCATTTCAAGACACAGGAAGAGTTTGCTCTCTCCTGGCAGGCAGCTGAGCTGGTTCTTGATTGCTTTGGGTGGCCAAGCAAGAACTCCCACAGTGCAGCCTGGCACTGAACACGAGTGACAGGGTTTGTGCACCTACCCCTGTGATAATGGATGCAAGGGGACACAGGTCTGTCAGCTGATTTGTGCTGTGAGCTGGGGACAGCAGATTAAAACCAGGAACCATGCAGCAGCTCTTGCTGCCACCAGGGCAGTGCTGGAGCAGGTGGTGGAGCACACGTGAACAGTTATCATGCTGGAGTCTGCTGAACTGCAGCAATCACGAGAACCAAGGATTGCAATTAGAGCTGGTCCAAAGGTTGGAACTCGTCTTCTTTGAGTCATCTTGATTGCTTTTGTTTTGGGAGTGTCCTGATTAAACAATAAGAAGAAACATGAGATAATGGTTAGCAACTTTTTGTGTTTACTAAAATAGGTTTATCAGGAATTGGCTTTATTTTAATTGCAGCTTAAATGGTTGTCTGGTGTTTCATAAAGCACAGAGAATGAGAGAGGAAAAACTTTTTCTTTTCAAAAAATAAAACTTTAGGTGCATGGGGTATCTCTTTAAGTTTTCATTTAACTGTTTTTGAATGTTGAAATTCGCAGTTGAAAACTGTTTAAAGATATGCTGGAGATAAGAGAATGCTGAAGCACTTAGAAGCAGAAGATTTCTCTGCCTCTTTATCTTTCTCAATTCCAGCTCACTTGTGGGGTAAATCTCGCTATCTATGTAATGGAAGAACCTCTAGGTATAACCTTTCAATGAAATGTTTACCTCTATGAGACAACTTTCTGGGTTGAGGACTGGCTCTCAGTGTTTCTCAGCACTGGGGCTCCCAGTGGAGGTATTTCTGAGAAGAATTAAGGTCACGAAGGTCAGTTGGACCAACTGGCACTGGAGCTGTCACTGAGCTCTGCAAAGGCTGACAGCCTTGCTCGCCTTCTCTTGTGGCCCCCTCTCCTGCGCCCTCACTGTCTGTGTATGTGTTCATATCCACTAACAAGTGGATTTGTTTTTCTGTCCATCAGCATGTACATGGACAGGCGTATTTCATTTGTCTAGCCCTTAAGTGAAAAAGTTTGGGATGACCCAGTTTCAGCACTGTTGCACCTCTAAGAGAGGTAATAAATCTTACATTTCCAAAATAACAAAGATTCAGTCAGATTTTATGTTTTTATTGGAAAAGAAAGAAACAAAAAGAACTTGTTCTTCAGACTTATAGAAGCGTAGATCATGGGTACTCAGTAAAAAAAAATGTCATGCATTATTTATTCCTTTCCTAGGCAGGAGTGCTTCTAGGCTCTTCTGTCTGTCAGAAGAACAACTCAAGAAGCCTGGGTAGAAACCATCCACTCCGGAAAGCAGGATGCCTCTGAGCTACAGTCATGGCAGGGAACAAATATGCCATTCTCTCTTGAAGTCAAACCTCAGCAGAAGTCTCAGGCAAGCCTCCTGATGCTGCCTCTGGGGGAGAAAGCACTGGGGGGTTGTGATGGTGTGAGATGAGCTGTGCCTGTGCTGATGCTCCTGCCCAGTCCACACCTCCTCCGAGGCACACACCCTGCTGGACTGTGCCATGGAATGTAGAAGGGCTTCAATGCATCCCTCCCTGGACTGGCCGACTGAAAAAGCAGCCTGCTGGGGAGGGATTTCTCACTAATTTAGTGAGTCCAGTCATCCACAGACTTCCTGCCAAAGTGTGGCAGGCAGGGGGCTGAGAAGTAACCCCTGTTAGGAAAAGGAGCCTGCTTGGGACTGGAGGTGAAGGTTGGAGTCTCTGTGTTAAGGTTACTTCTGTTCAAAGTTTTGTCATAAACTTAAGAATGTTGAGAGTTTGTCCCTATTCCAAATGAAGCATTTATTGAGGGTTAAATTACTGTCCTTTATCTTCATGGGAGCTGATGGAAACAAAATGAGAGCGGGAGTTAATGTTCCGTTCTGTGTTACTACTGCAAAGAGTAATGGAGTTCTTCAGATGAGATGAATAGACACAGCTTAACCTCTAGGCATCTGTTATTGGAGCCCATTTAAAGCACTTGGAGTTGCAAGAGGCTTTGCTGAAGCTAATGGGAAATGCCAGGGTAGGAAGATGATCCCAGTGTTTGGCACCAGTCAGAGCCTGGAGAATTTCCAATGTGTGTGTTGGCATTTGCAGCATGTGAGGAGAGTGTCTTTTCTCCCCAAGAGTAAAATGCAAAGCAAGTTTCAACAATTCTGGTCAGTTTTTCCTCTTCAAAGGAAAAATTAATTTTCTTGTTTCTCATTGTAGTGCAATTGCAAGCAAATACTTTTTGCTCGAGTTGTCATAAGAAGTCTTGTGTTTCATAAGCCAAATACCCTTTGTAGCAAATGATGCTTCTGTGCATTAATTTTTGCCCCCTGTGCAGTATTCAATGGTGCAAGTCCTTCTTTCCTCAGCACTTCAAACAGTTGTCTTCTGTAGAGTGGCCTGAGATCTTGCATCATTTCCTGTCATCTATCCAAAGCTATTTATAAGACGTCTGCTGATTCTGGCACATAAGCAAAACCCAGACTTCATGAGAAAACAAATACTTTGGAAATGTAATCCCTCCCAGCAAGTGTCTCAAAACTGCCGAGAAAACCCGAAACAACCCTGAAAATCTTAATGAAAGCTAGAACATAAATGGTGTTGGGGAATATGGGGAATTGAATAGTCCCATATGATTTTAGAGAAAATCTTTAGAAATAGATGGTGAAAGATGTGCTGAGTAGAAGTTACAGAGGATTGAGGGAGAGGAGGTGTTTCCAAAGTATATTTGTTAGTGAAATGAAAACCTTGGGTTTTGCTGTGTGATAGTACAACAAAAGTGACTCAAGGCAGCTTTTGCAATGCTGAGAATTCGCCGTATAATTTGATGGTAGATGTTCTATAAAAGATCTCTATACTCTTTGGTATTTCTTAGATTTTCAATCTCTTTAGCTTCAGGAGACTGACTGGGGTAGGAGTCTGGCAGGGAGAGTTGCAGTCATTATGTGAAGCAGTGTGCTTCCAGCCAACCTGCTGCTTTTGCTAAGTGCTATTTTGGGAATCCTGAAAAAGGGTGTTGGCCACAGCCAGAAGGCACCCTGAGCAGCAGGACTCCTATCAGCCTCCCACAGGCCTGCCCTGGCCCTGCTGGCACTGCATGGCCCTTTGTCTTTAGCCATCCTGTGCTGCTGGCCTGTGAAACAGCTGACCCATGAGCTGGGGCACATTGGGGACCACTGTGTGGGGAGCAAATGGAATTGGAGCCTTTGCCTTTCTTAAAGTGCCTCCCAACGTTCTTAGTTTCATCCTCTTTTCACAATACCCATGTATTGGTACTGGGCTATGCCCCCTTGAAAATGTATTCCAAGAGGCTTCTGGTGTGGGTGAAAATGTTAGTGAATGTTAGTCCAATTTTTTCTTCCCTGTAAATGACAAACTTTGCAGCACCAGCTGTATTTACAGTCACACCAGAGACTTTGTCTCTGTCATGCAATAGGAATCAAAATGCTCCGTGCAGGAAGGTTTACAGTGCTGTAAGACTGAACAAGAACAGTTCTGCACAGCAATATGTGTATTTCTGCAATGAAATGCAATAGTTCTACAAAACCACAGGATTGTTCTACATAAATCCATCATCAGGCTTCCAGTGATGCTCAGCTACAAGGCAAGTTTTCTAAGCTTTCCTCTTCTCTCTTTATTGACATGGCTTTGCCACCTCCTGCTTTGGGCAGCTGCTCTGTCCCCTGTGCTAAGTGTTGTTTAAAACACAGAAAAAGTAGGCAATGGAATTGCCTGCCTTAATGGAACTGTGTGATATTAAGCAGGGGGCTGCATGCAGCCAGCTGCACCAGTGTCCCAGATTGCTGATGATCTACCAAGGGGCAAGAATAACCTGTTCTGTTTTAAGTGTTTAATGACTCTTTGTCCTACAGAATACCCAAAGTATGTCATATAACCCATTTATTTCTAGCCTCAAAGCTGAGCATCTTCTGTGACTTCCTTCTTCCACCTCCATTTGCCCTTTGTAGTTTGCTGCCCCTGGTTTGAATTGGTCTGTTAATGGTTCTTTTGCAGTCTGTCTGTTGTTTCACACAGGAATGAAGACCTTAGGGTATGTTTTTTTCCTTTATTCCAAGTTCTCTGTTGTAGTTTTTCTCCTGCTCAGAATGTACATGGCACAAATCTTGCTCTAGCAAAGTCAGGTCCATCCAAGTGAGCCCAAACGAGGTGATGACCCTGTTGTCTCTGCCCAGGGAGCTCTGCCTACTCCCAAGCAGACCTGAAGTAAAAGGGGATCTTGATGCAAAAAGATTTGTTAAAAGTTTCTAAGATGGCAACTTCAGTGTGGTTATCTGACAATAACGCTGATAGGAATTATATTTTAAGATTTATTGTGAAAATTTTAATGTCTAATCCAGAGAGTGAGTGCTTGTTAGAAAAATGCATTTGCGTTAAAAAAGCAAAAAACAAATTTAAAACCCCTGAGTCCGTTACAGCAGAGTCTGGCATTTCCAGGAAATGAAGGTGCCCGGGAAATGAAGCCACCTGAACTATCAGGTTGCCAGTGAAACTCTAATTTATCCGTGCTGTTTGTGCTGAACATCAGCACTAAACTAAGCTGGAAGAGCAAGTGATTTGTAAAGGTTTTGTTTAACACCTGCAGAGAACTAGGCTGATCACAAGAAGCAGCAGTTAAAGGAGATCCAAACTATCAAAAACTCTTGGGGTCTGTGCCAGGAAAACGAAATTGTACTTCAGGGCTCAGAGCACAGACAAGCAGGAATAAGCCAAGGAGGCAGCAGAAACTGACTGTTTCTTGAATCTCTCCCCATCCCCTTTTAATAAGTAGATTCTTTTCCTTTAAACTCGTCCCTATTCATGTGCAAAATTCATCTTAGACTTTGGTAAGAAACATGGTCAGCCCTTTAAAATGTATCCTAGGACACATTTCCCTTCTTCTGGGAGGACGTGGAAGTCAAGCAGTGAAACTGAGACAAAAGCCTGGAGCTGCCAAATTACCTTGGGCAACCTTTTCAAACCATCTCCAAATCTTTCTTCCCTTGCCAATCATAATGGGTGTGGACACTTAAAAATGTTTCTTTCCCTTTTATGCCACAAGTAACAATTCTTACACAGGACTGAAATATTACACTGGAATTTACTGTTTGATCTTTTTGAACTTGGATATAATAAATTAATGATTGCTGCAATTTTAATTATTTTTTAATTGCTGGTCCTTATGACCTTTGAAATCCAGCTCTTTTCTTGTTCTGCATTTCACTGACAGTTAATATCTGCTGTGTTTTAGAATGGGTTGGTATCATCCAGCATATAATCTGCGTGCTGTGAAATTGCATTCTCGTAGGAAATGTGGGAAAAAATTGTCACAGTAATTTATAGCCTAATCAATAGGATATTAAAAATCTGAAAACAGATTAGCAATTTGCTGGATTAGATAGTTATAAATTGCCATGTGACACACAATTAAATTCTGAGCAACTCTCATGTGAATTGTAATTCTATAAATAGTGAGGCTGAAGACAAGTAACATTTCTGCATCGTGCTCTTCTTGTTGCATGATTTTCCTCTAGATCGAGAAATTCACTAAATCCTTCTCTAATTCACAAAATCATTCACTAAGTCCTACCACGATCTACACTCTTGGAATGGGAAAAAATAATTGGGAGGGGAAAAAAAGAATGCAGTTCATGAGTTATGAATTAAGAGCCCAGAAAGTGGTGGCACTTCTGGGCTATGGGAGATTATTGAGGGAGCATGTGCTCCCCAAGTGAGGAAGTTGATGCTTACTGTAAACTTCCTCTGTTTGTTAAACTGCTTTTCAAACAGTCTGGGCTGCTGCAGAGCAAACTCCATGGATGTGCAACTTCTCCACCTGGCTGAATTGACACTGGGGATGTTGGCAAACAGTCCCAATGGACACAGATTATGGGCTCTCCAGGTGCTATTTCAAGGATGTAATATAAAATTTTTCTTACTTCAGCACTCTAGAATCTGAGGATCAGCTTGCTCTTTTGTTTCTCATAATGAAAATACTTTGTATGAATGGAGGGGTTCTTTAATTAACTAAATAGCTCTGGATTTAGACATACAACCACTGCTGCTCCTGCCTTTTTTAAAAGCCCCAAATCTTTTCCTTTAATTCAAGTAAAAACTCCTCTGTGGCTTGGCTCTGGTTGCCGTCCTAACATCACCTCTTCCAAATATGCACTCCCGCAGCTTTTTTGTTATGGAGTGTGTTTAAATACAGGCCTGCTGGAGCAGCAGTGCTGTAATCTTCCTGCTCAGTTTTGCTGGGTGGGCAGAAGAACTGCAGCTTTGTTTCTGATTTCTCTGTGCCGTTGGCAGCATGGTGAGCTGCCCATCAATTAGCAAGCACTGTAACATAATGAGTCAGTTTGGTTGTGACCTCTGTGCTGTGCTGTCAGTGCAGAGCTGCACCACCAAATGCCCAGGTCACCTCCCCTGGCAGAGGGGTCAATACCAGGGCTAGCAGTGCATCTGACTAATTGAAACAGGGGATGTTTGGCTGCATAGTCGAAGAGAGTTTACAAGTTAGTTTAAAACCTTTAGAAAAGCTGAGTAGGGAGATCCTTGGATGTTGACATACGACTTGTTTATTAAAAAAATAAAGTTGCATGATCTAAAAGTGCACAGGTCAATTGGATGCTTCTGTCCAAATGGCAGTAGAGCAACAGAGCCCTGTTGTATATAACTTCTGGCCTAGTACTAGCTATAAATAACCTCTGTTTAACCAGCAAAAATGAGAATTGTTTTATCACTTTTTGAGTCATCCTGCACTGAAAGTGAAGGACTGCAGTGTGAAAACTGTGCCCTGCCTTGACAGCTGTACCGTAACTGGGTGAGCAGAAGCAGAAGGCTCTTCTGATACCCAGAGCCTTGGTGTCCTCATGCTTCTCTTCCTACTAAGACTGCTGTATAAAAGTCTTATGGGGAAAGATGTTAAGTTTTAATTATTTTTCTTTATTTTGCTGTCTAAGTTGTGGTTTTGGGGAAAGCAGACTCTTAGTGCCTCTGTTAAGGGGAATGCTATAGCAAGAGAGAAATTATTTGCGGTATTTAGAGGTGAGAGCAGTGGCAAAGATTTGTCGGTGCTTGCGGGGAGAACACTGAGATCCGCCATGGCACTGAGACTGCAGAACATCTGAGCCCCAGTGTCACCTTCGGAGTCAGGAACTGCCTCCGCCGCGCCCGCCTGTTGCCTTCCAACTGTTTTTGTTTCCCTGCCGTGAGGGACGTTTAATGACGGGCCAGTTGAACGGGGAGTCCCGCACCGCGACAGCTCGGGGACACGGGGACACTGCGGGGACAGCGCTCGTTCGCTCGGCGGGGCCCGCTGGGCTCCCGTCCCGCTGCTCT
>JAHLSL010000053.1:7653978-7680230 GCA_025920805.1 Petroica traversi | reverse complement strand
GGGCGGCGGCGGGAAGGATGTCCTTTGCCGGGGGGGCCCGGCCTCCGGCGCCTGCGGAAGTTTTGGTGCTGCATCCAGCGCAGTTCTCCGGGTCGGCAGATAGGGCACAGGTACCGCCGGGTCCTGCGCCCGCAGGCTCCGGGAACCTTTTGTGGGAGAAGTGACTTAATGCTGTTAGTAAGTAACTTGAAACACCCGACGGAAACGGCTTGAAGAGACGTTGCTCGAGTTTTGGGATTTGTGGGGACAGGTGCCCTTGCCTAGGCTGGCAGGATGCTCTCGGTTGGCGTCTGTAGGATGTGTCTCTTTTTCTGGCTAATTCAGTGCCGTTGGGGATCAGCCTGACAATGACTGTTAATTGTGTTGTGGAGAAAGAAACGGCGGTCGGCGTGTTGTCGTATGGCCGGTGCTGGTGCCAGCAAGCTTTTCATATATAGATATGTGTGTGTATATATAAAAATAACGTCGTCACAGCATTGTGTGTTATAAACCAGTTACAAATTCCGGAAAGCGGCGGCTTAAAATAGAGGTGCATTTTGGTTTGGCAATTGCGTCCAGAAAATGTGTGCTCTAAAGCTAAAATGGGAACTTTCATTTCAGCCCTTTGCTCAAGCTCTGTCCTCGCTTATGTGATTATCTTGTATTCACTCTTGACTGGTTACCTGTTCAGTGGAACAGCAGATGGTGGCAGGTCTGCAGAGGTGCAGAAGGCTGTGGTTAGTTGATGGTGAGCTCCTTCTGGAGACTTTTCATTATTATTATCTAAAGGGAAAGCCAAATCATTTTTAAGCACAATACAAAAAAGAACGTTGGGTTCTTGTGTGTTTTTACAGATCCTTCAGAAGATTTATAAACTAATAGTAACATTAGCTTACTGCCAGCACTGAGTTCCCTAAACAGTGTGGGGAGCAAGTAGGAGGCTTTAGAAAGCAGCAGTTTCGTGAGTTGGACGATGACTCACTCTGCCTACTGACTGCAACGTGGCTGATCTAAAAAAAAGTTCTTCTGTGCCCCGTATTTTTTAGTCAAAGGGATAGTACTTAGCAGGTTGTATAATGTGTCATTAGTCATTCTTGGTCTTTCTCCTGTGAGTAATAATTTGATCATTACACGGTCAGCGTAATCAAATTAACTGGTATCTCTCAGTCTTGTTTGTATTCCTGGCAAAGTAAACATCTCATACCTGGCTGTTTCGGTGTGCATCCTGTTTCCTGCAAGCTGATAGATCCACGTGCAGGAGCTGAGCGTGGTTTGAAGGCGCTGCTTGCGCAATGCCTGCAGCCGGCCGAGTGTGGTGATCGTCACTGGGGATGGTTTCAAAGCCCTTCTGTGGATCACTTCTCTTACCTTCTCCCAAGAACTGACCCTTTTGGAAGCCATAGTTGTAAACCACTAAAGAAAACGGTATCTTTGTGTTTCCCTCTTTAAACTTTGTGTGAAGAAGGAGTAAAAGTATCACTTACAGAAACCTGGTGGTTGTGGCAAGGTGGCAGCCTTGACGGAAATGTCAGTGCCTGCGTCAGCAGCCTGTTCAGCACAAATTGGGATGAGAAACCTCCCCTTTTTTATACAGTAGGCCATTATACGTTTCAAGTGGCTACAACATGGGATTAAGTAATTTGCTCACAGATAGGGAGTGGGTAGCAGGCTCAGGTCAAGTGAAGGCTGCAGTGGCTTGGTTGCTTGTGTTGTCAGCTTTTGTTTTCTTGGCTAAATCACTCTGATTGTGGAGATCATTGCATGCTCTCTGAAAACGTTGTAGTCAGTGGTCACCTAGTGGAAGGATATGTGTCAACTGATGATTAAAAATGCATCGTTTCAGAGATCAAGAATGAAAATTTTAGGGCTCCTACTTCAGGAAGCAAGTGGACCACAGTTCCCTTTCTCTCTGAAGCAGTCCTTTCATTGCTGCATTCAGTCATGGCAGTAGGGGGTAAGAGCTGAGTTATGCAAAGAGATGGAAAATCTTAATCTTTGCTGCTGATGGGCATCATTTTGAGTCTGTTCCTGGGCTGTTTAATGGAACCAACTAAAAGAGAGGTTCCAGATGTGTCACGCAGCTGGTGCAAACAGTTTCAGTATTGCTGCATGTTGAAGACATCAGCAGTGTGAAACAATAAGCCTAGTTATGAGGCAGAATACAACTGGTTGTAGATGGTCCCAAGGATGTAGAATACGGCTTATTGCAGGGTAATTGGAAAGAGGCCTTGAGTTAAGGTGGAATTTGAAATATTGGTACAAAAGTTAATTTCTGTAACAACTGGGGGAGTGTTGGAATGAAAGGTGAGCGGGGTGATGTAAACTTTTACAGGCAGCAGCTCAGAATGACTGAACCTGAAAGCAGTACATGTGAGTGAGAAAATATTTTCACGTTTAAAAATGTTTAAAATCAAGAGGCTATGTAATTCTGAGCAGGGTTGGATAGTCACTGATGCTGTCCTCTGTAGGATACATTTTACTTTCGTTCTTTAAGTAAATTCATGGGTATTTTAAAAGAGGTCCTCATTCCAATGTCTTAATATTGGTAAAAATTCAAGATAGTTTGGGGAAAAGTAGTAGTGTTACCTCCTTGTGTTTCTACTGAGGCTATAACACCCTTGTAAAACACAGTTTAAAATTAGGACTCTTGCCAATGCACAAAGAAAAGATTGCCTTAAGATTCCCAAGTTCCATGTGCTGAATAGAGAAAGCTCTGAAGATCACCCTTCTGGTGATACACCACAGCTGCTTTTCAGCTCAGAAATACTACATTTGGTGATCTTTATTGAAAAGAAAAGCTGAGCAGAGGATAGCATGTGTTTCCTCCTTCCCTGTTTGTCTTGTTCTGTCCACATACCTGGGGGCAGGTGGTGTGTGCCAGGAGGAGCGAGCCAGGGCGCTGGGGCTGTGTTCAGCTTGAGCCTGAGGAAGGGTAATATTTAAATGTGTTGGAACAGTCTTGTGTCTCTTTGCCAGTGTGCCTTTCTTTCATTTTTTTTCTTTTTCTCTATACAATTCTGATTACTTTAGTGAATTGAGGCCATTATTTAAAATATGTTAATGACTTGTCAGCTGCTCTTGCTGCTCTGTTAGGAGTGAGGAGACTTGTTGTGTTTGCTCCCAGTTGTCCCACTGAAAGGCAAGCGCTGTTTCAAAGGAAAACATTCATAGTATTAATACTGAAGTGTTGGAGTAGTGTGGAGACCTTTACATTTAGGTGGAGAGCTGGGGGAAGAGCTGCAATGTGTTAATGTAAGACTGAACAGAGGGCACTCAGTGGTTTGATGTGACCTGTACATGTTGAGGAAGAACACACAAGTGACTTGTAGTGGAATTGCCCAGAGCTCACCACACTGTGTAGTGAACGCCTCCTGATCTTCCCTTTGTGGCATTTTTGAGCTTTTAGAAGAAGTGAGGATGTTGTACAGAAATGCACCATGTGGTCTTTATGATTGCATTCTGCTGTTGCTGATGGGAGCTTACTGAGAAAATTGCCAGTTTGGTTTTTGATAAATAGTAGGTGAATTAATTACACTTTTAAAAATAAATGATGTCTGAAAGAGCCCATATGTTATGGGAAATGTTTGTAGAACATATCAGTTACTCTGTAAAATGTACTTGCTGCTAGTTTTTCTCTGTAATCTAAGTTGGGTAAGTGTAGAAATAATTGATCCTTATTGATCTTCGTCTGATTTGTAGGAATTACCCCTGTGTTTCCTGAAACATTCAGTCTATAGAGGCAGAGTTATTATTTGAGATGTTGGTACGCTTTATCCAAAATCACAAGGATTTAAGCTTTATAAGTGGCATTGGATATGTGCTGTATATTCAGTAAATACTGGGAGTGAGCCCTTTTCATGTGACCAGTACCTGGTTTCCTCTTATTATCGTGAAATAGTTAAACCTGATTTTGTCTTCAAATAAAAGTTTAGTGAAAAGAATTAGTCCAAAATTTGCTGACAGATGCTAAGGATACTGTTGCTTCTGGCTTGTCTCCTAACATCTCTATCAGAGAGTTTGCTTTGTAAGTCTCTTTATTAAGGCTCAAGAGGATTTTTCATCGTGTGCCTTATATTTTCAATAGATTACATCAAAATTGTTCCATCCAAATGATGCATGTTTGGAAATGGTGGTTGGTCTCCAGTTTTCCTCTACAAGTGTGAAAAGTACATATAATTTCTAATTGGTTTAGATTTTTTGATGGTTTGTTATTTTTGTAACTGGACAGTAAATAAGTTGTATATTTAGGACAACAAAGTGAGCTGGGGGAGGAGAAAGGCTTCTGTATGTGCTGGGGTACTGATGTATTTTTCTCTGCTTTTCAGGTTGCCACGGAGTAAAATGGATGGTAGCTTTGATTGTGATTGTGGTGAGCTGGAGCCACCTGATCATTAACAGAAGGCATCTTCTGTAAATCAAGAGCTGCCAGTTTCCCATTTAACTAGACTGTAAACAAAGAAGAGAAAAAGGAGGAAGAAGGAAAAAAATAGTGCTTTACCAGCACCATAGAATGACGCTGCTCAGGACCAGTCCAACACTGAATGTATCTGCACTGTGAGGAGGAGGATGTTAATAGAAGCCTATTATGTGCATATTTATTCACATTTTTGTTAAATGTTAACCAGATTAGCACAGTAGAGCTGAGTGCATAGTATGTCATTTCATTCCGTTTGAGTTTCTTGTGAGTATTTTCTTTAATGTCTGCAGAAATGCTGCACCTTTCTTGAACTATGAATGCTGCAATCTTTCTATCTTACGCTCGGTTTGAGTTCTAGAGCTGACGGGCTCTAAATTCAAGGGGACACAACAGGCCTGGCTGGCTCATAATGAAATGAGAGTGTCAAGAAACCATCTTGCAGTCAAAGCCAAGTGTTTCTTCTCCCTTTCTCTAAGACCTTTCCTTCAGATACCAGTGGAAGTGACTCCGTGTGTTTACAGAAGCTTAGTAGTTTGAGGAAAAACGTAAAGAATTTTAAAATGGCAGAAAAATTTGAAAGTCTCATGAACATTCATGGTTTTGATCTGGGCTCTCGATATATGGACTTAAAACCACTGGGCTGTGGTGGAAACGGCTTAGTTTTTTCTGCTGTCGATAATGACTGTGACAAAAGAGTAGCTGTCAAGAAAATTGTCCTTACAGATCCCCAGAGTGTTAAACATGCTCTACGTGAGATCAAAATTATTAGAAGACTTGACCACGATAACATTGTCAAAGTATTTGAAATTCTTGGTCCCAGTGGAAGCCAGCTAACAGATGACGTGGGCTCCCTGACAGAATTGAACTGTGTTTACATTGTCCAGGAATACATGGAGACAGATCTGGCTAATTTGCTAGAGCAAGGCCCTTTACTGGAAGATCATGCCAGACTTTTCATGTACCAGCTGCTACGTGGGCTCAAGTATATTCACTCTGCAAATGTTCTGCATAGAGATCTCAAACCAGCTAATCTTTTCATTAATACTGAAGATTTGGTGCTGAAGATTGGTGACTTTGGTCTTGCACGCATCATGGATCCTCATTATTCCCACAAGGTATGCAGTGTGGGAGAATCTGAGTGATACACTGACAACTGTGCCTTCTTAAAATAGCATCTTTCTCCCTTTTGCACAGGTAGATAGGCTGTGGAAGGCCTCCTTTGCATGGTTTGTCTCAGGACAACTGCAAGCATAAAATAATTTTTTTTTAACTAGATGGGTTCAGAAAAGCAGAGGTTTTACAGTGAAGACAGAACCTGATATTAAGAGCAACATTTAGGAACATAATTGTAGAAGTCTTAGATAAGATTATAGGTGGTGCATTCATAGTGCAAGCGTGCCTACTTTGGGGGATTGGTTTAGAGATACTGTCCTCGTGGTCTAGATGTTTCCCAAGAGAGCTCAGTATCATCTCTGCAATTATTTGGCATCTCATAATGAGAAGGTTTTGGTGCAGTACCTCATTTGACTATTAAATAGCTGCATATTTCTATATGGTTACTGTTCACTTACAAAGATATTTGTAAAGATAGAAAGCAGGTTTTGTAGAATGCACACAATAGAATCCCTGGGACCTTGAGACTAAAAAATCTTGTTAGTGGTGCATTAAAAAATAAGAAACAATTAAAAACCCATAAGTCTTTAAAATCTAATTATTTCTTTTAATTGATTTCATTAGGGCCATCTTTCTGAAGGATTGGTCACTAAATGGTACAGATCGCCCCGGCTTTTGCTTTCTCCTAACAACTACACTAAAGCCATTGACATGTGGGCTGCAGGTTGCATCTTTGCTGAAATGCTGACTGGGAAAACCCTCTTTGCAGGTGAGTAGAATAAAATCAGTGTGTATATTCATAAAAGGAGTGGCATTGCTTAATTCTCTCCTCAGGAAGGATTGTTTTCCTGGCTAACATCAGTAGTCATTGCCTATCACAATGTGCTGTTGTCATGCACTTACATGAACTATCAATTGATGTGTCTGTAATGCAGAAGGCATTTCAATTTCCTTACTTGTATCAGTGTGTATTTAGGTAAATACCACAATTGAATATTAAAGTCATACATGGTAAATCTGTCTGTAACTACATTAAACTAAATTTATTGGTTGCCCAGAAAGTGTTCTGATACGTGTGTGAATGGGTGTATCCAGGGAGTATTTGAGGATTATGAATACTCTGAGTATCATGTGCATAAACATTATTTATTTTAATGTAGTCAACCTAATCACTGCTTGCTTCTCTGTATGTTAAATTATGAAGCTTTGCTTAGGAGCAGGAGCAAATTTTTGGAGCCAGTCTCTTGGTGGCCATCCTGTACCCTGTTGCTGACCTAGCTCAGTACACAAACCAGAGCATTTCAGATAAAGTGAAACTGTCATTTGCACTGTAGGAGATCACCACCTGCTGACAAGCACTTGCTCCATGGGAGGAGATGAGTGAATCACTGAAATACCTCTGAAATGCTTATTTTTGTGCACCCTGGGGCCTCAGCAGCAGCTGTCTCATTCAGGCTCACTCTTGGATTTGCTCCTGTTGGCCTGAATTATTGGAGTAATGCAGATAAAACCTCTAAGAGCTAAGCTTGCATTTCAAAGTTCACGCTCCTTTAGACACCTGTGGACTGAAAGCACACCTCTGCAGTCGTTCTTACCTTTGTAGGAGAAGGTACTGGAATTGAGAGCTTCTTCCCATTAAGAACTGTTAATGGAGAACTGCCACTTGAAAGCATTATTTGGTATAAATCAGTGATTAATACGTGCAGAGGTTTCTCTTAACTTGCAGTGAGTTTTTCACTCTTGGAGTTACTAACTACTGGAGTAATGTCCCCAGAGTATGAAATGCTGGGCTGTAAGATGTCTTTCTGAGCTAAACCACTGCTGTTTTTATTAATAAGGAGCATATAATTCAAAATGAGGTCAATTACTGGATTAATTAGGTGGATCAGTTGAAAGGGGAGGATTGCAGTATATAGTATATACCAAAAAAGGTATTGCTGTAGAGTCCCTCATCCGTGGTGAAAACACCCTTACAAAAGGTTAAGGTTAGGTCTATTTATCTGTGAGAAGCAGCTCTGTAATTCTTCATATGCCACAGCATTTCTTGAGAGCTCTTCAGATTTATTATCATTTAAATTTAGAACTTCAGCCTTTCCTCTGATGCAGGAGATTGTAATCTTTTACTGGAAATAGCTGCTCAGAGTACAGAATTTTGACATGCCTTTCATATACAGGGATCAGAAATGTTTCAAGTTGAAATGGCAGCTTGTCTTTTCTTTTGATGCTTAGGTGCACATGAACTTGAACAGATGCAGTTGATTCTAGAATCAATTCCTGTTGTACATGAGGAGGACCGTCAGGAGCTTCTCAATGTAATTCCAGTTTACATTAGAAATGATATGACTGAGCCACACAAACCTTTAACTCAGTTGCTTCCAGGCATCAGTCCTGAAGGTAAGCAATAAAAAAAAAAACTTGATTCAACATCTTGATGCTTCAAAATCACCAAAGTGTCCTACTTTGAGGTGCAGGTGGGTGATTGTTAAAAACAAGTTTCAGTTAGAACAATGTGTTTTCTCTGAAGAAGAATTGTCTTCTGCTAGAATAAAAAATTTTACTTTGATGATGGCTGCTTGGTCATCAGTCTCTGCTGGACCTATTTGCACTGGAATTGCTCTGTTTTGAGACACTGGTCTTTAAATACAAGGGAATATTGGAATGGAGTCAGTATAGAAGGACTGTCTTTCAAAGAGAGTCCCCCAGCCAGAGTTAACAGTGGTGTTCCCTGGTGCCATTGGTGGATACTGATTCAGCTTGAAGCTTTCTGTCTCTTGCTATTTTTTCATGCTTTAAGTTAAATTCTGGTTCATCTTAGGTTTGACTTCTCTCTCTTTCTGATGGCTGAGGATGCATATTTGGCACTGTACTGTCAGTAGCTGGTACTTCACAGGCAGCTACTTTGAAACAACTACAAGGCAGAGAAGCAAAGCACTGCACCTTAATGTTAAGTTCTAAATGTCTGAAATTTCCCAAATTTAATGGTAGCTTTTTGTCTGCAGCGCTGGACTTTCTGGAGCAAATTTTGACATTTAGTCCCATGGATCGATTGACAGCAGAAGAAGCTTTGTCCCATCCTTACATGAGCATTTATTCCTTTCCAACGGATGAGCCTATTTCAAGTCATCCTTTTCACATTGAAGATGAGGTTGATGATATTCTGCTAATGGATGAAAGTCACAGCCATATTTATAATTGGGAAAGGTAAATTTATCACTTACTGTGGTAACATAACTTCAAGCCTTTGTGCTTGAAGTGACACTTCTTCATGGGCATTATTTCCTTTTTGGTTTTGTTTCTTCTTATTGAGTTGACCTGAGAATAAAATTTTCCCTTACAGCATTGTCATTGGATTTATAATCCATTAGATCTGGTTTGGATATGCTGATGGATTCCTGAGTTGCACTAAGGACTTGAGAATCTAAAGTTAATATTTCCATTATCTTTTCTTCCCCAAAATACTTCTCTAAAAATAAACTTCGTTTAAGGAGAGTTTTAATTATGATTGTCTTGTCTAATGCTTAGTGCATATTACAGTAAAGAGATTTCACAGCAGTCATCTGAAGTCAATTAAACACACTTCAGTAAGAGTTCTGTAAATGAAGTGAGCTACTGTACATATTTCTGTTGCTTTATGCCAGATTACATTAAAAACCTGGAAGAGGTACCCAGTTGGATTAAGAAAAAACTTTGTGTTGAATTGTCATTATTTTGTAAGGGAATTTCTAAACTTCACTGTCTCTGTGCTGGGAGCTAGAAGCCTCTTTTTAGCTGCTAACATTTAGGAAATTGTTTTACAGATACCATGAAAGTCAGTTTTCAGACCATGACTGGCCTATTCACAATAACTATGAAGCTGATGAAGTTCAGCGTGATCCAAGGGCTCTTTCTGATGTTACTGATGAAGAAGAAGTGCAAGTAGATCCTCGCAAATATTTGGATGGAGATCGTGAAAAATACCTGGAGGATCCTGCCTTTGACACCCACTTCTCTACTGAGCCTTGCTGGCAGTACTCAGATCACCACGAGAACAAGTATTGTGATCTGGAATGTAGTCACACTTGCAATTACAAAATGAGGTCATCTTCATACCTAGATAACTTAGTTTGGCGAGACAGTGAAGTTAACCATTACTATGAGCCCAAGCTTATTATAGATCTTTCAAACTGGAAGGAACAAAGCAAAGAGAAGTCTGACAAGAAAGGCAAGTCTAAATGTGAAAAGAATGGGTTGGTGAAAGCTCAGATAGCACTTGAGGAAGCATCACAGCAACTTGTTGAAAAAGAAAGGGAGAAGAATCAGGGGTTTGACTTTGATTCTTTTATAGCAGAAACCATCCAGCTTAGTTTACAGCATGAGTCTACTGATGTTGATAAATTAAATGACTTGAATAGTTCAGTGTCTCAGATAGAGTTGAAAGGAATAATATCAAAGTCGGTAAGCAGAGAGAAGCAGGAGAAAGGAATGGCCAATTTGGCACAGTTAGAAGCTCTGTACCAAACCTCTTGGGACAGCCAGTTTGTCAGTGGTGGGGAGGGGTGCTTCCTCATAGACCAGTTCTGTTGCGAAGTCAGGAAAGATGAACAAGGTGAAAAAGAAAATACTTACACCAGTTATTTGGACAAGTTTTTTAGTAAGAAAGAAGATGCTGAAATGCTAGAACCTGAGCCAGTAGAGGAGGGGAAGCTTGGGGAGAAGGAAAGAGAAGAGAGCTTTCTCAGTAACAGTGGAGAAGTGCTCTTCAACAAGCAGCTTGAGGCTATAGGTATTCCTCAGTTCCACAGCCCTGTGGGTTCGCCTCTGAAGTCAATCCAGGCCACGCTAACGCCTTCTGCTATGAAATCATCTCCCCAGATTCCCCACAAAACCTACAGCAGCATTCTGAAACACCTAAACTAAAACACTCAGCAGACATTTCTTTTATATTCATGAGATGTGTTTGTCTTTTTTTATTACTAGTGTAAGTAATTTTTTTACTTGAATCAGACGGTGTAATTTTGGTATGGATTTCATTAGTTTTCTGTTTACCATTGTTTTTACAATCCAGAATTACTTTCTATACGTGAGTTAGTTTTGTTTTTAAACTGGCATGTCGTTTGCACACAAAATTAAAGAATAGAGCAAAATAATGCAAAATGCAAGAGGTAACAAAAAATGCACTAAACCAAGTAAAAAAAAACATTCTCTCAGTAAAACAGTGTCCATGTTTTGCAGAAAAAGAACCTTGCCTTGAAATTTACACAGTGAGACTGTACATAATTGCATGAGAATATCTATTTTTCCCAAAACATTTTTTTCATTCATGCGTATTTTAGAGTTTTTCATACTGTAAACATTTCTTAGACACATGATACCAGCAGCAACTGAAATGAATGCAGAATTTGGTACGCATGTGTTATCTACCTCAAGGTAACAGCAGTATGTGGCAAAACATTAACCACCCATAGTGCTTCTCATTATGCACTTCTATTTAGCCAGCATTATTGTAGTAGCTATTCCTGTTGAAAAATCATTCAATATTTATAAATGTTCTGGTATGCATTCTTTATAGTGAAGTGTTAATATGCAGCACTTTTATTTATTTTAGCAGATAAGTATATTTCTGTAATTATAGAAAGTCAATTTTTGAGTTACTTTTCAGATAAAAGTTCTTGTTTAGCACTATGGTTTTATTGCCTACATAGCTGGATATATATTAACATCGGCTTATTCTGAGGCTATCCAATACATTTTTATTTTTTAGTTTTCATTTCAAGTAAAGCACTCACTGTGTATAGGAATTTGTAATTGGAGGTGCTTGATCTCTACAAAAGAAATTAGGAATTGCTTTATTATCAAATGCTCCTAGAAGTCTTAATTGTGTTCATTTTTTAAAAATTTTGTAATGTTAGTTGTGTGCATGGAAATAATTAAGGTACAACATTACTGTAGGTTAAAGTTCTATATGGTGAGACATTTTGTTTTTACTGAATGATTCCTCTCCCACTCCCAGCCCCCCCTCAAAAGCAAGCATGAATAAAATTAGGTTAAATATAGCATGTAGCATCTCGGTCTTTTGAAAATTTGTTTTACTTTCTGATTTTTTGAAATACTGGATGTATCATTGGCTCCCCTGTTTAAAACTAAAAACAAATAAAAACATGGCCAGCAAAAATGGCTGTTTGTGATGCTTTGTACAGACCCTGCCAGATGAAGAGCAGCTGCTGAGCTGCAACTGAGGGAGTTGCGGGGTCACTGCCTAACCCAGGGTGCCCATGGAAGCATGAGCAGCTCCCTGAAGTGCCTCTGCTGGGGAAGCAGCGTCCTGGAAGGAGACTCCCAAGAGTTTCCTTCTGTCCTGGTGCCTGCAGCCTGTGCTGAGGAAAATCCATTCAGTGGTGTGGATCTGGAAGCACAAATACATAGCGGTGTCCATTTCTGTTCAAAGAAACCCACTTGCCTGTGAGAGTGTAAGTGACCAAAGGCGCTGTTTTATCAATGTTTCAGCCCGTTAGTGTTGAAGGAGGAGCTGCAGGAGTGTGTGCAGCACCTGCACGTTGCTGGCACTGGAGGGGAGCGTGCAGGTTCCTCAGCCAAGAGCCTGGCTGGAGCACTTCCATGAGGAGGCTGCAGAGCGTGACCAGGTAACTCCTGAGGGAGGTTTCAGAATGTGCAGGTCAGGTCTCTGTTTCAGCAAGCCCTAGAACACTCTGTATTTCTCTTCCAGTTCCTCCCCTCACAGCCGTTCCAGAGGGAGCTAATTAACTGTACAATAAGGCTGCATCTTCTGGCAAACTCCTACCACTTCTCCTATGACAGTGTTTCAGTTCCTCGGGATTTTTCCATCCCTGCTCCTCTGTCAGACAGCACAGCTGCCTGGCCTGAAACAAGGATCTGCCCCTTCAGTGTGGCACAGGATGGGCACCTGGGGAGAGGGGACAGGGTGTGTGTCCTTAGGGACTCCCTGGATGCTTGTGCAGCCACAGCAGCAGGGTGTGGGGCTGCAGGGGCAGTGTGACCAGCTGCCCTCCCTGAGCAAGGGACTGCTCTCAAGGGCTGTGGGGGTTTTTGTTGAGATTGGATGAAAGCAGTGGGTGGGAAGTGAGGAAGAAGTGGAAACAAAATTCAGCTTAAAAACACCTCTTGTACAAATGAAGTTGGTGGGGTTTTTTGCTGGTTGTTTTTTTTTTTTAAGAACACAAATGATATTTAACTACGTAAGAAGCATGTAAGGGTACAAAGGGAACATTGTACACTAAAAGGAAGACGAGAGCCCAGTGTTGAGCCTAAACCCAGCATGGTACTTCTACCTTTGCTAGGAGGTAGCACCCTACAGGCTTTGGTGCAAGCCCTGCTGTCACCACAGGCTCCATCCATGGGTCCCTGGAGGGGGCAGCTGGGCAGGGGGGGCAGGTGTTTGCCGTGGGGTGGGAGATGGTTCCTGCCCTGTACTCATCAGCCATGCCTATCCCTGAAGGGAAAAATAGGTCAGTTACACATGTAGCTCTTTGGCTGTGACCTAGCAACAGCATTGTCTTTAAAAACAAAATATGGAAGAGGCTTAAATTACGAACCAGATAAAGGGACCAATGTTTTATGCCAAGGTGCTTGCCAAGTACAATGGAACACCCTTATTTAACAAAAAAGCAAATAAGAAATGAGAACATTAACCATCTTTTAAAAGTACCATTTCTTCTCTAAGTGGCCTTTGGTTAAAAGGCAGCATTTTAAAATATATTTAACAAGAGCTTCAGCTAGAAGAGGTGATGTTTAGAACAGACCAGGGCAGAGCCTTTTACACGTCCTGTCATCACATGAGATCTAATAATTGCTGAACAGTTTGTACTGATCAGGAGTTCTCAGCCATGGTCAGTTAGCTTTCTCACAGTTGTATTTAATTTTAATTAAATCAGTTGCTATATATATCCTTAGCTATTTTTGTAAGCCGTTGCCCACGCTGCTGGTAGTGATGACTGTGAGTAGCCAGTTTGGCTGGTGTTTGCTGGGGCTCTGGGCTGGATGGGGCTCTGTGAAGCAGCTGGGCACTGGGGCAGGCCCTGCTCAGCAGGACCCCTGTACCTGCAGCAAAGGGCTCGCTGCCCAGAGCAACACCTGAGTGCCTTGATGTGCTTTGTTCTCCTGTCACCCTTCTACTGTCTTTTCTGTGCTGCAGAGCTCCTAGAGCCGTGCCCGGTGCATCCTTTTAAAGCCTTGCCAAGTTCCCTCTTTGGTCCAGCTGATTGCCTGGAGGCACTGGTTTATGAACAGGTTTTAAATGCCTTTTTTACAGGCCTCCACCAGGTTTTTTTCCAAATGGAACCTACGTTGCTCTGAAACTGGTTTTGCTATTTTTTTCTGTCCCCTTCTGACCTCTGTGATAATCAGGGAAGTAGGAGCTTTTCCACATGTGGACTTTCATCCCCTACTCTACACATATATATACTGCAAACCCCAGAGAACTGTAGGTAGGGTCCCGAGGAATTCAGTGGCATATTGTGGTGGAATTATTGCTGGATATAAAGAGGGAAAGAATATTTCAGCTAAACCTACTCCCACAAGTCTTTTTTTCTTTATTTATACTCATGTTGCTTTCCTGCTGCTGAGATCTGGAAGTGCTTGTCAAGCCTTCAGCTGGGTTTTACACATTATTAAACAGTAACCTGTCTTTGGTCTTCCAAAGATGCAACCCTGAACCAATTTGTTCCTTACTCCTTAAATTATTCCAGTTCTTACAAATCCTGTAAATTGTTTGCTGTTCTGCCACTGTTTGCGTCAGACTTGAGCTGAACAACCTGGGCAGTAATGCCACGGGGTATTTAGTAACAAGCAAATAATCCAGATCCCTACTGGCACCCAGCACTCGGCCTTCCATTCCAGTGTCTCTATATTTAAAATGGTTATCTGCTTACGCCGAGTGCTATTCGAGAACTCCTTAAAATATTGACTGTTGAAAAGTTCAGTGGCTGCTTTTGGCTGGGAAGCAGCAAGGCTGATACAGTGATTTGTGTGTAGCAGGCCATGAGCAGAGGGAGCTGTGCCCAGCAGCCCCTGGGGACGTGGTGATGGCCGGGTATGGCCCCGCTCTGTCAGTGCTGGCAGCAGCCACACGTGTCATTTGCTTTCCTCAGGAATCTGCCTGCTGCATCCTGACTGCCGAGCAGCCCTTCTATAGAGAACTCTGATAATAAAATACCTTTTGTAATCTGTGTGCTCGGCTACTGCAGCCAAAATTACTTTTAACCTTTATGTCACCCAGCCTGGATTGCTACGTGTGGTATGAAATACCAAAGTGTGCGTTTGGCAGCTGGGGGTGGGACAGGGAACTTGTGACTTGTCCAGCATCAGAGCCAGCAATTCCATTGCCCTTCACGTCCCAGCTCTGGCTCCCTTGTCCCCGGCACAAAAGTGCTGGGAGACAATTCCTGCAGCTCACGTGCTAAGAGCATGGCTGTAGGGAAAGGCAGTAGGGAAGGGCTTTTCCATCTGTCCCCAGGGACGTGGGTTAATCTATGCTTACATCCAATCTGTGCTTCTAGAGCACAGTCACTACTGAACTGGTGGCTGATGGTTTGATGGGTTTTCTTCACTTTTAACAATCAAAGAAGGCTGATATATTTTGTCCTAATTTGGTATAGTTCTGCATTACTTGTGCCTTAGTTTACACTTTTCATTTTTCCAGATTTCTTGTAAATTTTGGTTTAAGCTTATTATATCCTTCTAGTAATCATTCATGGCTGAATATAATCTGAGGTGAGTGGGCGACCCCTGGCCTTCTTGGTGAAAATCACTGGCTACTCTCAGAATAGATGTGAGGCCTAATAAAAGACAGACCTTCCTTTATATCTGAATTTTGCCATCTTGCTCAAGCCATATCCCAGGGCTTTGGTGCTGTGTAGTGTGGAAGCTTCATTGCCACACTAATGCCACTGTGGCTGGTGCAAGGTGAATATAAACCTCATCATTTTTCTGTGTCATCATCTCTCCAGATCTTCCCAAAAAGCAACTGTAGCCAGGGTAGAATTTCTGCTTTACAGGATTGCTGATCTTTTAATTTGCAGCTCAGGCTTCAGCAATGGATGCTCCAGAACCAGACTCAGGCAAAGAAAGGACATTTCTCATTCTTGTTCTTGGTGATGCCATTCAGACTGGATTAGAGTTTAAATCTTCAGTGCTAGAGGCTTTAGAGAAACAATGTTTTCATTTAATGTCTGTCTTGAATTTTATCGTTTAGAAGGATTTAAAGCATAGACCTGAATAACTGAATGACAGATTTATTGTGACTTCTGTGTTTGTTTGGATATAGATTTAGAGAGTACATCTCTTGAAATAGCTGGGTAACTAGCAGAAATATTCTTAAAGCCTATGATTAAGAAAGCAGATGGGTTTGGGTTTTGTTTTGTATCATATTTGTCTCAGATATTTTCTGATATTGTTATAATCTTAGCAGATTTGATGTTGACATATTGAAAGATTAAATTACTTCTAAATACTAAATTATGTTTTGGACCCTTCCACGTGTTATTTCACTGGTTTTCCACAAGTCTTTATTTTCTTTTTACTTGTTTTTATACAGATCTCAGTTTTATGTCATGCCTATCCCTGTGAAGCAGCAAGGTTCCAGTCTGTGGGAGTGTGGAGTGGACAGGAATGTCCTTTGGGATTCCTGGCATTTGTATCTGTATTTCTATTTGCCTTGTAACTGCATCACCCATAGTACAGCACCCATTTACAGCAAGGCAAAGTAACAAACCTGTGACTGGCTTAGGGACTGCACAGGGCAAGAAGGTTCATCACCCAGGACAGAGCAAATCCAGGAGAAAAGCAAACCCTGGAGGCCTAAGTGGAGCTCTGACAAGCTGGGCAGCCATGGAGGGCATCCTTTGCAGCTGGGACATGGAAGAGGCTGGCTGCCCACCCCTGTGTGGCTCTTGCATGGTTAATCAGTACCTTGCAGCATTCCTCCTGCCCTGATAAAACCATAATGACGTCAGCAGTGGAGCAGGTGCTTTGGTGCTTCAGCCAACACAGAAAATATGAAAGCACAGGGTTGCTTGAGCAATTTACTGGCCGACTGGACTCAAAATGATGTGCTGTGAGCAGCAGGGTGGCGAGGTGGGTCAGCAGTGGGTACCAGCACCAGCAGCGGAGAGGAGCCAGGCGTGACCAGGGCAGAGTCCAGCTCATCCTCCAAAATGCTGGTGCAGCCCAGGGAGGAGGTTTCCACCCTGCCTGCCAGGAATTGCAGTCTGTCTTGGCATGGGCAGGAGGAAAAATATGATGGGAAACAGGAAGATGAAAATAATCCCAGTGAGAACAGGATGTTGGAAAGCTGGTAACAGAGTGGGGCTGCAGGGGGCTGCTGGTAGCAGCAAGGCTCTCACACAGGCTCTTTGGGGCAAAACACCCAGGTCTTATGTTTGTAGGCCCACACCAAAGCCCTGAGGCAGAGGCAGCTCTGCTGGCAGCAGACTGGTATCTTGTGTTCCCCAAAATATGACTGATTATGGCTATTTACACCAATGTGTTCACTCACCTTCTCTCAACACCTGCCTGAATTCTTTTTTGTTGGATGAAGGTCATAAACCATTCCCTACAACACATCATCCTGGCATCACATTTATTTAACAGATAGGACCTGCCAGGCAGCGGGATGGAGCTGTTCCAGAGCCTGGCTGCCAGCAGGGAGCTGGATATCTCCCAGCTGATCACAGGCTGCTCTCCGAGCTGCCATCCATGGCGTCCTTCCAGCTACGACAAAATAAAAACCAAACAGTGCCTGTCTCCGGCTAAACTGCCTCTTCCTCCCAGGGACTGACAGCAGCAGTCACTGCCCTGGATTTATGGCAGGGGTGGCAGGGCCTGGGGGGGCTGAGGGTGGGTTCCCATCCCCAGTGCCAGTTTGTGACCTGTCACAGGTTTTGCTGGGGCTGGCGAGGGGCTGCTGGCCAGTGCCCAACCAGCTTCTCGAGTGCCTCGCACACCCAGCCCTGAGGTGTTTCTGCTGCTCTGGGAGCAGGGCAGCTGCAGTGCAGACTGGTTTCAGCCTGGGAGAGCGTGGTAGGCTCATGAGAGGGCTGGACATTGCAGTCCAAAGCTCCAGCCTGTGTGGACCGTGCTCAGAAGCAAGCCTGAACTCAGTGCCCCGTAATTTATGAGGTCACTGAGCCATTAGAAAATCCATACTAAAGTCCCTGAGGCTAAATCAAACTGGATTGTTCTTTAAGGTAAAATGAAAATTGCTATTTTCCATGAGTCCAAATTGCTATCCGCTTATTTACTTTCCATGGCTAAATTGAATCTACTATGTACATTGCAAGCTGCCACTGTTTGTCAATGCAGTGCAGAACCAGATGGATGCAGTACAGTCCTTGGATGAGGACCATGTCCCCAGTTTTAGTCAGCCAGTTAACACACAGCAGTTCTTCCCAGACATCAGGTCTTCCCCCAGTTAGGCATCCCAGCTGGCCAGACATGGCTGTAGGAGGAAAGCTCAGTGAAGGGCAGGCTCTACCCAGCACCACAGTAGGGGAATTGGGCTTTCCCTGGTGTAGCTGCAAAATGCTTTTCTCATCAGTATTCCAGATTATTTGGATCTTAAGGATGCCACTGTTTCTCTTCTTCCATGCTCAAAAAATTAGACGGATTTGTTCTCCAAGTCCATGAAATAGTCAAAGTCCTGTGCTCATCCGTGAATGACCCAGATGTTCCCTACATCACTTGACTTTTATGATAAGTGATAAATAAAAGGAGGAAATGGAGTGCTTAAAGTGAAATAATTGACTGAAGCCAGTGGCCTGATTGCCCATGGAGCTCAGGCCATTTTCTGGAGTATTGGGATGCCCAGCTCCTTTAACAATCAGCTCCTGTACAATTTTTGTCCAAGACTGAATAAAGGGATGTATTTTCAAGATGAACTTCTTCCCTATTGCAGGTTTTGGCATCAATTTTGGTGTCTGTGGGCAGTGTCACAGGAGAGCTGGCTTCAAACTCAAGGAGCCAGATCTGGGGAGCTCCCTGCATCCCAGAAGGGGATGTTGGGGAGCAACATCCCTGTGGCAGCCCAGAGACAGTTCAATTTCTTGTTAGTTTGATGTATTTGACTCTAGAAATCTCTCCAGGCACCACTGCAATCCAATTTACACCGTCTGGCTCAAGTGAAGTATGAGAAGAATCTGCTTAAGCGGTTTGAGTGGCGATGTGTGGGGAGCTGGGCGAGCTGGCAGAGCAGCCTTCACCAGCCCTGGGGATGTGGGGCTGAGCAGCCAGGAGGGCTCAGGAAAGCTCCATCCCTCAGGAACTGCAGGCAGGAGGGCTCAGGAAAGCTCCATCCCTCAGCACAGGCACCCTGCTCTCCAGTGAGGCCAGTGGCAGCAGGTTGGGAACAAGCCAACTTGGTCCTTCCCCCCTTCTCCTTAGAATACTCACGAAGCTGCTGTAAAAACCAAGTTGGAGATGCTACTGCTCGTGCCCAGAGGCAACATTTCCCTTCTGGGAATTACCCCAGGGCACGAGCAGTAGCATCTCCAACTTGGTTTTTACAGCAGCTTCGTGAGTATTCTAAGGAGAAGGGGGGAAGGACCAAGTTGGAGATGCTACTGCTCGTGCCCTGGGGTAATTCCCAGAAGGGAAATGTTGCCTCTGGGCACCAGGGTACTCCATTTTCATGCCACACAGCACCCCAGCCCCATTGCCCACACAGCTGAGCTCACAGAAATGTGGGAATGACATGGCTTTCAAATAGTTTAAGATACCTTCACTTCCTGCAGAGGGAATGCAAATCTCAAGAGGCTTTGCAGCACGCACAGATGTTAATTGCCTTCCCCCTGCAGCCCTAAGAAATTTGTGTGTTTTCTTCTCCACTTTAGAGCAGGGAAAATAGATGGAGCAGTTAAATCTCTTCCTGCAAGAGCAAGGTGCTGACTGGGGTGGGACAAACCAGGCTCCCCCAGACGCTGGAGTTTGAGTCACCTTAAGGGAGCTGGAAGATTAAAGAAATGAGGAAAGTCATTTACAGCTTTAGCTCTTACTTTGTCCCTGAAATCTCTGCAGTGTCCTGGGCATTTATAGAAACTAATGAACCATGTCACCTGAATATGGAGCACTTACAGGGAGAATTGGAGCAGTGATGGTGATTAAAAGTAGTGTCCAGATGAGAAAGCAGTGGGAGAGCCCAGCCCTTTTCCTTTGGGAGAGCGGTGTGCTGGTGCTGGAGAGTGTTTGCAGAGAACATATCCCACCTGGACAGGGTACATCCAGCCTGGCCATGCTGCCTTAGAAAGCAAGTGCCTTACTTTCAAAAGGGGGAGGAAAAAAAGAAGGCTTGTTCTAGAGTGACTGTAAAGAAGGGAAGGTCAGTTGTACCTGCTGTTGCTGCAGCCATGCTGTTCACCAGGACACCATCGATGGGGTGGCCAACAGAGAGTTCTCAGGGATGGCATCATCACTGTGAGGTGGGATCTTCCACTTGTCCATCTTTGGAGTCCCTCACAACAGGAAAGCAAGGTGGGAATATTATCCAAATGCTCCTAAGGACTTGTTTGCCATAGCAGTGCTGTGCATGTGCTGGTGGCCACCACAGCACCTCTGTCCCCAGGGCTGTGCTGTAACAGAGCACCCATGTGCTCCATGGCCCAACAGCGTGGGTGGGGTGCTGCAGCTGACCCCAGCCTTGTAGGGAGCAGAACCTTCTGGCAAGTGGTGGGAACAGACACTTTCAGGGCAGCAGCATGGCAGTGTGAGCATCCAAAGGGTGCAGCTGCCTTCAGTGCATTAGGCATGGATTTGACGGCCATCATCACCACCATTCCTGCCTCCCCCTCATGGAAGGGCTGGGGGAATAATTAATTCATTAGAAAACATCATTGCATGAATGATAACATAAGTAATTTTATAGTGCTAAAAGGTCATTTCCAGTTAATGCATTTTTTAATTTCTGAGAATGGCTCAGCAGCCCCTCAGGTGATGTCAGCAGTGTTCCCACCCACTGTCACAGCCCGGGCACAAGGACACTGACCGGGCACTGCTGAGCTGCCGTCTCTCCTGTGCTGGCAGCACATCCAGAGCATTATAAATGAAAGTTTCTAAACACCAACGCAGCGCTGAGAAAGAGGAAAATTACCCTTCAGGGAAGTACTCTGCTATTGTCAGGGCAGCATGGAATGAAAGCAAAAAGGATTTC
The DNA here is from genome assembly GCA_025920805.1 of Petroica traversi. Classification (NCBI taxonomy): domain Eukaryota; kingdom Metazoa; phylum Chordata; class Aves; order Passeriformes; family Petroicidae; genus Petroica; species Petroica traversi. The sequence continues at coordinate 7,659,567 of JAHLSL010000053.1, read as the reverse complement.
AAGACTGGGTTTTGGCTGCCGGTTGAGGCTGTGATTATAAACTGCAGCCTGAATGCACCATGCTTGAACCAACCCCTCCCCCCTGCCCAAGCCTTAAGCCAAAGGATTTAAACAAGCTCTTATGTAATATGGTTTTAGTGTTTCCAGTAGAAATAGGTGTTCTAAATATAAATGATTTGCAGATAAAATAGGCTTATATAAAATGCTTTTACATTTATATAACCCCTTGTTGGCATTGCACCCAACACCTCCATCAAGCCCAGCGCTGGGGACACTGTGGGGTGCTGGCAGTGCCCAGTGTGGTGCCAGCCTGCTGGGCCACAGCCAGGACTGCACTGGCCTCTGCACCATGGACTGATCCCTGTCCTGTCCCCAGCCTGCCAGGCAGTGCCTGCTGGAAGAGATGCACTTGGGTTGGAACACTTGAGCCTCCTGAGCCAAATATCTCCTTCAAGATGAGTGTGCACCCACAGGGTGAGCCCTCACTTGCCATGCCTCTTCTCCATGGCCACCTTCACCCAGATGGTGGCTGCTCGAAGCTGCTGAGCCTCTTGCCCAGCCCAGCAGTGCATCAGGAGCCATGACAGTGGCCATTGATAAGGGCAGTAACAATTAGCTTGGAAATGGTGTTTTCTGGGCAGAAAAAAATGGTTGCTACGTTACAACCTTTATGTATGGGAAAGATATTCAGTCAAATCTTACACAACAGCCCTCAGTGCATCACACCACACGTTTGCTCTTAGGGGAAGGACGGTTTGCTAAGTAATTTTAGCTACCATCATGTGTATGGAACATGCATAAAATCATACATAAAAATATAGAGATATGAATAGATGTGCGTGCCTTGTTTACACACACACACATATATTTCCATATATATGAGAAACAAGAGCACATTTTTCAGCTATAAATATGATTTATAGCTCCTTGCCATTAACATTTCCATTCAAATAATGCCTTGTTTATGCCCATACCAGAAAAGCTCTTTTGACAACGTGGGAAGAGACTTTTTATTGTGAAGCCAGAACTGTCAGCAGCCTCTATTATTTTTGGTGGGACTGTCAGTTCTCCAAGCAACATGACTTCATTTTTAATCCAGGTCTGATGGAAGACACTTGATCTGTCCTGCTTTTGTCAGTCACAGAGGCAAACTTGCCATAAAGAAATTATATGTGTGACCTTCGAAAATGACTATCGCCCTTTCCATCTTGTCTGTGCTCTATTTTTCACAAAAGCTTGTTTCTGTGGTGCATTACGGGGGAAATGAGCCATTCATCTTTGTCTCCACTGCCCTCACGACTGCTGGGGAGTCACTCCCTGCAGGCCCAAGGAGAATGCTGGGCCAAGCAGCACTTGGGCATCTTTTAGAGCTGGACCTGCAGTGATTCATCAGCCACTTCCCTTTGGAAATCAATACTCGTGTAGTACAAGTGCTTAGGGCCCCTTATGGCATATACAGATAAAAATTAACCAAACCAAACCAAACCAAACCAGCTATACCTTGGTGTAAATATTTAGTGCTTGAACCAAGGGCTCTGCCAGCTCCCACTCACTGTGGCACCCAGCGAGGGAGGTACTGCAGCCCTTCTGCAAACGTGGTGGGGCAGAAGGGCAGGATAAAAACCCTGGAAGCTGTTCTAAATAGAAATGATTTGCAGATAAAATAGGCTTATATAAAATGCTGGGAGGAGGGAGCTGGAAACCAGTCACAGACCTTGAGGCTCCTTAGGGGCAGTTTGATCTCAACAACAGAAGTTCTATTTCATATGTACAATATACAACATTGAATATGTGTGTGTATAGACACACAATATAGCAGTGCATTATATGTAACAGATGTGCAGACTGTTATATATGTACATACACACGTACAATGTCTCTATGTACACACATCTGTATATTTACATATACAACACACCCATGTATATGTATGATCTATATGTAGAATATGCACATATGTACACATCCATCCATCTACACGTGTGTTTCTGCAGGTAGATGTGTACAAATGTCCTCATTCCCACAGAGACGCGAAGAGAGGCCCACCTTGTGCACAAGGTTCCATATAAGGAAAAGGGCGGGAAGGGCAGGGGGCCAATGGGGCGCTGAGCTGGGGAGAACATTCCAGAGAAATTCCATATAAGGACAAAAGGGCGGGAAGGGCAATGGACCAATGGGATGCTGAGCTGGGGAGAACATTCCAGAGAAATTCCATATAAGGACAAAAGGGCGGGAAGGGCAATGGACCAATGGGATGCTGAGCTGAGGAGAACATTCCAGAGAAATTCCATATAAGGACAAAAGGGCGGGAAGGGCAAGGGGCCAATGGGGACTCAAACGGGGAGAACATTCCAGAGAAATTCCTGTAAGGACAAAGGGGCGGGACGACCAAAGGGCCAGCTGGGAGAATGGAATCAAAATAAATGTACATAAGACGTCGGGGTGTCCTGGGAGAGATCTCCGGATCTCTGTAACTGTGGAGGATAACACAACCTAGGGGCTGTGTTAGCAGTGGCCCTTTCAGCATCCTGGGCAGCAGGCCCCCTGGCCTCCACAGTGACAGTGACCATGTTTTCCCTGCCCAGTCAAGGGAATTTGGGGTGTTCCCCACCCCACAGCCCTGACTGCTCAGTGCCCAGTTCAGGGCAGCACACATCTGGTTGCACTTGCAGAGGTAGCTTGCCCTCATACTGCTCTGCTGTATTTCTGAGATGACTAACGTGCCACTTTATTTTTCCAGTACGTTGAGAGAAAATGCTAATAAAACTTCTGGAAGAATTTTGCTTATTTTTCCCAGTTTGAAGCTGGGCACTCATCATGAAATGGGTGTAAGACCATGAGCCTCACTCATTAAAACTTGAGGCAACCTACGCAGCAGCGCCTGAAGCCCTTGGCAAGCTCTGGCCCGTGTGGGCTGGCACCATTTCTTTGGACATCTCAAAGACCCTGCCAGAGGCCGTTCGGCCGCTGTGTGAGCCTGCCCTCCTCCCTGCTGATGCCCCAGGGACTGTCTGGTGCCAGAGGAGGATCACAGCCCTGCAGTGCACACAAAGGCAGGGACCTCCTTCCTCCTCTAAACTTCATTTTGTCTGGGGAAAGCCAATATCCCCAGGCACCACATTTCCTTTTCTAGGAAAGGTCTTTTGCATGGCATGGATGTGTGTGTGTATTATATCTGTACATTCATATGTGTGTGTTATACATAGATACACACCTATGTGTGTATATTATATATACATACATACATATTTTTATATCTATATTTATCTCCTTTGCAGAACTTGCACACAGATAGGAAGCACAGAGCTGGTGACTAAGCTCTGGGTTTAATTTCTAAAAATACAGATGGAAAAAAATAACTCATTTTGCTGGCAAAAATATTCAGGCGAGTACTTTTGCAGGCACAAACCAAGCAGCTGCTTGGTGGCCAGGTGAGAAAGTGGCTGGGAGAGGACTGAGTGTTGCAATGAGGGTGCTACTGAACCCGTGCTCATGGGAAGCTGACAGCAACATTTCTGACCTAGACAGAGGCAAAGGAGGCTGGAAACAGAGCTGACCCTTGTTCAGGGAATAAATCCTATCTGTTTTTGCAAGAGGCATGATGTGCATACTTCTGCTAAAGTAACAGCATAAAGCACCAAGCACAGCCACTGGAAAGTTGGCAACATCTGGTTTTCAGTGCTGAAAACACGCCAGCCTGCTCAGGCAATTTTAAGAGATGAAAGAGCCACGCCCTGGTGGTTTGTGCCTGGTGGGTGAGAGGCTGCCCATGGGCACCACGCTCCCGTGCTCTGCAGGCTGGCAGGCAGCCTGCTGCCATCCAGGCACTGGCCAGGCTTGGGACCAGTCCTGGCATCCCCAGCCTGGGACAGGAGCCTGCAGGAGATGGCGACCACAGGAGCTCCAGTGTTACAGACAGGGCTGTATCCATGGGCTTCCTTCACTATGTGACCTTCACCTCCTGTTTCTTGAGGCTATACTGATGGAATTTAAATGTAAGTTAATCCTGTGGTGCCATCAGGTTCAAGACTTCCACCCTTGAAGTCTAATGAGCTGCATTAAGATTAAATCCCATCAAGGAGAATACCAGTGATTTTGCTCCTCAGTGCTCGTTCAGATCCTTCCAAAAGTGCGGTGGGTCACACTGCTCAGGACCAAGGGCTCACTGCTGCTGAGAAGCCTGATGGAGCTGGACTCATGCAGAGCAAGAGGAAGGGCCAGGTGGCCTCAGGAGGCCTCTTCCAAACTATGTTTCCCTGTGGTTCTGATATTTCCAACTCTTGGAAAAAACAAACTGAAAACCAGCTCCACGATAGATGGAGCGCCTCTGCTACTGCTATTTTTGTGTATGAACACTGTCACAAACTGCCTTTTCTACTGTACCTGTCACATCAAGAATAAAAGTGATGGAGAAAATGCACAAGAAAAGAGCAGTTCTCATAAAGTCTTTGTCAGAAATGAAGAACTGTGACCCTCTCATTTCTCTTACAGAAGTCCATGGGTACAGTAAGCCCAGTCATACTCACCACAGACCACATGGGCAGATAAACACCCAAAATCTGGGACCACTTTTGAAACATCAGCTGCTGGAAAGAAGCTTTAAAAACAAATGGACACACAAACCGGTGTGTCTCACACAGGCCTCACACAGCTGAACAAAACCCTTCCATCTGCCTCAGGAAGATTGTCTCGGGATTTGAGCGCAGATTTGTGCCTGAGCTTTGTGCTTCTCAGCCCTCCCAAACACGCAGTTTAAACGCTTCAGTAATCACCAGTCTCTCAGGGTTAATGATCAGATGTAGCTTTGAAGCCGCTGAACTTGTGAACCAGGATGTGTTGGGAAAGGCTGAGGCATGTAAAGATTAGCCGTTTCTCAGAGGAGGGTGTTAGCTGGGAGGGTTTGTGCTTGGTGGGATTTTGCTGGCAGGGGCGATGCCATGGCCCTGCTCACCCCGACAGCTCCCTGCTCAGGGAGCCCCAGGATCCTCTCCCCTTTGCTCTCTCCATGCTCACACAGTGCTGTGGAGTCTGCACCAACCCCTGGCTGCTGCATTCTGCTCTGTGGGGCTGGAGGGTTTCAGTTGTTTCAGTCCAAATGAGACAAAACCCGGTCATTTATGACAATTTTTCTGCAAAGCATCACTTCTGCAGCCCTGCAGCCACTCACTCATCACCTGCAGCTGGCGGTGCCCAGAGCCACCTCCAGCCGCCACTGCTGCCAGCCTGCAGTGAGCCCAGCCAGGACAATCCCCGCTTCACCCGGGTTGTCCTGCCCGTGTCCCCTCCCAGGCACGGCGAACATCCCCAGGTGACTGCGGCTCCACAAGCCCTGAGGCCACGACAGTGGGAAAGACAAGCGGAGCCATTCTAATGCGATGCGTGAAAACTTATTTCTAAGAAAAACACATTTGAAAGCTCTGCAGAAGGCATTTCCTTCCCATTTCTCCCTTACGTACTTACGGATTATCGGAGCGGTGATGTCAGTGGTTAAAAGGAGCGGTGATTTTAAATTTAAATCCTGCCCGGGCCGCTGCGGGCCCCGCGCGTTCCCGCGCAGCCCTGAGGGGAATGGCGCGGGCAGCAGCGCCC